>SJYO01018757.1:48165369-48437125 GCA_006410555.1 Capra ibex | reverse complement strand
TGAAAAGTAGGTTCCTCATTCGCAGAAAATTAAAGTACCGACGTCAGTGGTAGACGTCACTAAAACCTCGGGGGTTTTTATTTCAGACTGTGACAAAGATGACAAAGGGGTAGATAAAGGGTACTTCACTACCCTGGTCCACGGTACTAGAAGCAAAAGACTTACAACTCGACATTCGGTTGAAAAAGCGAGAGGAGAAAGTGAAAGTAGTTCTCCGAAAAATCGAAGAGAAGTGAAAGACGGTATTCCCACCACAGTAGACGTATAGACTCCAATAACTATAAAGAGGGCCGTTAGAACTAAGGTCGAACACGAAGAAGGTCAGGTCGCAAAGAGTACTACATGAGACGTACATTCAATTTATTCGTCCCACTGTTAGATGTCGGAACTGCATGAGGAAAAGGATAAACCTTGGTCAGACAACAAGGTACAGGTCAAGATTGACAACGCAGGACTGGACGTATATCTAAAGAGTTCTCCGTCTAATACACCAGACCATAAGGGTAGAGAAAGTCTTAAAAGGTGTCAAATAACACTAGGTATGTCAGTTTCGGAAACCGTATCAGTTATTTCGTCTTTATCTACAAGACCTTGAGAAAACGAAAAAGGTACTAGGTCGCCTACAACCGTTAAGCTAGAGACCAAGGAGACGGAAAAGATTTTGGTCGAACTTGTAGTCCCTCAAGTGCCAAGTACATAACGACTTCAGACCGAACCTCTTAAAACTCGTAATGATCGTACACTCTACTCACGTTAACACGTCATCAAACTCGTAAGAAACCGTAACGGAAAGAAACCTTAACCTTACTTTTGACTGGAAAAGGTCAGGACACCGGTGACGACTCAAAAGGTTTAAACGACCGTATAACTCACGTCGTGAAAGTGTCGTAGTAGAAAGTCCTAAACTTTGTCGAGTTGACCTTAAGGTAGTGGAGGTGATCGAAACAAGTATCACTACGAAAGATTCCGGGTGAACTGAAGTGTAAGGTTCCACAGACCGAGATCTAATTACTAGTGTAGTAGTACTAATAGACCCAGAACTTCTAGAAAAAACATGTCAAGAAGACACATAAGAACGGTGGAGAAGAATTACAGAAGACGAAGACAATCCAGGTATAGTAAAGACAGGAAATAGCTCGGGTAGAAACGTACTTTACAAGGGAACCATAGAGATTACAAGAACTTCTCTCCAAAAGAAATTAGAACATGGTACTACATGTAGGTCTCTTCCGTTACCGTGGAGTGAGGTCATGAGAACGGACCTTTTAGGGTACCCATCTCCTCGGACCACCAGACGTCACGTACCCCAGAGATTTTCAGCCTGAGCTGACTCACTGAAGTGAAAGTGAAAAGTGAAAGTACGTAACCTCTTCTTTTACCGTTGGGTGAGGTCACAAGAACGGACCTCTTAGGGTCCCTGACCCCTCGGACCATCCGACGGAAGATACCCCAGCGTGTCTCAGCCTGTGCTGACTTCGCTGAATCGTCGTCGTCGTACTACATGTAAACCTCTTCGTTTGCCGTTGGGTGAGGTCACAAGAACGGACCTCTTAAGGTACCTGGTTTCTCGGACCGTACGATCTCAGGTACTCCAGTGTTTCTCAGTCTGTGCTGATTCGCTGATTGTGTGTGTGTGCTACATGTGTCGTCAAAAATTTTAGAATTTAGCCCGACATCATACATCCTACTAAATCTCCTTCACTGATCTTCGTCCATAATCTATAATAAAGATATTGTAACAGGAACCAGTAACTTCAAGTCAAACCTGTGGGATACATTAACGAAGGCAATGAGAAAGGGACAATTCGTGTACATTTGAAGTGAAAGAGAGGTTAATTTGATTTGACACGTTCCCGTCTTGACACAAAACATGTCACGATACAGAAATTGTAGTACGACGTCTATAAACGATTTCTAAGAAAGGTCCGGAAGGACATCAGAGATTCCGACAATAGACACACACTCCCATCTGATTCTTTCTCCAGGAGTTGGACCAAGAAGATATAAGACCTATATCATCCTCTACGGTCCTCGAATGGTATTAAATATCTATAAATGTATAAATATGAAAATCTATAAACGACAAATGGTATTAAAAATCTATGAATCTTGTGAAATGATAAACTGTACTCAACAGAGACATTTGACTAGAAAATTAAGTGAAAAACGGAAACACTATCGATATTCTAGACTAAGACCATGGAAAGGACGTTTTTGAGTCAGTTGTTTAAAGAAATGTCCGTCCTTCAAAAGGTCTCAGTATGTTGAATCCTTTCAATTGTTTAAAACATTGATTTAGTCAAAGATTTTTCGGTTCATTGAGAATTTTACTGTTAATTCAAATAAATGTAACCTTAATTTTTTCTTCCTTTACACTATATAAAGTCCGAAGAAATTGTAATAAACCTTATAAACTTTCACATGTTCATTAGTTATAACTCCTAATCTTCAAGGTTACAAATATCAAACGGGAGGTATAGGTATCCAAGGCGTAGGTTCACAAGTTAGCACATAGTTTTTTATGAACTTTTGTAGGTCTTTCAAATTCTTTTGTTTTAGACTTAAACGGTAAGTGACCGTTGAGAACTGTATAGTAAATGTAACATAATCCTTAATATGCATCTCTACTAAATCAAATATTATGCGTTTATGACACGGTAAAATGTCACAAAATATACTCCCTAAACTCGTAGGTACCTAAAGTCATAGGTGTCCCTTTGGTTAGGGTGTGTCCACGTATAGTTCCCTACTCTTTGTCGACATAAAAATATGGTATCGGGATTAGATAATTTACACAAAATTTACAAAAAAATTTTTTGATAATTCACTATTAATAAAAACAGACGTACTAAGACTACATGAACCTATAAAATCTGTAGAAGTCTTGAACTTGAACCGTGTAACAACGATTTCACACAAAGGGATTATATTTTCAATAATTCATCGGAACCCTTAACAAAACACAATATTTACGTCGAACGGAGATGACTTTCATAGGACGTCCTTCGATGTAGGAGGTACAGAAACCACTGGGTCAAACTCGTCCTTCATCGGTGGGAGGTTTCTTAGTACGTACTGTAAGTTTGGTCACTTCTCTACGAGTGGGTTTTCTACTTTTCGGAATTACTCTTCAAGGTCTTACAATGTCTAAAGACCTTCTCTTCGGATCTTCTTTACTTACAATTATGTTTGTAAAAGTTTAGTCTTAGTTTTGTATATGTAAGAGTTCAGTGACAGGTTTAATTGAGTCGACTTGTCCTTTATTTTAACGAGTGACTTTCCGATTTTCTAAACCTTCTATCGTGTCAGTCTTTATAATCTTGATATGTCTCTGTTCTTCTTCTCCTAGAAGACGCTCATCTCCTCGTCGAACCGAGGCTGTGTTTTCGCCACCTCTTCAATCTCCTCCTCGTCGTACGAGAGAAACGGTCTCTACTTCTGGACTGATTGTTTGAGAGGTCGATGCTTGGGTTTCAACTTCTTACGTTCTGTGTAAACGGCTGCTAACTTTCACGACAAGTGAGACAAGACTCTCAGAGAGTCCTAGACTAGCCCTGTCTTTTCTTTTACCTTCTGGACTGGGAAGTCTACAAATTGTACCTTCTACTATACGACTTTCGTCATAGACTTTAGTACCTCTACGTCTTCTGGGACCTTCCTTAAGTCATACTGTTATCGTATAATTTCTACGTCTTACTGGACCTACAAGAGTTTCCTTTTCAAGTGCTAAAATATCATATAAGTTCGTGTTCTCTTTTCCCCTGAGGTCTTCTTATGTTAGATCTTTTATTTCTTTCGCTATCACTGAAGATTTACGTGACGTAAATAAGACTACTTGGTGTGATAATACGTGTGCGACTAATCGAGGTCCGAAGACTCAATAAAGGTATACGGAGTGAAGTAGGATTTAATAATCTTTCATTCACTCTGTGGTGTTTTTACCTAATAGGTTTATTAGTTTGGAATAGAAAAATTCGTTATTTTAAAAAGTAAAATTGGTAAAATTTATCTCTATAAAATTTTTACAAAGAGACGAAAAAACTTCATATATGAATTATAAAAATTTACAAAAAGACTATTAACACATAGACGAGTTAGAGAGTCTACACAGGTTTAGAGACACCGGGGTACTTGGTATCGGGTGGTCCGAGAAGAAAGGTACCTTAAAAGGTCCGTTATTACGGCTTCGTCCAATGGTAAAGGATAAGGTCCCTTAGAAGGACTGGGTCTCTACTTTGGACTCATAGAACACAAAGGAAGCAACCTTCCGTCTAAGAAATGGTGGACGTGGTAAACCCTTAGGGGAAAGATTATCAATTGCCTGTAATAATCCTTAAAGTAGACAATATAACCTGGGTTTATATAATGACAAGGATCCTCGATAACTCTCCACAAGTACAGGAATGAGTTACTGGAGTCAAACGATAAAAAGTTCAGAATTACAGAGAAGGAATATGGAAAAGACAGTGGACTTTTTCACAACGTGACTCGACTAGAATGGTAGTCCAACTAGTCATTACACAAACGGAGGCGGTCAAGAAGTAAAGACAACATCAAATGACGTCCGATTCTTAGGTCTGTTAAAAGAGGTTTTATTTTGTACGGACCCCACGAAACGTTACTTTACTATTACGTGAAAAACCTTTGACTCCTCGGACCCTTTGTAAAAATGCAAAACAATTCCAAGATTTGACAATGTCTATTAACATTCTTGAAAAAATTTTTTCTCATTTGGGCAAGAAAAACTTCTTAAAGGGAAACTTAATTCACACCTAGGAAACTTCGTACCTGAAACCCTTGTAGAAACATATGGAAATAAAAAAAAATTCCAAGATTGACACAATATCTGAGAACTCAAACGAATCATATACTAGTGATAATATTTAATGAATATTATTTTTATATGGTCATTTGGACACCGTATAAAATTTCTTCTTTTTCGTCGTTTTATTCTTTATTACACTATTAATACCATTAATTTTCATACAGTAAATCTCAGGGGTTTGGTTAGTGGGTTGGTTTAAACAAAGTGCGTCACTAAAATAAAAAAATAAAATATAAATTTAATTAGAAATAGTCTCATATCAACGAAATATTACAACGCAGTCAAAGATGACATGTCGTATGTGTTTTAAAATTAAATGTGTTTTAATATATTATCTCAGTGTTCCTTATTTTGTACCTGTATAACTTCACTTTAATTCCCCTCCGGATCTGTCTAAAAACGTTATTACTATTAGTCTTTGCATGTCCAAACCCCCTCGTGTATTCTGAAAATAACCATTTGATTACATAGTTCTGGATACCGACTAAGTACAACTCCAAACTGTCTTTTGTTGTTTTAAGACATTTCGTTAATAGGAAGTTCTTTCTTTCTTTGACTTTTTTTTTTTCACAGGTTCCAACCTCAACTTTTAACTCACTTAAAAGTTTCTAACGTGTGTCTTCATTTCAAGAAAGAACAAAGAAGAACGATTATTGGTTAATATCAGGGTCAAAACATTACGTTAAAGTCACCTTAATCACTTTCGCCAGTCAATGTTTTCTATCCACACCAATCCACCAAAATAAGACATTTAAACATGTAAACACCTTTTCAAGGTTTACTTACGATGGAACCCTAATCCTTCTAAATATCATCTGTCGGTCTTTTCATTCGGACTTTCTCACGATGACAATTCCTCGTATCGCAATTAAAGACCTTAGAATTGTAATTTAAAGAACTGAAGACTTACAGATTTAAGAATAGACACACGTGACCATTTAAAATAAACAAAAGAAATAAAAGTGTGAGTATTTTATCTAATATTTCAATCGGCTTTGACAAAGCAAAGTCGGAGGTAGGACGGTCCTGTCTATACTAGAGAAAGTGAGAAGTCAAAATATATAAATGGATAAAAAACCGTACAGTGGTCTATACTATGTAGAAATAATAATTGACCTTATAGACAGTATCACTACCAATGTCTCTTATTTTACCTTTATTCTACCAGTGTCGAGATATCACTGTCAATGTTCCTTATACTTTCGATGTGAAGACGTTCATAAAGAACTCTTTTATAACACGTGTACATACATGTGTAAATATATAAGGAAATAAGTCCACAAAAGGATAATTTTTCACATTAATATCTCTAAATTTACATGGATTAAACAGAAGGACACAAAGAATTTAAGTAAATAAATTGTGTTCTTTCACTTTCACTTCAGCACAGGCTGAGAAACGCTGGGGTACCTGACATCGGATGGTCCGAGGAGACAGGTACTCTAAGAGGTCCGTTCTTATGACCTCACCCAACGGTAAAGGAAGAGGTCTCCTAGAAGGGCTGGGTCCCTAGCTTCGACCCAGAGGACGTAACCTCAGTCTGCGAACTTGGAATTTTAAAGGCTTTCAAGGGATTACATAGTCTATAATTCGATGTAATAATCAGAAAGGAAATTCCTTCTAATGGTACAAGACTCTGTGTAAAAACATAGAAACATTAATTATTATTTAAAATATAGTCAAAGAAGATCTTATGACACAGTGAAAAAAGTAATCGTGTATATTTAGTGAATATTTTATTCGTGGATTAAAAAAAATTCAAATTTTCACTTAAACCCCCCTGAGAAATGGGGGGAGTTACAGATACGACTCTCGACGACGACGATTCACCGAAGTCAACACAGATTGAGACACATCGGGGTATCTGCCGTCGGGTGGTCCGAGGGGGTAGGGACCCTAAGAGGTCCGTTCTTGTGACCTCACCCAACGGTAAAAGAAGAGGTTACGTACCTTCACTTTTCACTTTCACTTCAGCGAGTAAGTGGTTGAGAATCTCTGGGGTTCCTGACGTCGGGTGGTCCGAGGAGACGGGTACCCTAAAAGGTCCGTTCTCATGACCTCACCTCACGGTAACGGAAGAGACATTATTTAGGATAAACAAACGTTTTTTTTTCACATAAACATCATTATCAAGGAATTTAAAACACAATTCCACTCTTCGATAACTGATTGCCACTTAAAAATATAAAATGTTACTTTTTACAACTAAATAATCGGACATACCAAACTATCTTTTGATTTAAACATTCTATATTTCAATTACAAAAACCAAACCAAAAAAAACCCCCCAGCCCCACCCCCGCCCGATATGACACACTGAAAACCCTTTAGAACCAAGGGACTGGTCCCTAACTTGGTCCCGGGAACCGTCATTTTCACTCCTCAGGATTTGGTGACCTGGTGGTCCCTTAAGGGTTATCGTAATAAAATTAAAATTAGATTAACATCCAGAAACATACTGATATTAGAACTCGTTTCTAATAATACTACAACAATATTTGATTACTACGAGGTTTAAGTGGTTTGTGTAAACCACACGAGACGTTTAACTAGGTCGTAGACAAAGTCAAGTCGATACTTGACAATTAAAGTGTGTTCAGTTTTACGAGGTAAGGCCGAAATGTCTCGTCTCCTTCTGTCTTGGTCGGAAGACCTCGGATAACACACAGGGTGACGATCCTCCGGATGTCAGGTAGTAGTAGGATTGTCGAGACGTATAACTCATGGATGGACGGGGACAGGGACAGGGACACGCTCCGTGAAACGTACACAATAACGTTTAAGAGTGGTGTCGAAACGATCGATTCTCTGGGGAAAATGTTTACTCCTCCGTCTAGTTCTAAGGTTTAGAATGTCAGAACGACGACTCAGACAGGTTGAGGTCTCCGACAAGTGGAGGGTAACATGGACGACGACAAGTTGGTTCTTCCTTTTCTTCTTTAGCCGATAGTCATCGTGATAGAACTCTTAAGTTTTTCGACATTAAGTCGGTTTACACAAGTGGTGATACAACGGTAATTTGATATATATTCAGGGAGTTTTCAAAATTGACACTGGATTTTAATACACCCGGAACCCACATTCTTCCTTAGTCATCTACAAATCCTTCTGACTCTTTTCTCACCTTCTCTTTTTTTTTTGAAATCTGACCTTAGAAAATTAGATCCGAAACGGTGATTGAGACACACAAAAACCCGTGAGCCCCTCGAGTCGAAAAATTAAACATTTTACCCCTTTAACATGGCTTATTAAAGATTTTAGAGAAGACCGAAATGTCACATGTCTCAGTCAGTAAGTCAGTACAGGTCGAAAATACTTGGGTACCTGGTATTGGGTAGTCCGAGGAGAGAGGTACCCTAAGAGGTCCGTTCTTATGACCTCACTCAGTGGTAAAGGAAGAGGTCCCCTAGAAGAGTTGGGTCCCCAACTTGGACCCAGAGGACGTAACGTCCGTCTAAGAAATGACAGACTCGGTCGACCCTTCGGGGAAGACCACAATTCACCAAAATTTAAGATCTCTAGTTATTTTAAAGGTCCAGAGAATCATACCAAGTTTTTAGGAAATCGTTTCAAAAACCTTCCGACTAACCTAGGTTTTTAGTAAGGGAACTGAGTACAACGAAACCGAACTTCTAATTCTGTTACAAATTGTAATGTCCCGTCGGAGATCGACGAAGAACAAGTTAGTGATTCAACCCAGGTTAAGAATCGTTAAGTTACCTGACATCGTCCGGTCCGAAGAGACAGGAGGTGATAGAGGATCTCTACAGGTATCTCAGTCACTACGATAGATTGGTAGAGTAGGAGACAGTGGGCGAAGAGAAGGACGGGAGTTAGAAAGGGTCGTAGTCCCAGAGTAGGTAACTCAACCAAGAAGAGTAGTCCGCCGGTTTCATAACCTCGAAGTCGAAGTCGGTCAGGAAGGTCAATTATAAGTCAAAACTAAAGGAAATCCTAACTGACTAAACTAAAGGAACGTCAGATTCCCTGAGAGTTTTCAGAAGAGGTCGTGGTGTTAAACTTTCATAGATCGAATCATGGAACAAATACACTATTCTGATCCTTATAATTATTTATAAATTTAATGACCCACTTAGAAAACTCGACGACTATCTGAGGTTGAGAAGACAAGTAGAATCCGTTTATCGAATTTGTTCGGTAATACATTATTTGTATTAAGTCACTTCATTAAAGATTCGATAAGGATATGACATAACTCAAAGATAAAATCACTTCTGATTATCTTCAAGTATTATATGACAAAATTTCGACTGTTCACTTTGTTTCTTCGAATGATCGTCAAAGAATTACTAGATTATGAAGATTCTTATTTCAATCGGGAAAGATTCTACAGAAGTAACAAATTATGACAATTCAATATAGACGACGACGACGACGACGATTCAGCGAAGTCAGCACAGGCCGAGACACGCTGGGGTATCTGCCGTCGACTGGTTCGAGGCGACAGGGACCCTAAGAGGTCCGTTCTTGTGACCTCACCCAACGGTAAAAGAAGAGGTTACGTACCTTCACTTTTCACTTTCACTTCAGTGACTCAGCACAGGTTGAGAGTCGCTGGGGTACCTGACGTCGGATGGTCCGAGGAGGTAGGTACCCTAAAAGGTCCGTTCTCATGACCTCACCCCACGGTAGATGAGATGGTCTTATCCATGAAATTATTTACTATTGGATCTTACTTTATCTACTTTCATTCGGAAGAGGAAAGTGGAAACTCTTACAGAAAGTCGTTTATATTAAACAACTTTTTTAAAGGGGATTTTTTATTTTGAACTCCAAAACGTTGACGACGAACTAAAGGAAGGATCGACACCGATAAACAATGACAGTGTGGGTGATATTGTAAAAGTGTTAGATTTAAGAAATGGTTCTATTTTTTTTTTTTGGAAACCCGGTGGAAGGGGTGGTGATTAGTTGTGACGTATCTTGATAACTCTTAGTAGAATTTTATATAAAACCTTGGTTTATATATACTACCCCGTTTTTCCCCTATAACTCCGAAACTTAATTGAAAAAATGACGGGGTAAAGTCGAACAGTAAAGAAACGTTGATATACTGACGAGGAAAAAATTCGGAGGTATTTTTATTATAAGGTTCGTATAATTTATAAATAAACGTAATTCATCTTAATTCCATTACAATGGTTTTATTAAGATCGTCTATTGGACTCACTTGGTCCGTTTACGTTGAATTCTTTCTTAAGTATTTTTTGTACAGCTTCTTTATGTTAATAAAACCCCTTTTGAACGACTGAAATTTGACCGTATAAAATTTTTTTTTAAAAAAGTCAGACGTATAAACCAAAAATAAGGAATAAAAAAGTCTTAAAATTGATTAGATAAATGTAATAAAAAGAAAGGGTTTGATTCACTGTTTGAAGGACTTTCGTCTTTGATGACTAGTTTGATCATGTATAGTCGTGTCATTTACAACGACTTACTTACGACTAAAAATCATCCTTTGATATCTGTTAAAGGCACCAGTACATACCTACACTCTCAACCTGACACTTCTTCCGAGTCACGGCTTCTTAACTACGAAAACTTGACACCACAACCTCTTGTGAGAACTCTCAGGGAACCTGACGTTCCTCTAGGTTGGTCAGGTAAGACTTCCTCTAGTCGGGACCCTAAAGAAACCTTCCTTACTACGATTTCGACTTTGAAGTCATGAAACCGGTGGAGTACGCTTCTCAACTGAGTAACCTTTTCTGAGACTACGACCCTCCCTAACCCCCGTCCTCCTCTTCCCCCGCTGGCTCCTACTCTACCGACCTACCGTAGTGACCGAGTTACCTGCACTCAGACTCACTTGAGGCCCTCACCTGTCCCTCCGGACCACACGACGTTAAGTACCCCAGTGTTTCTCAGCCTGTGTTGACTCGCTGACTTGACTTGACTATCTGTTAAAGGTGAAATTTTGTTACGAAAGGATCCTTTGTTCGACTTTCAATTTACACGATTTCAACTTGTTGACTGAGAATTACAATATTTACCTTAAGGAAAAAAGTTACATTAGTGTTACACATAGACAAACCTGTGTCCGAAACTTTTATACAAAATGTAAACAATTAAAAAAAGAAGTATCAAATCGTGTGTCCGCGTTCAATTAGAAGACTAACTTTGAATTAACTTCGGACTGCACAAAATAAAAAATTAATTTATTTAAACCGTATATTGACACATTGAAATTTCACGTGTCGTACTATGAAATTATGTAAATATATAAGTCAGTAGTCTTCCTTCCTATAGGACGGTAAATACTGTTGTACCTATCTAAAACTCGTACATATAAAATTAAAAGTTAAAACATAACAAGTACTATGAATGGGTAGAATAGTGGTATTAGTCGTGAAGTTAAACGGGGAAAAGGAGAATTGAAATAATTGATTATCGTGTTACGTTGTTTTGAAGTTTATAAGTTTTATGTTATTTTATTGAGTCGAAGGGGGTTTGGTGATATATTGTGTATATGTGTTGTTGTTGTTGTTTTTATTGTTGAACTTCAAAAAGGTCCGTCAACACACCGAGTTTTACCAGTAGTCGATTACACAGGTTCAATTTGGTTTTGTCAAATCTCTGTAGTTAAAAGTCACCTACCACCCCTTCCTACCACCGTGACTTTTTGGTTTTTCCACTCTTACTGAACATAAACATTAGTACCTTAAAATCTTGGAACCTCTAGTAACAAACAAATGACAAAACAAAAATGTGTAGGTAGTAGAGATAATAAATTGATACCGTGTCTCAACTTCGGTGTCGACTTCGACACGAGTAGAAATACAGGGAGTCTGAAGTGTACGGATTGTTGTATGATCCTTGAATCTCTAGTGACGACGACGACGACGACGACGACGACGATTCAGCGAAGTCAGCACAGACTGAGACACGTTGGGGTATCTGTCTTCGGATGGTCCGAGGAGGTAGGGACCCTAAGAGGTCCGTTCTTGTGACCTCACCCAACGGTAAAGGAAGAGGTCACGTACTTTCACTTTTCACTTTCACTTCAGAGAGTCAGCACAGCCTGAGAATCGTTGGGGTACCTGACGTCGGGTGGTCCGAGGAGGCAGGTACCGTAAAAGGTCCGTTCTCATGACCTCACCCAGCGGTAACGGAAGAGGTCTCTAGTGATTAATTTACCTTAATCAAGTTATGGGTTTTTTTCAAAAGTACTTTCATTAAGCTGTTATTTCAGGGAAGTAAGACCGTGAACAATATGGATGTTTGAACACAAAGTCTCCAGTACAACAGAACTAGGGGGGTCAAATAAAAATTAATTAAAGATGACTTCATATCATATCAACATTATCAAAGTTGATATGTCGTTTTACGTAGTCGGGGAAAGGAGGGGAAACCTGAAGGAAGGGTATGTCTAGTGGTGTCACATCTTCCGTCTCAAGGAACACGACGTGTCGTACAAGAGTAATCAATGGATAAAATATGTATCACAGTCGTCACAAGTCAAGTCAAGTCAGCGAGTCAGGACAGACTGAGAAACGCTGGGGTACTTAGCGTTGTGCGGTCCGGACGGACAGGTAGTGGTTGAGGACACGTAGCTCAATCACAACGGTAGGTCGGTAGAGTAGGAGCCAGCAGGGGAAGAGGAGGACGGGGGTTAGGGAGGGTCGTAGTCCCAGAAAAGGTTACTCAGTTGAGAAGCGTCACATACTGGAGAGTTTAAATGATGTCGAGTAGACGTCCTCCCCGGAGGGCCTACCGAGTCTGTCATTTCTTAGACGGACGTTTCGTCCTCTGGACCCCAGATAGGGACCCAGCCCTTCTAGGGGGCCTCTTCCCTTACCTATGGGTAAGGTCATAAGAACGGACCTCGTAAGGTACCTGTCTCCTCATACCGGTCGATATCAGGTACTCCAGTGTCTCAGTCTGTGGTTACTTACTGATTGTGTGTGTGTGTGTGTGTGTGTGCGTGTGTGTGTGCATGGATACATGTCCACCGAAGGAGGAGGGAAGAGGTCGTTGACTTTTTTGTAGTAACAGGGAGTAAAACAGAGATACGACTCCTGACTTCCACGTTTTTCTTGACCTTTTACGGTGAACATCATTGTATTTTAAAGAAATTACAAAAGGAAGGAAAAGTAATCGTTATGTGTTACGTAGAAAATGGTTTACGAAAGGTCTTCTCATCATTGAAATATCAAATTTTACAACGGATTTTAAATTCAACATAGAATTTACAACAAAAATTAGTTAAATTAATAAGACCACGATATAAAAGAATGTCACAGTCTTCAGACTTCGGTAGTATCTTGTTAACTTCCGAAAAGTTTGTTAATGAGTGGATTTCGTAGATGTCCTTCTTTAAATACTTCACTTTTGCACCAGGTCGTCCTATTCGCTTTTCGTCCTATATGACTTGTTGTTAGACTGCTGACAAAGAGTTCTACAACGTTTTCATCTGGTTTCATGTCGAAGGTACCGTTTTCTACACCCAGAGTTCTAATGTTGCTAATTTTGTCTGTATGCTGCATACAGTCCAAATCATTGACTACATTGTAGTAACTGTCTAAGACATGTTCTTGACCTTTTATTTTATCTTTTTCATCTTTTTTTATGTCAGTTTTTGTATCCACTGGAAGAAAGTTCATCGTAACTGGCTTGTCGTTACGAGGCTTTCTGTCGCAGACTTTTAAGTGTTTCTTAATTAAGACAATTCTTCTATGAAAGACTCGATGTCCCACTAAAGTTGTTCGTGTGTCTATCCAAAAATTCGAATCTTTCACTGTCTCGCTTTCAGGACTTCTGTCACTGAAAACGTTTACTAGATTTTGGTTTCCACATATTAGATTTCTTCCTAAAAAGGGCGAACCTTGGTAACCATTTACTAAATTGTGATGCGTAACCCTCTGACCAATGACTGAATGTTGTCTCTCTCTTTCTTTAACGAAAGAATTTTCTCTTTTATAGATTAAATTGTTGTCAGGCTCGACTCTAATTTCTATACTTTCTACTCTATTTTGTGTAAAGTCTATACCTAATCTGACTTTAATAAATCTCATCTGACTTTATTTATTGAGAAAAATCATCCTGGAGACAGTACAATATTTTTCTGACTGTCGGTCTTTATTACTTTAAAACCTCATTTATAATAAAACATCATCCAAGATAAAACATGTCATTTTTATTTTTGAACACTTCCTGATTCGTGAACTAAAGGGTTTTATTTACACGATTTTGCAAATCTTGAAATATGTTTTGCACAAACGTTGAAATATATCGTTCCTGGAATACGTAAGGGGAATATATGTTTGAGTACGTACATGTACGTACGTACGTACGTATGATTCGACGAAGTCAGGACAGACTCAGAAACGCTGGGATACCTGATATCGGGAGGTCCGAGGAGACAGACACCCTAAAAGGTCCGTTCTTATGACCTCATCCGACGGAACGGGAGGTCCCCTAGAAGGACTGGGTCCATAGTTTGGGTTCACAGAATGTACAGGACGTAAACATCCGCCCAAGAAATGGAGATCGTGGTAGACCCTTCGGGTACATACATACGTGTGTGTGTGTTTACATGTGTGTGAGTACCAGACGGTCAGATCGTAACCCTTTAGTTCTACTCCGTCCTAGACTTACGGGTGAACGAGAGTGACTGACGGTTCCTCGTACCATACACTTCACCCCAGAATAGACCTCTTGACAGGTAGTCCTAGTCCCGACATTGTACGTAATAGGTAAATCTCAGCCGCTTTGGTAGTCATCTTTTCAGTGTTGGTGGTCCCTCGACGTCCTTTTCTTAGTACATCCGGGAGGACCCAGGAAGTACCGACATCCTTTATCCCTTTCCCGTGGATTTTACTCCATCCCTTCACCGTTGAGTCTCATCCCAAACCCTCCACCGCCGTCGCATGTAAAGTCTCCCGAACGGTTCAGAGTATGTCTTCGACGGGGTTTCGTCGTGCTGAGTACATACCACAACTACACTGGTCTTCACCGGTTTCGTTTCTTCCCTCAAGATTGTAAATTTTATCGGAATGTCCACTGAAGAGACCACCAGGTCACCAATTCTGGAGTGGAATGTTGCGTTCCCCACTCCCAAGTTAGGGACCAGACCCTCGATTCTAGGGTGTACGAGGACCGGGAGGACCGGTTTTTGGTTTTGTACTTTGTCTTCGTTATAACATTGTCTAAGTCATCTGAAATTTTTACCAGGTGCAATTTTTTATTAATTTTGTCGTAATGTAATCGTACTCTTTTGGGTTAGAGTAGATATCTCCGTCTTTTATTTAGTCGCCAACGGACCCTTTATATCGAAAAATCTTTTCGTTTAAAACTCCCCACTTCCTATAAATAATGTTATAGAACTAACGTTACTACCAAAGTATCTATATATGAACACAGTTTGAGTAGTTTAACATGAGAAATTATTTGTACACGTCAAATGACATATAGTCAATAAGGAAGTACTTCAACACCCTTTTTTTTTTCCATGTTATGTCCCTTAAGGGACCGCCAGGTTATCAATCCTGAGGTATGAGAGTGAAGGGTCCCGACCTAAGTTAAGGACGAGTCCTTTGATTCTAAGGTGTTCGGGGTACCGTGTCGGTTTCTTTTTTTCATGTTATATTATTAGAATTTTTGTTTTTAGTGGGTGTTTGTAATCGAAGTCAAAGTTTACGGATCGTACTTATCATAGATCTACATATGTCGATTAATGGAGTTTTTCTACAAATACGGAAAAAAGGAAGGTCAAAATGACTATATATAAGTTGTACATCATGGCATACAAATTCCACATGTCGTATTACTAAACTGAATGGAGTAATTCACTAACGGTGAAAAATCACTTGGATTAATGGAGTACATTTGTATTTTAATTTCTTTATCTTTTTACAAAAAGGAATACGACTCATGAGTTCTAAATGAGAAATTGAAAGTATATATTGTATGTGGTTACAATTAACATAAATGGTACATGTAGTACATGTACATGTTACATTCACACATGGTAAACTTATGGAGTTAGATTAGGGGAGAAGGATGGGCGAGGAGGAGGGGTGGGGACTATGGTTGTTTAGACTCGAGACTGAAAACAGAAACTTCATCTTAATTGGACGTCGTGATGTATGCAAGGTCCAGGTGTTGTATCACTAAAAAGATATATAAAGTTTTACGAGTGACATTCAGATCAAGGAAGGTAGTGGTATGTTTATTGATGTAAAAATAATTGATAGAAGGGGTGGGATGTAAAGTATGGGTACTGAGTGAAACATTGACCTTCAAACGTGGAGAATAATTAGAGGGAGTATCAAGAGAGGTGAAGGACGGTTGAGGTAAGGCAAATAAATCAGCGATTCAACACAGGTTGACAAAACACTGGGGTCCCTGACATTGGACGGTCCAAGGAAACAGGTACCTTAAAGGGTCTGTTCTTATGACCGTACCCAACGGTAAAGGAAGAGGTCCCCCAGAAGGGTTGGGTCTCCGACTTGAGCACAGAGGACGTAACCGTCCGTCCAAGAAGTGGTGATCCCGGTGGACCCTTCGGGAAGTCATGTCGGTTGGACTGACAACGTACGTGCCGTGAACGTCTCAGACATTTTTGGTGAGTACTTTGGAATCAATGAAAGATCCTTTAAGTTCTATGTACTTGGCATAGTTACCACTCTAGTTGTAGAGATATTGAAGACTCCTACACTTCAGTTCCGACGGTACGTTTTCTCTTTTACTAAGTTGTCCATTATGGACTCCATTCCCGACAACGTCAAGTCAAGTCAAGTCAGCGAGTCAAATCCTCATCGATCAATAATTCTATAGAGCAAACTACATAGTCCTCCGTGATCTAAGTAGCTTCGAACTTTAGTCAAAGAATAGGTGTAACATAGACCCTAAAAATTGTTAATAAAACACTTAATAGAATGTTTATTATTTTTATAACACATTTTTTAATGTATTAAATTGAAATTTGAAAAATAAAACATAACCCCATATCGTCTAATTGTCACAACACCATCAAAGTCTCCTTGTCGTTTCCTTGAGTCGGTATATATATATGTACATAGGTAAGAGGGGGTTTGGGGGAGGGTAGGTTCAACCGTGTATTGTAACTTCTAATATATTAAACACGATTTCTTTGTTGTATATTGAGAAATAAACCGTCCTTCTGACTGACGGTACGTGGTTTGAACTTATAACACCTGTGAGGGGGTTTACCATAGTTTTGTCAAGTATTTTGAAAGTGTTCTATGTCTAAACCAATTTGACATTGAAGTTAAAGTAACATAGATAGTGACTTTCAGTTTCAGTCTCAGTACAGACTGAGAAACGCTGGGGTACCTGGTGTGTCAGGTACCTTAAGAGGTCCGGTCTTATGACCTCACCCATCGGAAAGGGAAGAGGTCCCCCAGAAGGGTTGGGTCCCTACCTTGGGTCCAGAGGACGTAACGTCCGTAAGAAATGGTCGACTCGGTGTTCATATTAAGTCGTTTTTAGCTGAAAGACTATTAGGTTAATTTGATCATTAGTATATATGAGTAAGGTGACCCAAGATGAAACACCTTGTCTTCAAAATAATTTTGATTTACACTCTTTTGTTACAATAATTTTAAAGGAATAATCTTATAAAAGTCGTACTTAGTTAAATTTTTATATTTCATCTTTAAGTATAAAATTCACCAGTAAAATTAACTTAAAACTACTTTACCAAAATGGAATCATTATCGAGAATTCATAGAGACTTGATATTTTTCGTTCATTAAGAACTGTCGAACTTGTTCGTGTGAAATACAGTTATAGGTGTTTATTTTGGATAAAGGAGAGAACTTTTATTTTTCCGACCGTCACCTTTAGGTAGAGTACCACTTCGAACCGACTTGGTGTATGAGATTTAGGTTTCAAGTGGAAACTGACCTGTGTGCGTGTGATAAGTATGTATGGGTTAGGGTGTCCGAGAATGTTACATTGACTGGGATTACACCAGTTCTGATTCAGGATTTTTTCTGGATCGAAGTCTCAGGACTTTATTCAGGTCGACGGAAAGTTCCTTTCCGAGTCGGTGATTATCCCTCTATGAGTTTCTTAGAGAGGATCGGACCTACACTTTTTGGGAAACCTCTCCTGGGGTCTCGATGGTAGAGAATTGAAGTCCTCTTTGGGTCTTCGTCTTCCCAGGTTGTCTACGAGGACTTAAGGACTAGGTGTTTTTCGAACTCTAGTATAACAGAGAACGGTTATATAAAGTCTACTAATCAGTGTGTTGTCATTGATTATGTGTGACCACTGTGGTTGACAGTGTCGGTAGTAACGAACTCGAGTCTGACGTCGAGATGGAAAACTGTCAAACCAGGTTTAAATATTCGTATTGGGAAGGGAAAGCAGACGTTGTGTCCATTTTGTTTCTGGCCTTGGAATTTGATTTGGACCACTACTATTATATGTCTTCAAATAGTACGTCATTCTATGTGAACAAAAGATTTGAATCAAGTGACTAGGAATAATGTACCCAAACATCATTCTTGTAAAGAGAACGACAAATCTGACGAATCTTCAAAAAAGGACTCCAGGGTAGACGTATTAAATGTGTCCCCGACGTTTGAGTCTAATAATATGGGTTTCCGGAGTTCCATTTTACAATAGTCTGAACTTTTGTTTGAAATAACATCTGACCCGAAATGTTAAGGATCGGTTTCTGTTCCCCTTTGAATCGTCAAAAATCTTTTTAGTCAAACCCAAATTTAGTTTAATGTCTACGCACTTATATATTTCACGATGAAAGAGTTCTCGTAAGTGGATTAGGTCAACAGTTCATTCATGGAAACACTTTTTGATATGACTTTTATCAAATTCCATTTGAAAGACATTGAGTCTTTCAGTCTATACACGTTCCTGATAATTCAATGGACTTTATGAAAGATCGATAGCTATCGAAACCACAAAATTTTTGATAGTAAGAGTCTTAATCGGATTAAATCTAATTTAATAAAATGTTTATTTATTCCTAATCATTTGACTAATCCTAAAAATTTTCATATGATTCACAACATTTTTAAACTAATATATGACTTTACACAACCAGTTTTATTATTGATCTTTACTTATAAATAGGTATAAGTTTAACTTATCAATAGTTCAAAAATTTTTAAATCCCGTACCAAGAATTTTTACATTCTTGAGAGCTCACTGGCTTGAACTCTGTATACTGTTGAATGGTGTTTATCCCTAGTGTCATAAGTTGGTTGTCATTTAATAAAAGGAACTCCAAAATTACATACGTATTAAGAAAGATGGAATCTCTTAATTAAGAAATCGAAATTTTTATTAATAGTTTAGTGTCTGTTTAGTACATGTCAACCCAAATAAAGGTGTAATTCAAACTTTGAGAACAAAACTGTTCTCATGATGTCATTAATATAATCCTTATCTGTTGAAGGGTGTGACAGTTTATATATTTTCAAGGAAGACGTAAAAGGAGTTTGTGACTAGTTGTGCGTCTAAGTCAGGTATAAACGAAAGTAAATAGATGACTCACATGGGTTCGAAAAAGAAGTCTCTAAGACCGTAGAGTCCACCTCCTCCCGCTCCCTCGGACTTCATCTGGAAGTGCCTCAGTATCTATTTGGTGACATCACGTCAGTCTCACGGTTAGTACTACTATGCCCGTTTCTCAGGGAAGGTATGAGGACCTATTTTATACTTTACATTCACTTTTTGTATGAGGGTTCACAATGAGGAAGAAATCTCCCCTCCTTTGTTTAGGATGGAGATTTAGGTTCGGAGAACTCCTGGACTCTCCGTGACGATGGGAAGAGAAATAAGTTGTGTCTGTGGTGCCTTAGTCGTCCCACTCTTTGTTACCGTGTCTTCTGAGGTCGACTTTTTTTCAGTTCTGTTTACTGGGTAATACCTCAGTTAATTTTTTTGAAAAAAGTGTACTATCGACTGTTGGAAAGGTACTCATCATCTTAAAATACAAAAAATTTTTTTGGCATAACATCTCGTTCTGACTGTTTAATATTTCGTCAAATAGGATACATTTTGTCTTGGTGGGACGTTCAATATAAGTCTAAAATTGGTTGTGAAAGAGAACATAATTTTTAAACAAGAACCTTTTTGATTGTTTTTTTCCACATCGTCACTTCAGTTATGTAAGGGTTCAAATTAATACTGTACGTTTGGTGTTTTAACAATAAAATCCTTGATTAATCGTTCATAAATACTCATATAGTTTACGTTATCTTTCCATTTTGAAGAAACCTTATAAAAAGGGAGTGTTCAGTTCTTACCTTGACTAAGAAACAAGAAGTAAAGTGTTTGTACAAGATTCATCAAGTATGGATACATTGGACGGTGTTTACACTGTTGGTCGACGAGACCGAAACTTGTAAGTGAAGCCCCGAACCCTTGGTGTTTGAACATGTTACGAAGTTGTCATGCAAGTTTCGTCCGTTTGAAGTAGTACCACATACCATAGACAGAGTAGGTCTCTCCTCGTTGAGGGAACATCTTGGATCCTTTAGTCTTCTGAATAAAGTGAGTCAACGTGTATAAGTAGATCGTCTCAAAAAGTAATGATTGTCTTCACAGGCGTGTGGTCAGCTCAGGACTATCGTTTTTTACCGTCGTGTTAACGTACAGTAAAGATAGTCTTGGATTCTGATTGTACGTCCATATAAATAGAATGTACGGTTACTGAGTTCGTGGAAACTGATATGTTGGTTTTTTCAACGACCTACAAAGAAACTGACTTTGATGTTCTTTGGTCTTCAAATGTTCATCTTGAGTCGAGTTCTGACCGTAGGTGTTTCCACCTAGATTCCTTCGTACACACCGGACTGGTATATGGTTCAGAATTGCCACTTGTGTCTACTGTCCTTAAGATTGTTCCCAGGAAAGGTTGGGGATTCAACTCTCAATTACACGATTGTTTATGTCAAAATAGTTTACTCATAAAATATGATGTATAAATCCGTTTACAAATGAATGCGGAAATTCGGAAGAAGGAATATGTAAAACCCTCGACGTAGGGAGTCACACAATCGTATTGGACCAACCCAAACTTAAGCTTGGAATCGTCGAAGGTATCCTCGGTCTCGTTACAGTCGTTTCTTAAGTCGTGACCGTCTCCGTCGGTTTATGTCACTACACGCGGTGTCTATCCGTAAGAGGACTTACTTCTTTGTGTTCCTCCTTGTACTTAACGACAACGTAACCGACAAGAGTCATTCTGTGTCAAGGTCTTTTACCATTTAAAGTCCATAAAATTCACAAAGAGATAGTGTGTCAGGTGTCTATTGTGTGTGGTGACTTATGAAGAGTCATAAATCACAAATGAAACCTGTGGTTCTTATAGATTGGTCAGGTAGGGTTCCCTTTAGTTAGGACTTATAAGAAACCTTCCTGATTACGACTTCGACTTTGAGGTTATGAAACCGGTGGACTACGTTTCTTGATTAAACTTTTCTGGGACTACGACCCTTTCTAACTTCTACCCTCCTCTTTCACTGTTATCTCCTACTCTACCAACCTACCGTAGTGGTTGAGTTACCTGTACTCAAACTCGTTCGAGGCCCTCTACCACTACCTGTCCCTTCGGACCACAGGTACCCCACCGTTTCTCAACCCTGTGCTGACTCGTTGACTTGACTTGTAGTTGGTATCATGTGACACTTATAATTTGAGTTTAGGTTAAAGGAACCTTTCGTCGTGTCGTAATTTTTTTTTTGTGACTTTAGATCACTTTACGTCAAATAGAATAAGACAGAGATAATTTTATCGGAATACTAAACTTTGTATAAGTAAGAAAGACTCTGATAAAAAAGACGAGATTTTGTTCCACCTAATTTGGAACCAGAATGGGAAATTCAATTTTCGAATCTTGAAAGGTAAAGTTTTAATTTAATGTATGGAGAGGTTCGTACAACGACATGTTTTGAAACTTCTGAAGTATTTTCGGTTTGAACGTCTCAGGGACGTACCTCATCGGTTACTTTCAGCCTCGGGTAGGAAACCGGTTTGGTGCTTTTGGTAGGAGAAACTCACATTGACTTTTAGGTAATTTATACGGGAACATGAAAACACCCAGGTGGAAATGTATTTTGCTCTTCTTTTTTTTAATTTACATGGTTTCCCCATTGTGAAGAGTGTCTAGTAAAACAATAATCAAAAAAGAAAACCAAGAATATATTAGAGATCATTGATATGTTTCAATCCATTTATGTTCAAGTGAGGTACAATAGGTGAATTACAGACATTAATAGAAATATTTACATTGAAAAACATGTAATTTCAGATCGAAAGAAAGTCACTCTGAATTCAGAATTATCCAATAATTCTCTTATTTAAGGATATTTTTATGTGTTATTTTGACTGTGAAATTCTCTAAAAAGGTGGTGGGATGAGAAGATTGTCGAATTTTTAATCAGAATTTCGATGAAATATTTGTTATATAGTACAGGTGTAGGGACTTTATACGATCGAGTAATTAATATCAAAACACTTGAATTCTGTTAGTTTAATTTATGTTTAATTTTTCCATGTAGTTGTATTAAGAGAAAACTGAATTTAAGTGAAACTCTGTACGTATTTTGTGAGATCGTTTCCCTATGAATTATAAGTGAGATAATTGATTGTCCCCATTTTTAGAATAGATAAAGACGGTCATGATATTCCCGACTATATGTATGTAGTGGAAGGAGAGGGACGATTATAAAGTTGAAGGAAAGAGAAAATCCATTCATCTGAAGATTAGGACAAACCCTGTTTATTTAAAAACTACAAACTAATAAAAACGAAGTTATTAGGATGAATTCTGTAAAATTAACATTTTCTTTTAGAAAAATACATTCATACGTTCTTCGAAACGGGCGTTTAAAATTTATGAGGTGACAGAAAAAAAATTTAGCAACAGACGGAACTAGAATAGTTATTTATTCTCTATACTTCAGTGTTGTATGTCATGTGTTTCTTACTGTCGGACAATGTTGTGTCTTGACGAATGTCTTGCAATGAACCTCGTATTTTTTAGTCGTCCGGAAATTCTCGAGATCCGTCTTAATTCGGGTCGTCGTTTTTTCTTTTTTTGTGTATCGAAATAGAATTTTCTCCATAAAGAACCTAAATTTTGTGATTTCATGTTTAGAATGACTCATTTTCTTTAAACTCAAACCAAAGGATGATTTTAAAGACCGTCAACATTACAGAAGTTTAAGAAGAGTGAACACTTCAGAGAATTATAATAAACCTTAATTCAGTATGTGTTTTCTCTACAAGTCACAACAGTAGAGTTATGTTTGGACGTATGCCGTAAAGTGATTTAGGTCTCCTTGTTGTCGTCACACACAGTCTGGTGTTGAATTCTGGGGTGGTTTCGGTGTGTCACGTATTTTGAAGCGCCTCGGTATAAGTGTTGACATGAGACATTATTCTGTTCTGTGTGGTACGTAAAATTATATTATGAGTACAATGACCAATAGTTGAATGGAGGACCTGTCAATCCAAAGGTGTGTCGAACAATCATCTATTGTCGGTACGAAGTTGTTACAAAATAAATCAGGTTGTACGTTTTTGTTTGGACGTAGGACGTAAATTGGTCTAGATCTCCTTGGTTACGACATACACAACACGGTGTCGATTATTAAGGAGGTTCAGGTGTTTCCTATTTCTTAGACGGTCTAGGTATCAGTGTCGATATGACGAGACAAACTAACTTTTTTTTCTTAGTTTATTCATAAAGAAGTCTCTACTGATTCCGGTACCTTTACGTTCTCTTTGATGTAAAGGAACACTTTTTCATGTTAGTGTTGAATTGTCGAGACCGGTACCAAATGTTCATTTGTTTCTATTAAAAGGTGGACCACACTTGTACTTTAGGTGACGGTTTTAGTTTTGTTAGCAAATTTCTAATACTTCCAAGAATAGACACTCTATGATACGGAGAGAGTAATACGGTATAATTAAAATTTCTTTCAAAAGATGTAGTAATTATCGAGAAGGTTAATTTTGGTTTGAAGTCTAATAATGACCGACTATTCTTGTGTAAAGACTCCATGTTTAGTTTGAGTTTAGCACATTTTCGAACGTTTGGAGAATGGGGTTGGTGATTGGTTATGATAAGGGTGAATACCTAAGGATATCACATTTTGATCTATTCGTTTAAAGAGGTCAGTTTATGTAAATGATGTGTTTACTGGTGTCAATTGAAAGATTTAACTTCCTGACTAACTAGTACATTTCCAAAAAATGGGTGTCATTTAGAAATATGTCAAATGTTCACGTTCCATCCATTGTAAAAGTCATGAGAAGGACGTTAAACCAAAAGTTCAAAGAGACATATATGTGAGGTGACCCTAAATTATGTGTTTCCTAATTTTATTTCAACACAGATTCGTAGTTCTTTTGGCTCTACTAGTTTTCATAAGGATAGTTGAGAAATAGAGGAAAGACACCAGAGAGGTCCCGATTTCTAGTCCTCGTAATTTTTTCTGAGTCGATAGAGTCCGTCGAACACAGACGATCATAATCTGTGGCCCTTGTGGGTTCCCTCCCTTATTTCCTTGTTGACTCCCTCCCTCGTGAAAATTCTTTTAATTTCGTTTTAGTTTCTTGTCTATTATGTCAATCTTGATGACGCCGGTCTTCAATAGTTCTTCCGAAATGGGTTATGAAACAGACGACTGGCTTGCCCGAGTGGCACCTCTTCTCTTCCTCGATCAGTCCCGGAGACCCGATAGCTCCTGCACCTCCAGTGCCTCCCTTGTCTCGGATCCGGGAAGGTGCAGGAACTCCTTCTCGGTTCCTAGGCTGTGGGCCGACTTCCGCCTTTCCCGACTGTAGGAGCCTGTTTCGTTGACCCGAGGCAGTACTTCCCGACTGCGCAGGAAGGGACAGGAGGTCCGGCCCGGTCCGGTGCTTTCGGCTCCCCCCGGTGTTCATATGGAGGGCTGGCAGATCCCTGTCCCAGACTGGAGTGGAAGATGTCGGCGCCGACGGTCCAACGCCCTCGCCGCCCCACCCGGGCCGCCGGGCCGCCCCAGCGACGCCCCGGGGCGCTCTGGTAGTACGTGGTTGACGTCTACTCCGCGCAACTTCCCCAAGCGGGCGCGGTCCACATGGTGCCTGCTCATGTAGAAGGATCTTCTTCTCCTTCGCCACCACTCTCCTTTCCAGTTTTCCCGACCTTCCAGGCGGTTTCAGTGGACGTGCGACCCTTGGGGGTGTGCCCGGACCGGAGAAGGGCAGAGGCGCGGGAACTTCTCCAGTGTCGCCGGAGGGTTTTCCTCCTTCAGGTGGCGCGGATGTCGGTTTCCTCGTGTAGTGGGCCCGAGACGAGGGACGTGGAAGTCGCCCCTTCCGGTTTGGTGTGAGTGAGGGATTCTACCGCTTGTGTGTTGGCCAGAGAGTCTTTCCGACGTCGAGTGTCTCCGGCTTGCAGGAGGCCCGGAAATCTAGACACGGGAAGCGCGCAGCAGTCACGCTGCGTGTGTCGTGCAGTGATGGCCGTCTATCGTGGGTAACCGCCTCTTCTTGCGGCTCCGGAATTGCAGAAGCGCAAGAGGATCGTTGGGATAGGGGCGGGGTGAGCGGGGTCGGGAAGGCCGGGCCGGAAACGCGTCCTCCTAAGTAAAACGCGAACGCGCGTAAGGCCCGTCCCTAAAACTCGACACACCCTCGCACAAACACTGGAAGAAAAAAACAGGGAAGTGGAAGTTTGCAGAGAGACCGACGGCAAGAAAAGTAAATTTACTCAGGGTTATATCATCAGTGAAATTTTTTTACACCTATGTACTACTATGTAATAAAGGCACAATCTTACAGTGATGTCATAAAACACAGTGTTGAAGACGGTAATGCCATGAAAAAAAAAAAAAAATTTCAACGTAGGTAACTGTAATGTGTATCTGAAAGACGTAAAAGGTAGTCTGAAATCCTTTCATAAAATTTTCCTTTGCACATTATTCTTAAGAATTCTGACGAACGACGAAGTAGTGTTATCACATATATTGTATATTGTCGTGACCCCGAAGGGTCCACCGTTCACCATTTACGAACGGTTACTTCCTCTGTATTCTCTGAGTCCAAGATAGGGACCCATCCCTACTAGAATTCTGTACGGGACCTCCTCCCGTACCGTTGGGGGAGGTCATAAGAACGGACCTCTTAGGGTACCTATCTCCTCGGAGGACCCGATATCAGGCATACCAACGTTTCTCAGGTTAACCTCGCTTCACTGCATCGTGCGTTCGTGCGTCTACTATCGTAATTTATTTAATAAAAATTGTTCACCCTCAAGTTCCCACTTGATCTCACTTTCACTGACCGACGTCTAAAAATTACAGATTATTTAAACCTTTTAGAAGAAATCGAAATGAATTTGTTTCATTAAGAAGAATTAAGAAGAAATTCTTCTTAAATCATCTCCAGTTTGGAGACAATCTTAAGACCGAGAGCGTAAAGGGATCGATAACGATTTGATTGAAACCCTTAAATGAAGTAGAGACACGTGGACTGACAATTTACCATCTTTGTCTCGACCGGAGTACCCGGACAATGGACACGTCAATATGTACTAGATACGAACCAAATTAAAGACAACAGTGGCAAAACTTTATAATTACTTGTTCTCTGGGACACAAAAAGTAAAACGTGACCCAGGACGTCTAATACATTGACCAGGACCTGTCCTCAGTATGGAAAGAACGTCTCAAACACTTTTGAGTCACTCTATCATAGAAAAAAAAAAAGCAGGTAAAAACAGACTAATTTACCTGAACTTTTTAATTCGATTCAGCACATGATTACCATCGTTATAACTGATTTTAAGGTAAGGATATATTCGTACGTTCTAAAAATATCTTTTAATCGTAATGTTATAATCTTTTAATAAGTGATAATCGTAGGATTCTTTTTTTGACCTGTTTGGAAAGTTTTCGTCTATAGTCCCCGAAGTAAGAACAGTTAAAGGGTAGGAAACTGATCTCAAGTTATTATTAAAACCACACTAGTTATAAATCACAAGTGTAAAAATACTGATAATAAATATCATTCGCTACCATTTACCATATAAAGGTTATAACTTACTAAATAATAGGAGGTCTCCATTATTAACAGTGAAAATTGTAAACAAACCAAAAGATTAGTGAGTAGTGATCAAGTTTTAGACGACATAATCAAACGATCTCCGATAATATTGTTTCATGGAGTCTGACGTACCGAATTCGTTTTCTTTGCAGACAAGAGTATCAAGAGTCACTTTGTCAAACATTTTCACCTCCAAAAATCGGTTCCTCGTCTCAACCCTACTCACCCCACAATTACCTACTCTTCAATGATTCTCTAATCCCATTAAGAACGATTTAACTACATTGTCCTAAGGACTTCTTCCTTCCGGTTTCAACAGTCTATAGTGAACTCTCTACTCCTTAAACTAATCCATAACTCCTATTAGTCAATGGTTCAAACCCTCTAAGATCGATTTGACTAAACGTCTTAAGAACGATGTGAACCCGAGGAATACTAATACGGGTTCATACCCGAATCACCTTTTTCCCACGTCTCATCGTATTGATGTCAAACCAGTTCCTCTCTCAGAAGCAGTCACGGAAGGACATCATATGGTTCCGTCAGACCGTAAAATCAAAGTAAAGTATATCCGGTGGTAACCTAATTTTAAAGTCGGTTTGACAAATCTCTGTGAGAGTCGTCTAACTCGATTTTGTCACGTGACCCTGTGCCAGAAATGACATGAGTATAGTTAATTGAACCGAACCAGATGGTAATATAAGGAAGGGAAAATAAAATCAATAACGATGAATAGTTTAAAGGAGTTTTAGATCCCTGTATTTTGTTGTTTGTGATAGTCGAGTATAAAAGACTCCCGGTCCTTAGACCTATACCGAATTGGTACACCGGACTGAGTTCCTGACAGTACCCCAACATCCGTTCGAAAACTGACCCTGACACCAGAGACTTCTGAACTAGACGAAGGTTCTGGTGTTTGAACTGACGAAGTCAAGGAGTAGTGTCCCCGGAGAGGTATCGTGATGAACTCTGTACCGAAAGGGTCTTACTCATTAAGTTTTTCCTTTCTCGTTGTCTTCGAGGTCACAGGAAATATAGATTAGAGTCTTCGCTGTGTCGTAGTGAAGACATAAAATAAACAGTACGTCTACTTTTACTACACCCTTCTCTCCACCCCTAGTAACCAATTGATGAATCAATTGGAGATCATCAATTGAAGATCAATTGATGATGTGTAGGTTTGTTTGTACGAATCGGAGGTAGGGGTCCGTGCGACGGGTCCAAAGACAATTGTATTTAGAACATGAGAAAAACAGAATGGAAGACCCTAGAGGACGTAGTTCCAGATCTTCGTCACCCTCCATAACGGTCAACGAAAACTCTTTCGGATTGTGTGAGATGTTCCGTTGATGGAGTCCCTTCAGATCATGTTAAAAAGACTCCTTTCCTCGTTGATCCGACGTGTCCACTCCCTTCTTCCCGATAAAGATGATCGTTTCCTCCGAGTTGTCCTAAATCTCTAAGTACTAGGGTCACAGTAGACTTAGAAGAACACACAAGGGTAAGTGCGATGATTTTTGTTTAGTTTTTTGTGGAATAAAATTGTGTTCCGAGCGTTCTAACCTTTAAGTCAACGTAACATTAAGTCCTAATCTAAAGTCCAAACCAAACCAAAAAAGTCTCTAATACCCGAAGGGGAACTCCGAGTCGACCATTCCTTAGGCGGACGTTACGCCCTCTGGACCCAAGTTGGGGTCCCAACCCTTCTAGGGGACCTCTTCCCTTACCTATGGGTGAGGTCATAAGACCGGACCTCTTAACGTACCCGAGATATCAGGTACCCAAACTTTTCTCAACCTGTGTTGACTCGCTGAGAGTGTGAATCTTCACGTATATCCTTCCGTCAGTATATACAAAAGACCAGGAAAAAGAGTAGAATTTGACTCAAATTTTGGGATTCAAGTAGTAAAGGAAAGGGGATCAATAGGTTGTATTAATCCTTTTCTTTGTTGGGGTGACATCAGGAATAAAAGTGAATTTATAAGAGACCTTAGTAGATGAACCAGTGGGTTTCGAAACGGAATAAATCGGTTACCGATTACTACAGGTGTCTAGTATTAAATTCTAAAAAAAAAAAAACGATTACGTGCGGTACTTGTTGTTACAGTGTTAATACTGTTGACCAATGGTTACGGAAATTTAAGTCATTCTGGTCTATTGAGTCTTGTTTAAGTCTCTTTGGGTAAGAAAAGAAAAAAACCGACACGATACCCCAAACACTCTAGAATCAAGGGGTTGGTCTTTAACTTGGGTCCTAGTCCCGTCACTTTCACTACTCAGGATTGGTGACCTGGTGGTCCCTTAAGGGTTCTTTGGGTAAATTCCAAACTAAGAGGACCTTAACGAAGGTTAGGATGACAGATATAGTCTCAAACTAGTCTCTTCGTATCCGTGATACTCAGTATACCTTATGTTCTAAATAAACCCCCTAATCTGGAATACTTTAATACCCTCGACCTCTTCTTAAACGGAGATACAGACTCCAACCTGGACTTTAATGACATTTAACCATCCTGAATGTCGGTCTGTCCTTTCGACCTGCACTTCACACTCACTCGTCCCTGTTTGATCTTGGGTGTTTCAGTTTGCTCTGGCATCAGACAGAACAGTGACTGTCACGTCCAAGGATGTCCTCCACACAACACCCACAAGTACCCTCGGTACCGCGTTCACGAATACCCTCGTGTCACGACGACACGTAGACCGGGTCCCGAGTCCTCTTTGGTCCCTCCCGGTCCTCAAGACGCTACCTCGCGGTATGGACCGAAGACGGGGTTAGATTCCGCTCGGTCGATTAGTCGTCGTTACTCGTGTGCGCCGGTGTCGTGGAGCACAGAACGTGACTGGAAGTCTCACACTACTGACGACGAAGGGAAGACGGAAACCTTAGAACGTGTTTAGAGGGAACACTGGTCAGGATTGAGTCCGAGTATAACCCTCTATTTGTCAATTTGAAACTCTATGATCTCTCTCTCTTTCAAGTTCCTCTTGAAACGGTGTAAACTCTTTAAATCTAAATTTTCAGTTCAAACGAAAATATCTAAACTACTAGAAGAGACAGTACCCCTTAGTGGTCTTTCCGGAATTTATTAAGGATCGTATCAGTACATTATTTTCCTATATTTTTTAATACGTTCCTTCTGTTTTCAGGTAAAAGTATAGGTGGGACTCCTCTTTTCCTACTGTAGGTGAATAAATAACAAAAAAATTAATCTTTAGAACAAAAAACCGTCCAAAATGAAAAAGTATAAAAACACACTGAAGTATTTGTCTCATCTCTCTTCAAACAGAGATGTATAGACTTTATTCAATTTCATCCGAAATGAAAACTCCGACATTAAAGGTAAGACCTTTCAAAATTTTAGGGAAGAAACTTTGTCATAGGAACCAACTCGGATTTAATGGAACCGACATTTTGATCGCCACTCGAGATGGTATCACGTGGGGTTCTTTCGTCTGGGTCGAGACTTCTGATCCGAATCTGAGAATTTTTTTTAAAAAAAAATTAAATAAAGTAAAAAAACCGAGATGACCCAGAAACAACGACGTTTCCGAAAAGAGATCAACAACTCTCGTCCCCGATGAGAGATCAACACTACGTGTCCGAAGAGTAACACCACCGAAGAGAACAATGTTTCGTACCCGAAATCCCACACGTCCAAAGGTATCGACGTTGTACACCTGAGACATCAACGTCGAGAGGCCGAGACCTCGTGTCCGAGTTATCGACACCACGTACCCGAATCGACGAGCCACCGTACACCCTTTAGAAGGACGTGGTCCCTAGGTTAGACACAAAGGACGTAACCGTCCACCTAAGAAATGATGACTCGGTGGTCCTTTCACCGGGGGTGGGGGGCGGGGGTGGGGAGCGGCCGGTCCGAATCTGAGAACTTCAGTGGGTACAAACACACACGTCGACTTGTGTCACTTTCAATATCGACATATAAGTCTCTGCAAAATAAAATATCCTTTATTATCCGTCCACTTAGGAAAATGGGTCAGAAATAGTGAACATTAGAACTTTGAAGGAAAAAAGACGTTAATTTTCGTATTTTATACGAAACCAGGTCTCTCCTCTCCGTATGGATCTATTCCGTCCTGGATTTTCTCAGGTGGACCTTCCACGTGTGGGTGCACCGTGAGATCAGTGAGTTACCGGTGGCAAGTAGTGGACCTGTCTAAAATACTCCGAACCAATAGTGTTTAAGTCAAGTCAAGTCAAGTCACTGAGTCAGCACAGACTGAGAAACGTTGGGGTACTTGACGTCGTACGGTCCGAAGGGACAGGTAGAGGTTGAGGGCCTTGAACGAGTTTGAGTATGGGCAACTCAGTCACTACGATAGGTTGGTAGAGTATTGGACAACAAGGGAAGAGGAGGTCGGAAGTTAGAACGGGTCGTAGTCGCAGAAAAGATTCAACAGTCAAGAAACGTAGTCCACCGGTTTCATAACCTTAAAGTCGAAGTCGTAATCAGGAAGGTTACTTATAAGTTCTGACTAAAGGAAATCCTACCTGACCAACCTGGAGAAACGACAGGTTCCCTGAGAGTTCTCAGAAGAGGTTGTGGTGTCAAGTTTTCGTAGTTAAGAAGCCGCGAGTCGAAAGAAATATCAGGTTGAGAGTGTAGGTATGTACTGATGACCTTTTTGGTAACTAAACTGATCCGTCTGGAAACAACTGTTTCATTACACAGACGAAAAATTATACGATAGATCCAACCAGTATAGTGTTTAATCTCAAGGGGTTTAGACCAAAGAGTAGTTTCGTGGACCCCTCGAAAATTTTGTGTCTATAAGAGTCTAGAGTTTTCTAAGATGAAATTATTCAGACTACTTCTCAGGACGGCGACGACGACGACGACGACGATTCAGCGAAGTCAGCACAGGTTGAGACACTCTGGGGTATCTGCCGTCGGGTGGTCCCAGAAGACAGGGACCCTAAGAGGTCCGTTCTTGTGACCTCACCTAACGGTGAAGGAAGAGGTCACGTACTTTCACTTTTCACTTTCACTTCAACGAGTCAGTACAGACTGAGAAGTACTGGGGTACCTGACGTCGGATGGTCCGAGGAGTCAGGTACCCTAAAAGGTCCGTTCTCATGACCTCACCCGACGGTAACGGAAGAGACCTACTTCTCAGGATTTTTGACGGTAAAAATTATTCTAAGGTTCCAATAAGAATTTTATCGGTCCACATCCCTGACGACTAGATTCTTTAAGTCTCTCTCCGACCTCGGAAACTTTACCCGGACGGGGTCGTCACTGTCGTAGAACTTAATAGATCAAACGGTACCAACATTTTACGAGTCAATGACCTTTCCTTAGAGACGACTCGACCAGACGAAGTCTGACTGACAACTGAAACTAGAAGGTGTACCTTCTCGTTCCACGTTCCGACGTCACGTGTGGTAGTCACGGGGTATTTTTGAGTTCGTGGAATTCATTCTCTTCATATTTTTCTCTGTCCTCTTATAGTCGACGAATTTATGTCTGTGTCGGTGCACGAACCATTGTATGTCCTTTAAAATCTCTCTTTAAATATATGGACTTCTTATCGTTTACACTTTTTATTACTCATATTTTACTTCTCTGATACGTCAAGGGACCTCCGGATGACCAACCCTAAGGTCCCAAGGTGACGTTACCGGGTCCAAGTCAGGTCCCGGCTCCTTGACTCTAGGACGTTCGGTTTCTCTTTTCTTCCCTGATTCGGAATGATTTTCCTTATCTTTATCAAAACAAATAGGAATCTACCATGTCTGATATAGATTGTGGATTTAAATTTACATCAAAATAGTGTCAAGTTCAGAGTGCGGTGAACCCTACAAAAAGGACATCGTTGATTCTCCGGATGAGTGTTTTTTCTATTTCGTGCACGAGTCAACGAGTCAGTACAGACTGAAAAACGCTGGGGTACCTGACATCGGGCGGTCCAAGGAGACAGGTACCCTAAGAGGTCCGTTCTTATGACCTCACCCAACGGTACGGGAGAAGGTCTCCTAGAAGGACTGGGTCTCTATCTTGGGTGTAGAAGACGTCGAGGACGTAACCGTCCGTCTAATGGAATGGTGACTCGGTGAACCCTTCGGGTTTGTTATCTCTTTTCGGTAGTTTTAGTCCTATACTGGTCACTATATTATGATGACAGGTTAGATATCCAGGATGGATTTAAAAGGTTATGACAGTAAATATCGTTTTTTTATTATTATTTTCGATTGGTTCTTATGGAAAATAAGATCAGGTGAGAGGTCAGATCCACGTACGACGTAAATTAAAAGTACAGTGAAATTCAAAGAAGTTAAACCTTGTCAATATTGAAAGAAACAGTAAGTACGGGAACCGTAAAATTCTCATGTTCTGTCAATGAAACTTTTTACAACAAGTTTGACCCGAAGAGACTATAAAAGAGTCCTGACCTAAATCTCATATGTAAATCCCGTCCTCATAGTATCCTTACTAAGGAAGAAGAAAAGCCTCACAGTATAGTCTTCCGTGTAATACAACTAAACAACACAATGACTACTCACTTTGAAACTAGTGAACTAGTTCAACCGTAAACGGGTCAAAGAAATGACATTCCAATCATAAACACAGACATTAATTATACATCAAACACCCCTCTATGAAACTCTGACCCGAAGGGACCATAGAGTCACCATATCTTAGGTGGACGATTATGTCCTCTGGGTCCAAACTAGGGACCTAACCCTTCTAGGGGACCTCCTCCCGTACCGATAAGTGTGATCGTAAGAACGGACCTCTTAGGGTACCTGTCTCCTCGAACCACCCGATATCAGGTATCGTAGTGTGTCTCAACCTGTGTCTACGACTTCGACTTTGAGGTTATAAAACCGGTGGAGTACGCTTCTCAACTGAGTAACCCTTTCTGGGACTACGACCCTCCCTAACGCCCGTCCTCCTCTTCCCTTGCTGTCTCCTACTCTACCGGCCTACCGTAGTGGCTGAGCTACCTGTACTCAAACTCACTTGAGCCCTACCCGTCTCTCCGGACCGCACGACGCTAAGTACCCCAGTGTTTCTCAGCCTGTGATGACTCGCTGACTTGACTTCACTTGACTTGACTTCGTTGAATCGTGTCATGTCGTAAACTCTGATGGATTCATAAGACAAGATGTTGTTTGAAAGTTGATGATTAAAAGTGTAAACAGTCACTAATAACGAACTTAGTTAATGATAACACTATTAACGGTTTATCACTAAAAGATTGAGATAGTCAGGATGTAAATACGATGATGATCCTTCACGAAAGGAAAAGGGAGAATAAATCAAGTAAATAAACATAGTCATACCTGATTACCTAGGGGTAAAATAAATTGTTTAATATTAGGTTATGGTTGTAATAAAGAAAATTACGAAGAGAACAGGGTCTAAACTGGTGACCCTTGGGGAAATTCGACTGGAATGTAAAAAAAGATGTTCAGGGGTAGTAAAAAACTCCTGAAACAATGTAAGACCACGTCGTTCTCCAAGGTCCGAGTGGAATATGAAAAAGATGGGGTCGGGACCTTAGTCGGTAAAGAGGCTTCTCGAAACCAAGACAAATGCTCTTACTGTCTTTGTTTTTAGACCCTCGTTTTATACCAATTACAAGACTCCACAAAAGAGTCACATATATGTATGTATGTATGTATGCGTAAAGATAGTTAGGTAGGTAGTAACTAATATGGAAGATAAAAATTTTAAAATTTATCAAATAAAAAAAGACACGAACCAGAAGTAACGACACGTGCTCGATGAGAGACCAACGGAACGAGTCCGAAGAAGAACACGGAACAGAACACCTCGTGCATAAGATCCGGCACACCGAGACGTCAACATCGTACACCCGCGGTCTCGTGCCCGAGCCAACGAGGTTCCGTACACCTTAGAAGGACCTGGTTCCTACCTGGACACAGGGGACGTGACCGTTCCCCTAAGAATTGGTGACCTGATGGTCCCTTCAGACTGATATAGAAGAAGGAAAAATTGACGATAAGAAACGAAGTTGTTGAGTAGACCAAATATATATATTTCAATAAAAAAGTACATGAAAACCGACAGGACCTAGAAACAACGACGAACCCGAGAAGAGAGCGACACCACTCGTCCCCCATGAGAGATTGACGGCATACGTCGGAAGAGTAACGTCACCGAAGAGAACGACACCTGGTCCCCGAACTCCCGTACCGCCGAAGTCGTCAACACCGAGGACCCGAGATCTCGTGTCCGAATCCTCGACACCGCGTGTCCGAATCAACGAGGTACCGTGCACCCTAGAAGGGCCTAGTCCCTAGCTTGGGCACAGAGGACTCAACCGTCCGTCTGAGAAATGGTGACTCTGTGGTCCCTTCAGGGACTAATATACAAGAAAATTTTTGGTACTCACGTGTGTTTATGAAGGTTCAGTCTTAAGGGGTCTTAAGTAAGATCGGAAAAAGAAAGGTGTGAATGTCATGGGAATAAACCAAAAGTAATGGAAGCTATATCAGAGAATGAACGAATAGGGAAAGAAGCCCTTGGTTAAAGAGTTAGGACGGGTGACAGAGGGACCGTATTTGGAATGTCCGGGTGACCGGGACTAATGGACTTTACTTCTTCTCTTTGGTTATTTAATTTCTGTGTTTGGTTACAAAAAATTCCTTTTCTTTTTATATCCCTCTTCTCCTTCTCCTTACCTTTTGTCGAAACCGATAGTAATAATTGTTTAATTGAGGTTTAAACATAGTCATATTGAGTCATTCTCAAATGAAGAACGAAGACATTACGAATTACGACTGACTTACCAAGAGGTCCTTCAAGAGAAGGTTCACCACTGAGTACTTAGTTTCCACGAAATTTGAATACCGATACGGTAGAGTTGTGTACTGCTGACGACCAAACCGGTTTCCTGTCTCAACGTTGTTCCTTTTCCGTGTGGGAGAGAGTCGACGGAGTCTTACTTTCCTTTTGTAGTGAAGACGAGTACAAGGAACTACCTCTTTATTAGAATACTGTAGTGGGTCTACATATCCTAACTTTTTCCATTGTCGTATACCTATAAGTTCCTGAGTAACCCGTAGGGACCACCGAGTCTACCATTTCTTAGACGGACGTTACACCCTGTGGGTCCAAGCTAGGGACCCAGTCCTTCTAGGAGACCTCTTCCCTCGTCGTTGGGTGCGGTCATAAGAACGGACCTCTTAAGGTACCTGCCTCCTCGGACCGTCCGATGTCAGGTATCCTAGAGTTTCTCAACCTGTTCTGACTTACTGATTGTGTAGGTTACATCTGTGTAAACGTGTCTAAGATAAATATAGATCTATTGTTACATCGAAGGACTACTTATAAGAACCTCTTATTGTTACTCTTTTTTTACTTATTTGAATAATATGTATCGGGAACCTATATATGATAATTTATGTCGTCAGTAGATATTTTTACTAAAGTCAAAACCTAATCAATATACGAAATAATTGAAAAAATTTGTTTTAAGTGTAAAATAAATCCAACTTCATTCTTTCCGTCACGGTTTCTTACGAGTTTGATGACGTGTTAACGTGAGTAGAGTGTGCGATCGTTTCATTACGAGTTTTAAGAGGTTCGGTCCGAAGTCGTTATGTACTTGGCACTTGAGGGTCTACAAGTTCGACCAAAATCTTTTCCGTCTCCTCGATCTGTAGTTTAACGGTTGTAGGCGACCTAGTACCTTTTTCGTTCTGTCAAGGTCTTTTTGTAGATAAAGACGAAATAACTGATACGGTTTCGGAAACTGACACACCTAGTGTTTGACACCGGCGACCCAGACCAGGTAACCGTCCGTTCAACCGGGGGTTCATAGGGTTCACCGGTCCTACAGTCAGAGTCGCTTCTTCTCAGGGTGGTCTCAACGGTAAACAACGTCCTTCTCCCTGGGGAAGGTCCCGGGCTTTGACCCGAGAACAGATTGTGAGCCTTTACTTAACAGGCTCCTCTGTGTACACGACTGTTTCGTTCTCTAAAATAACCCTTTCCCGTGGGCGCACCTCTCGTCATCCCATTCCCAAACCGGGGTCCATTTATCGTCCCTCTCTTGTGTCGAGGTGGGTAGTTGTCTTTTAACCTAATTTTTTGACATCATTTCCACGTCGGAACACGAAGGAAGGAATTAACAATTGATAAAAATTTAAAACTTTATTAAAGTTTAAATGTCGTTTCTACTTTATCATTTTCCTACATGAAGTAGATCTCAATGGTCAAAAATTGTAAAACGGTGTTGACTAAATTATCTAAGAAAAGACAGGTAGGTAGGTGGGTAGAAATATTAACCTTGGTAAACCCTCATTCGACGTCTGAATATGAAAATGGATTTATGAACTCACATAAAGAGTTCTTCGTAATAAAAGAATGTGTTAAGGTCATTCTACTAGTTTTAGTCCTTTAAATTGACACTATTATATTAGATGTTAGGGGTAAGTTTTAGACGGTTATTAGGGTTAATACAGGAAATCATTACCGAAAAAAAAAAAAAAAACCAGGTGTAGGTTAGGTCCTACTGTGTAACGTAAATCCCCAGTACAGAGAAATCAAGGGAAATGAGACATTCAAAGAGCCAGAAAGAAGTAGAAAGTACTGTACCTGTTAAAATTTCTCATGTCAAGTCTATAAAACATTCTAAAGGAAGAAACTACAAAGGAGTACTAATTTCAACACGTAAATCCCTTCCTTCATATCGACTAATTGTTACAACACTATCAATGTCCACTTGTCGTTTCCTGAGTCGGTATATATACGTACATAGGTAAGAGGGAGTTGAGGGGGTTGAGGGTAGGTCCGAGGGTGTATTGTGACTCGACTCGAGGTACATGACATGTCATCCAGAAACAACCAATAGGTAAAACTTGCATCGTCACACACGTACAACTAGGGATTGATAGGGAAGAGGAGTAACGGGGGAGGGGGAGGCGGGGGGGGGCGTTGGTATTCAAGTAAGAGATTCAGATACTCAGACAAAGACAAAACATTTATTGCAAGAAAACATATTAAAGAAAAATCTCAGACATCTATTCTCTACAGTATACTATAAAAAGGAAGAGACTGAATAAAGTGAGTATACTGTTAGAGATCCAGGTGGGTACAACGACGTTTACTGTAATAAAGTAAGAAAAATTACCGACTCATTATAAGGTAACATATATATGTGGTGGAGAAGAAATAGGTAAAGAGACAGCTACCTGTAAATCCACCGAAAGTACAGAACCGACAACATTTGTGACGACTCACTTGTAACCCTACGTACATAGGAAAATCTGGTTAAAAAGGGAGACTCATGTACGGGTCCTCACCCTGACTTCCCAGTGTGTCATCGAGACCCTGAAAGGTCCACCACGATCACCATTTCCTGTGTGGATGGTTACACAAGATCCTCTACATTCTCTACGTCCAAGTTAGGGGCCCACTCCTTCTAGGGGAACTCTTCCTTTACCGTTGGGTGAAGTCATAAGAACGACCTCCTAGAGTACCTGTCTATTTGGACCGTCCGATGTCAGGTACCCCAGAGTTTCTCAGCTTGCACTGACTTGACTGAATCATGCGTGTATGTCATCGAGATGAAAATCAAGAAATTCCTTGAGGTATCGCCGACATGGTTAAACGTAGGGGTGGTTGTCACGTCCTTCCAAGGGAAGAGAACTCTCCTCTATGAAAACTCTGACACAGTTATGGGACAAAGACTTTATAGAGTATGGCTGAGTAAAAGTGTAGGTAACTACTAAGAACGGACTCAGTTTCTGATGATGTTATCAATTTTTACCATTAAAAATTTCAAGAAAAGGGAAGATGTAAAAAATCAACTGATAAGATGAGATTCTTACTCTCAGGGAAAAATTTTTTTAAATAAAGGATAACTATATCTGAGACCTAAGACCCAATATTATGTAATACCAATAAAACTACAAGTTTAATAGGATCACTCTCGGGGAAATCCTACTGAAGAACAAGAAAATTTTACAGGGTAGTGAAAAAACGTGTGTAGGAATGAAAGGTTCTATTCTATAAGACCGAAGGGGGGGGGGGGTGTAAAAAGTTAGAAACTTAGTCATTAAAGAGGTACTTAGGGACCAAGGAACATGACTCATTATCATAAATCCTTGGATCAGGAAAGAATTCCTTCCCGAATGTAATAACTTGGATTTTACTAAACCTGCCAGAATTAACGTCTTCACTTAATCTAGGGTAAACGAGGCCGACTCTTTCGTAAATGGAGGAAGTGTAAAGACATTCTAGGATTTAAGATGTTCCTAGACAAAACTAATAGTTACCTAAGAGTCGTGTATGTCACGGTCTCTACGAATTCTTTCATAAGGTATTTGTAAACGACTTGCCAAATGTACGCCGGTTCTATTTAGATAAACTCTATATCAAGGTCCAAATTCAAGTTCCTAGTGATTACACGAGTGTAAAAAACGTAAGCAATACCGGTGAATACGATGTCTAACCATCGAATTTTATCTGAATGCACGGGAAGACAAATGGAACTACAAAACATAATATAATCTTTGGAAATCCTCAGTTGTCAACTTGGTTTTAAAAAGTCACAGGGAAAAAGTTCTGACAGGACAGAAGTACTAAAAGATTTATTGATCCGGTACCAAAGGTATTTACAGTAAAGAACTTCTGACTCTACCATGATATTTCAGACTCCACAATTAAGCGTTACTTATCAACTCATAAAATACGAACAAAGGAGACTATTTTGACTCCAGTATCAGTCAGTTCTTTTTCCTTGTTGTGATCAATAAAATTGTTTCGTAAACAAATGATAGCCTAAACCCATTTGTCCGTGTTTCTTTTGCAACTTCAGTGTGTTTATTGATGTCTTTCGTCAATGACGGTAGTTACGACCTCCTCGACTAAAGTCTGTGTTGTCGCCACTCGTCATCGACCTTCACTCTGGAATCAAGGGACTGGTCTGTAGATTAACGATCTGGTCTCCGGTCGTCGATCCCGAATTTCGGGGTCAGGAACGGATGGAACTGTTCTTTCTTAAGACTGTTCCTCCGTCTTCCATTTCTCTTTTCATTTTACAAATAACCTTTTCGTCACCCCCTTAAGGGACCACCAAGTCACCGATTCTGAGACACGAGGGTCACGTCCCCCGGACCCGAACTAGGGACCAGTCCCTTGATCTAGGACGTACGACGTCGATCCTCAAGTGGTGTTGATTTCTAGGACACACGACATTACTTCTGGACCACGTCGGTTTGTTTGTTTCTAAAATTTTACTATACAAAAATTCTCTTTCATTTCGTCTCGTGTATGTCCTTTTGTGTACCCGTTTGAGTCACTCTCAGAACTCTTAACGCGGAAACCCTTCAATTTTATAGAATATTTCTCATCATAAGGACAGAAACAGAAGGGAGACCGGTCAGCAGAACACAAAGTGGGGGGAGTTGGGTGGAGTCGATTAAATAGAGTCCTGGAAGGGGATCCACACGTTCATGGGGAGTCGGTTCTACCTAAAGTTACGTTTCCGTACACTTTTTTCGGTCTGAATAATGCCGAACCGTAGGGGGCTGGAAATTGGGGGTTCCTCTGAAAGACACGGACACATCACAGAGGGAACGGGGTTCCTCCCTCTTACACTTTAGAGAACTAGGCAAATGAATCTATTCCAAATCGGGGAGAGACAAGGACGGTGTTGACAATAGAAGTTCACAGGAGTCCTCTGTTTCGGACCGATAATTGGGACAAAGACAATGAAAGTAAAGTCTCTCGGTTGTCCTCCGACTAACATGGACCTCTGGTGGATAGCGGACAGAATCCTTTACGTTTGTCCTCCGATCAACATGTACAGACTGGACTTCGGGTAGAAAAAAGAACAGGGTTCTTTACATTTGTCCTCCGGTCATCGTTTACGGATCGGATCTCGGGTAGATGGAGGACGGAGTCTTGTTTAATTTCTCCACCCCCAATAATCCTAAATTCTCAACGTTCTTCCCCGAGACACCTTGGTCTTGGGTTTGGACACTCTTCCACGAACGGACCGACGACGACCATAGAGGGTGCCCCAGAGTCCCTCCGATTAAGATCTTTACGATCTTCGACAACTGTCCTCAATTGACCACGACGACGACCTCATCCTGTACCGTCGGGTGAGGCCATACGAACGGACTTTTTAAGATACCTGGATATCTTTGGCCCACCCAATATGAGGAACCGATGTCCACGTCTCAACCTGTTTTGACTCGTCCGTACGTGCGACAACCTCACTGCCCTCAGTTCTGCACTTCCTAAGGTTGTCCTCGTTACCACTCCAGGGAGGAGAACTAAGATCGTAGGGGATAATCACCTTGGATTTTATTAAAAAACGAACAGAGTTAGGCTCCGTATCTCAATATCTCCTCACCCAAACCTCAGTTCTCTGTCAGTTAAGACAATTAAGTCAAGTCAACGAGTCAGCACAGACTGAGACGCTGGGACACTTGACGTCGTCTGGTCCGGAGGGACAGGTATTGGTTGAGGACTTCAGATAGGTTTGGGTACAGGTAGCTCAGTCACTACGGTAGGTTGGTAGAGTAGGAGACAGCAGGGGAAGAGGAGGACGGGAGTTAGAAGGGGTCGTAGTCCCAGAAAAGTTTACTCAGTCGAGAAGCGTGGTCGACCGGTTCCTAACCTTAAAGTCGAAGTTGTAGTCAGGAAGGTTACTTGTGGGTCCTGACTAGAGGAAATCCTATCTGACCAACCTAGAGGAACGTCAGGTTCCCTGAGAGTTCTCAGAGGAAGTCGTGGTGTCAAGTTTTCGTAGTCAAGAAACCGTGAGTTGAAAGAAGTGTTAGGTTGAGAGTGTAGGTATGTATTGATGACCTTTTTGGTGTCGGAACTGATCTACCTGGGAACAACCGTTTCATTACAGAGATGAAAAATTATACGACAGATCCAACCAGTATTGAAAGGAAGGTTCCTGATTCGCAGAAAATTAAAGTACCGACGTTAGTGGTAGACGTAACTAAAACCTCGGGTCATTTTATTTCAGTCGGTAACAAAGGTGACAAAGGGATAGATAAACGGTACTTCACTACCCTGGCCTACGGTACTAGAAGCAAAAGACTTACAACTCGAAATTCGGTTGAAAAAGTAAGAGGAGAAAGTGAAAATAGTTCTCCGAGAAACAAGAAGAAGTGAAAGACGGTATTCCACCACAGTAGACGTATAGACTCCAATAACTATAAAGAGGGTCGTTAGAACTAAGGTCGAACACGAAGGAGGTCGGGTCGCAAAGAGTACTACATGAGACGTATATTCAATTTATTCGTCCCACTGTTATATGTCGGAACTGTATGAGGAAAAGGATAAACCTTGGTCAGACAACAAGGTACAGGTCAAGTTTGACAACGAAGGACTGGACGTATGTTCAAAGAGTTCTCCGTCCAGTCTACCAGACCATAAGGGTAGAGAAAGTCTTAACAGGTGTCAAATAACACTAGGTGTGTCAGTTTCGGAAACCGTGTCAGTTATTTCGTCTTTATCTACAAAAACACCTTGAGAGAACGAAAAAGCTACTAGGTCGTCTACAACCGTTAAACTACAGACTAAGGAGACGGAAAAGATTTCGGTCGAACCTGTAGACCTTCAAGTGCCAAGTACATAACGACTTCGGACCGAACCTCTTAAAACTTGTAATGAAATGATCGCACACTCTACTCACGTTAACACGCCATCAAACTCGTAAGAAACCGTAACGGAAAGAAAAGGTCAGGACACCGGTGACGACTCAAAAGGTTTAAAAGACCGTATAATTCGCGTCGTGAAAATGTCACAGTAGAAAGTCCTAAACTTTATCGAGTTGGTCTTAAGGTAGTGGAGGTGATCGAAACAAGCATCACTACGGGTGAACTGAAGTGTAAGGTCCTACAGACCGAGATCCACTCACTAGTGTGGTAACACTAATAGACCCAGTACTTCTAGAAAAGACATGTCAAGAAGACACATAAGAACGGTGGAGAAGAATTATAGAAGACGAAGACAATCCAGGGATGGTAAAGACAGGAAATAACTCGGGTAGCAACGTACTTTCGAAGGGAACCATAGAGATTAGAAGAACTTCTCTAGAGATAACAAAAGGAGATAAAGAAACGTAACTAGCGACTCCTTCCGAAAGAATAGAGAGGAACGATAAGAAACCTTGAGACGTAATTTTACCCATATAGAAAGGAAAAGAGGAAACGAAAAGCGAATGAAAGAAAAGTGTCGATAAACATTCCGGAGGGGTCTGTCGGTAAAACGAAAAAACGTAAAGAAAATGAACCCCTATCAGAACTAAGGACAGAGGACATGTTACAGTGCATGGAGGTAGGTCTCAAGTAATCCGTGATACAGTCTAGATCAGGGAATTTATATGAAGAGTGAAGGTGACATATCAGTATTTCCTAAACTAAATCCAGTATGGACTTACCAGATCACCAGAAGAGGTGAAAGAAGTTCAGACTTAAACCGTTATTCCTCAAGTACTAGATTCGGTGTCAGTCGAGGACCAGAACAAAAGCGACTGACATACCTCGAAGAGGTAGAAACCGACGTTTCTTATATTAGTTAGACTAAAGTCACAGTTGGTAGACCACTACAGGTACACATCTCAGAAGAGAACACAACGACCTTCTCCCACAAACGATACTGGCCACGCAAGAGAACCGTCTTAAGATAATCGGAAACAGGACGAAGTAAGACATGAGGTTCCGGTTTAAACGGACAATGAAACCATTTGTCGTTAATATCTTCGAGACAAACTTTCGTGACATTATATCCCTGAAGGGACCACCAAGTAACCAATTCTAAGACGAAGGTTACGTCCCCCACACCCAAGCTAGGGACCAGTCCCTCGATTCTAGTTAGGGTGTACGGAACATCGGTTTTTTGGTTTTGTATTTTGTCTTCTTTATATTGTTTAAGTTATTTCTGAAATGTTTACAAGGTGTAGTTTTTTCTTTTTCGAATTTTTTTTTCTTTCGTCAGATTATATGACTATTCATGTTTGAGATTTTATGATATCAGTCTTGTAAATTTCCGGGTACACTAACTAAACAACGTATATATTTAAGTCAATACAAGTCGAAAACAATTTCATACGTCAATAAAGTTTTTTATTACAATTTTATATCTCGACAGAATAACACCTCTATGTATATTTATTCGACTTATTGAGTCTAATGTTTAAACTTCGTCTTAAGATTAAGTCGGAGACCAAACTCTTTAGTATGTCAATCATTTAAGTCAAACTAAAAAAAGAACTGTCTTTGGATTATTTGTACAGTTAGACGAAAAATTCCGTGACTTTCCAGTCTTATAGTCTTATGGATAGGGACTTTTAGTTCCCCATCGATCCTTTACCAATATATGTTTAGTTAACTGTCGGTTTTCCTCCCTGTTTATCATCTATTATTCCCCTTTTTGTTCCTATTTTGGTGGTGTTTGATTTTTATATGTCGACCGAGGTCGGGACGCATTTTAATTTCTTGAAATGTACCATGGACCAATATATATAGAAACAAATAATCTGTGTGTGTGTGTGTCCTGTTTTCCCCCACATCTCTTCTCGTTCTCTCACTCTGAGGGAATCGATAGTTCTGTATAACAGGACTGTTACAGGTAGACAATTTTTAGTGTTTAGGTACATCTGAAACAAAGTCAGTGGAGTGAAGATCCTTAAAAAGAGAGTGAACATTGTGTACGTTTTATTGCGTGTATGTTTTACTAAGTAACCCCGTGATAAATGTTCTGTTACCACACCTTTGTTACGTGATTTATATGGTCATACTAATTTTTTCTTTAATACCACGTCTGTGTGTACCTTATGAAACATTGACACCTACCCATCTATCCACCTATCTGTTTTGACCTTGGAAAAATAACTACATATTTCTAAACGTTTTATGACAATTTACTTTTTCATATATTTCATGGTAGACACATTTTCCCCCATTACAGAAAAACACAGATGCATTGTAGAGACTTTTCTATACGTGTGTTTTGAATTGTAACCAACGGACACTGCACCTCTTGACTTCTCGACCTCCACTCCCCGTCCTCCTTTCAAAAATATATGAATTTTCAAATTTATATATTTTTTATCAAACTTGGTAAATACACCTAAGAAAGTTTAGAAATTAAAATTTTTTTCCTTTGTTTTAATATTGACCGTACAAAGACCTATAAAGTCTAAAATGATACACCTTCAACCATTGTATTTCCCAAGGACAACTCAACACGATAGTTATGTTTCATTTAATAGGATTTGACTAATAGGATTTGGAACTATCAGTTCGACATAACCTTTATTTAATTCCGGTGAATAAAGGATAAATGACTAAAAGATAATGAGAGGGAAGTACGAGTAAAAGCACATCACTATACTTGTTTTCCTGACTTTGCATTAACGTAAAAGGTAGGTAAAGACCATTTTGAGAGACCATCATCCTTAATAATGTCACTCAAAGTGTCGCTGTAGATCACGGGGGAAAACCATGTTAACAAATCTGAGACCCTATAAATGGTAAATGACTTGTGAATGAAACCCATGTCAAGTTCTATAATAAACATATAATTGATTAATTAGACACTTTTGTTTAGATCTATTATCTTGTCTGTATCAGAACCGGACTTTCTCTTGTATTGGTTAACAATGTCTTCTTTACTGTATAGTCCGTGAAAAAGGACGGTTCGTTCATACACACACACCAGTCAGGACTGTGAGAACACTGGGGTACCTGACATCGGGTGATCCGAGGAGATAGGTACCGTAAAAGGTCCGTTTTTATTACCTTTTAAGAACGGTAAAGGAAGAGGTCCCACCCTAAATAAAGACTCTATCGAACACCGGTATTCTGATCCGTAATAAATATTTCAGGACTTCATTTCAGATTCCTTTTAGACGGATGGTTATGAATAATACCTAAAAAAAACCCCCCACCCCGAAAAGACAACCGAGTCTCATTTCACTTAAAAAGCTAATGTAACGTTTTACAATAAAACCCCCTAAGAGTGACATGCACAATATCGACCTAATCTTGAGTGATGACACCAACTGACGTCATATTTTTCAATGTAAACCAACGAGATTTTTAAATGATATTTTAAATGTATCAAATATCATTCTTTTTGACCCTTTAAACCTCAAATAGACATTCAAAATTAAGTCTCGAAGTTAAGTCTCGACGGCTTGAGTTCTATATTATAATATTTTACCATCTCTTCCCTGGAGACATGTGTTTTGTCTTTTGACAAACAGGTTATAACACTGTAATCTTCAGTGGACTCACTTTTATAGTCTATAAGAACTGATTATTTCTTCATTACATTATCCACTTCTGTGTTATCCACAAATTTTATCCCTACGTGGGATATATATATATATATATTTATATATATATATTTATATATATATATATTTCTTAACAAAGTTGAGTCTTCTGTTGGGGGGTTTACCCGTTTTTTAACTTTATTTGTCAAGTATTTTCTGTCATATGTTTACGGGTTAGTCTTGTATTTTCTACAAGTTGTATCAGTGGCCTCATTCTCTTTAATTCGGGCGTCGATCTATAACGACGACGATTCAGCGAAGTCAGCACAGGCTGAGACACGCTGGGGTATCTGTCGTCGGGTGGTTCGAGGGGGTAGGGACCCTAAGAGGTCCGTTCTTGTGACCTCACCCAACGGTAAAGGAAGAGGTTACGTACTTTCACTTTTCACTTTCACTTCAGCGAGTCAGCACAGACTGAGAATCGCTGGGGTACCTGACCTCGGAAGGTCCGAGGAGGCAGGTACCCTAAAAGGTCCGTTCTCCTGACCTCACCCCACGGTGACGGAAGAGGTCGATCTATAACGATGTATGGATGATACGGACACCTGTTTCTTACGACGGATGGTATAGTCGTTTCCTAAACGTTAGTTCGACAGTCGGTCATACCGACGGGAGTGACACTCGGGACTCCTTGGAGTTCTACCTCTGTTTGTCCAACGGGACAATCGGTGATGTCAGTGGGGATTGTCACATGGGATTCCCCTAAGTCCTACCCTTTCTTGTCCTCCTATGACCGGGACCTATCAATTCCACGTAAGGTTTCCTTACTAAAGTTATTCGGATATGAGTAAACGGTTGTTTTCAGGCAGATCAGTGTCGATACCAAAAAGGACATCAGTACATACCTACACTCAACCTGGTATTTCGACTCGTGGTTTCTTAACTACGAAAACTTGACATCACAACCACTTCTGAAAACTCTCAGGGAACCTAACGTTCCTCTAGGTTGGTCAGTTAGGATTTCCTTTAGTCAGGACTTATAAGTGACCTCCCTGACTACGACTTCGACTTTGAGGTTAGGAAACCGGTGGACTACTACTCCCCCTGACTTCCGTCTTCCCCTACTGTCTATTACTCTACCAACTTACCGTAGTGACTGAGTTACCTGTACTCAAACTCGTTCGAGACGCTCAACCACTACTTGTCCCTTTGGACCGTACGACGTCAGGTACCCCAGTGTTTTTAAGCCTGTGTGACTCAATGACTTGTCAATTTCGGTAGACGTAGAAGATGATGTGCCTTTTTGTGATTTAAGATTGAACTCTACAGTCTAAAAGATATTAATTGTCAGAAAACTAGGATGGTTGGACCCCTCAAGTAGAAAGTCCACTCATCCTCGTTTTATGACAATTTTCTCGTCTCTATAATGAAATGGTTGTTTCCAGGTAGATCGGTTTCGAAACCAAAAAGGTCATCAGTACATACCTACACTCTCAACCTAATATTTCTTTCGACTCACGGCTTCTTAACTACGAGAACTTGACACCACAACCTCTTCTGAGAACCCTCAGGGAACCTGACGTTCCTCTAGGTTGGTCAGGTAACATTTCCTCGAGTCAGGACCCAAAAGTAACCTTCCTGACTACGACTTCGAGGTTATGAAACCGTTGGACTACACTTCACGACTGAGTAACCTTTTATGACTACGACCCCTTCTGATTCCCGTCCTCTTCCCCTACTGTCTCCTCCTCTACCAACCTACCGTAGTGGCTGAGCTGCCTGTACCTAAACCCATCTGAGACCCTCAACCACTACCGGTCCCTCCGGACCTCACGACGTCAGGTACCCGAACGTCTCAACCTATACTTACTCGCTGACTTGACTCAGAAAACTACAAGACAGAGGGACCAAAAACAACGTTTTTGAGGATACTTCGGACCGAGGAGGGAATGTAACAGTCTCGTCAGGGAATCTCGATAGATTCTCCGACAGAAGACCCGAATTCAGGAGTCTTTCAGACGGTTTATTTTGTATCCAGTGTTGAAAATCTGACAAAAAAACATAAAGATCAGTTGTTCGGTTTTGTCTGACTGTTATGATTACCGTCATGAAATTCCCGACACTTTACAATCAGTAAACTTCTGTCACCCTGTTACAAGTGTCAAAAATGTGAATGGCATTCTGAGTCGACAATGTAAAAGTCATAAACAGGTTCGCTTTGCTTCTTTTATGCACAGGTCGTAAGTGGACATCCACTTAGTGGATGGAATAGATAATTTTAGACACGTCGTTAATAAATGCCCCATAAAACTCGGTTTTCGGTTTTCCTACGAATATTTTAGTTCTCCTGTTTACTTTTGGTGTTTCTACCTCCATCTATAATTTTTAATTTTTTGTTGTTGTTGTACCCCTTCGTAGTGACAGTTCTCGTAATCACCCAGACACAAGGAAGGAAAAATAAGTAAAAATTTCTCCTAATTTTATAAAAGATAAAAGAGACTTTTTGAGTCTTTACCAAAAGACAAATAACCCAACAGTCGACCCAAAAGTCAGTCAACAAAAAACGACTCCTCACTGTGAGTCTGGATGTCCAGGGACAACAAGGAAGTGTCCCTGAAAGTTTCCGAGACAGAACGGGACCAGTGTCCTACCCGTACAACTAGTAATCGACGACACGACAACGAGTCAGCTGAGTTTGAGAGACACTGGGGTACCTCGGACGGTCCGAGAAGACAGGTACGCCTAGGAGATCCGTTCTTATGACCTCACCTAACGACACGGGGGAGGACCGATAGAAGGCTTGGGTGTAGAGGACGTGGCGTCCGCCTAAGAAATGGCGGACTCGGTGGTCTCTTCGGGTTCTTACGACCTCACCCGTCGGACAGGGAAGAGATTCCCTAGAAGGTCTGGGTTCTTAACTTGGTCCAGAGGACGTAAAGTCCGTCTAAGAAATGGTCGACTCGATGGTTCCTTTGGGGTTAATCATCTATAGTGGTTTATCATAAGGTCGCATTAAGACAAGGTCAAAGACCGACGAGGTAATCGAAAAAGTAAAAGTTTACGAATAAACCCATAAAGAAAAACACTACTCTAAAAGTCCCAAAAAAATCAACAGAAAAAGAATAACTGCACACCCTGAAAAGTTTTGTAAGACTAATTCAGGAAACAGTCTATGTACATAACCCTTATAAAGGACGGTCAGAAATGGACAAATGATTCACAGAAAACTAAGTTTGAAGAATCATTCATTAGGTGGAATGGTTAAACAATCACGAAAACCCCAGAACACCAAAGATAAATCTTCGAACTAGATCGAAAGTGTAAATCCAGTTACTAAGTAGAGTTTAATTAAGAAGACGTATCACAGTTAATCCCTCGTTCCAATTAGAAAAGGGATCTTAAGTAATCACTTAAGATAGTACCTCAGAATACACACACTTCAAATATTAATCTGTAAGTAGAATTGTATATCATGATAATAAAAGAACTCAATTAACATCAATCAACGGAAAATAGTTAAGAATAGAGACCCGAGACTTTCGTTAGAGAGGGTATGGGACGAAACATTGCGACTCAAAGCCTGAGACGTTGGTGTAAAGATGAAACATCTGACCAAAGAACAATCCGAGACGAATGTCGTCAACGATGTCTGACTTTCCGACCTCTTTCTGAACAGATAGGGCGCCTGACAGAAGAACGTCAAAGAGAGAGTTGAGTCACTACGGAGAAGATACACCACGACGTCAAAGAATATAGTCGACGACTTAGGTCATACCTGAGAGAAGAGGGAAGTCGACAGTCGTAGGGGAGAAGTCTCCAGGCTCAAAGTCAGGGTTCCCTTGGACCGGGTTTGAAGATTCAAAATTATAAGGTTGGAAGAGAGACAAGAGAGGTGGAATCCAAAATTATCAATGGCGTCGACGAGAAAGGATTATGAAGTTTTAAGAACAATGAGAAAGTCAATGGATTGACGTACCAGTCAGTAAGAAAATTAATAAAAACCAGTTCATTGACTATAGTAAAAACGAGGGACTAATCTTAGCCTGTGTGACTCTTTTCCCGATCTTATGTCTTGTTTTGAAGATGTTTAGGAATACTTTCTACCGGAGGACCATGTATTCGTTTGGGACATTTTCTCTCTGTCCCACACATATATATGTGTATATGTGGGTCTCCTGTGACATGTCTTTACAAATGTCATCGTAAAAACGATTCTCGGGTTGGAAGTTTGATATGGGTTTACGGGTAATTTTCATCTACAATACGATGTAGGTGTGTTACTTGATATCGTCACTGTGACTAGTCGGATAGTGATATATATCAATGTACCTAATTAAAATGTTTGTGTTTCGGTGCGGTGAGTTTCCTCTTTTATTACATACCAAAATAATTATTTCGTTGTTGTTTTTAGGTACCGTAACAGTCGTATCACCAATGAGATCCATCTCCCGATCTTTGATCGTCTCTTTACTCCTAGAGACCCCCTGACCATTATGCCGTAGAACTAGATACATGCCGACGTACCAGAGGGTAAAAATCTTTATTTTCCGAAGGAACTGTATGACGGTTGAGAGTTCGATGACGGGATCAGAGAAACAATCTCGACAGGCGTACAGACGGGGACGGAATTGTGACTTTAATAAGAGTGGTCAGTACACTGACATTTAAATCATCCATAGTAAAGACACGGATGTAAAATGAATCGTATTGACAACTGGTGAGAAGAATTTTGTGAGAGAAGTTACTGCGACGTAAGAGAACCAGAAGGAATGAATGGTAGGGAAGTTATAACTATGAGTAGAAATCGAGAAAGAGTGAAGGTTTAGACATATATAAGAATGTAATTATATAAGGGTAGTAAGTCTTCATAGAGAAACGATTCCTGAAAGTTGATAGAGAGCAAAGAGGATTCTAAGTCAATCAATGGATTGACGGTTGCATATATATAGGTAAACCTAGATAAGTGTTTCATAGACTCACGAATGATACCCAGTTTATAACAACGATGTTAAAGAGTGTCTTATCAGTGACATCAGTTTGAGTTCAGATAGAAGAAAGGACGTATAAATCAGTAGAAAATCTTAAGAAAGTTACTGACCGGGATGGAAGATGATCCGGTCGGTTTATTTTTTGGACGTCCATTAAAAAGAAGAATAGAGAGACGGGTATAAAATCATTCGTTAGTTCAGACAATTTAAATGGATGTGTCCTATTTAGAGAGAGAGAGACCTCAAGAGTGACGATGAGTAAGTATAAATTAAACTGTATTTAAAAAACCTTACTACTCGTCTAGTTTGATCTGAGGTTTCTTTACAGGGGTATATAAGGTTTCGTTATAAAATGTAACAAAAGTTTACGATTCCTTACCGGTTTAATTTATAGATATATTGGGGAATCTAATTCTATCGATATCATCGGTTTGAGATTCTTCTCGGAGTTAGTAGAGTGGAAGACACATAAATGAGAACACATCAGGAAAGGGGTAAACCGGACATTTTGGTTATCTTATACTGTTTTTACTACCATAGTAGTAAGGGTTCTAATCCAACATATTTACAACACCGAAATTAGTATCCATGTGAAAGAACCTAATAAGACCCTCTTCGACCAACGTTGTAGTGCTCCCGTGAGTTCATTGGATACTACAGAGATCAGTGTCGGACATTCCTTGACTCCGGACAGTTGATGGGGTACTCGGACCTTCGTGTAATATGGAGTCGACTTGGAAGTCTAATGTAAATTGATGTTTTCAGTACTCTAAACCTCGGTCTTGGTGTGTCGGTGCAAGGACTAAAACTTGTGTTTGATGTTGACAAAATTCGACGATTCAAAACTCCAACGAATTAACGATAACTCGTTATCTCTTGAATAAAGAAGAGGGTTAGTTTGGTATTTGACTGATGTTAAAAACAGTGATGTTGTTTATTTTGTCCATGTGAAATATGACGAAGTGTTAAAGTTTAATAAGTGATAGTGTTCAAGTTACGCAAGTTAAGACCTGTTGTCTTAGTCATCACCATATCATATTTATGTAAACTAATCCTGACATAAACGTATCAGTCGAAACTAAATAAGGTTTATTCGACTGGTTAAAAACCAAGAAACCGAATGTTCCCAATTCGTAATGACACACAACACAATCAGCGAGTCAACACGGGCTGAGAACCGCTGGGGTACCTGACGTTAGGTGGTCCAAGGAGACAGGTACTCTAAAAGGTCCGTTCCTATGATCTCACCCAACGGTAAAGGAAGAGGTCCCCTAGAAGAGTTGGGTCCCTAGTTTGGACCCAGAGGACGTGACGTCCGTTTAAGAAATGGCTGACTCGATGTTCCCTTAATCGATTTCTTGTTAATTATATTAATTGTGGATTATTTGGACACGATAATAAATTGACCTACCAGTTTACAAAAGGGAAATTTTTTGTTTTTCGATGAAAGGGGTTTCTATAAAGATTTTGACGTAAGTAGGTGAAGGTTTGTAAAATGTACCGTGTCTTCTCCGTGACTTATATATAAACAAGTTCACTCGTCATTTTAGAATATTCGTTAAAGTTTCTCGACACTTGTATCGTATTTACAGTACTTCACAGTCAAGTTGATTACTAAAATATGGTCTTGTATTGTCTTGGTTTGACAAAACCCAGAGGGGTGTGATTTCTAAGGTACAGAGGAGACGAAGGAAGAATTTAGAAACCACCTTTCTACAACACACTTGAGACTTGTCGGGAACTACTGACAATTAAGTTTCACTGTGTGACTGGTGTACTTACCTTCTCTTTACTCTGTAGTTCTCTGTTATATAACGTTTTACGAAATACATCTCTCACTCTCCATGGAGACTCTCGAACGAAGGAATGTAGTAAGACACTCATATTATCGATATGGGACGAATGGATCCTTGTTCTCCTGGTCTAATGATGTTGTTGATCTTCGTTTTGTATTTCCTCATCTGATTTTACTCTTGATTTTCAGTTATGTGTTTAGAGTGTATGTTTTACAATGGTCCTTTGGAATGTCAAACACGATAAACTTTTTCATAAATAACGTTACTGTTTTGATCTCCAATTAATGAAAAAATAATAAATTAATATAACATTTCAGATGTAGATGTTAAAAGTAGTCCTTCTTTACGAAACGTAAATGTAGTTCCTGTGTAAATAAGATCACCTTAATTTGTCTGTGTCTGTTTTCTGGTTCATGTGTAATTTTTTTTTTTTTTTTTCTGATATACAAAATAGGCCAGGATGAAAACGATCAAACCTGGTATGGAAAAGATGATCTTTTGACTAGAGTGTATGAACAATTCAGACTAAATAGGAGGGTGTAAAGACTTGTAATTTACGTCGAAGAGTGTTAAAGATTAATATTTGTTTTCTACCCTTTGTATCAAATGTTTGTTTCGTTCATTTTCATCTGACGATAATGACATATCTCCGTTGCGACTTATTTTGCATGAGGGAGACACCGAGTAGAGTTTTATGAAAATGAACCTCTCCGTTCGTAAAGAGTGGATCCTCATTCAAAGGGTGACGGAAACGTCTCTGGTCTGGACTACCAGTTGACGTTTCACTCACCTTTTACTGATGTTTTATAGATTTTCGATTTACAGTGTGTTCCCGACTACGTTTAGTTTTAACACACGACTAGATTTATATGTAGAAGTCGAAAAAGAAAAATTTTTCATAGATAAAGTCTACTATAAATTTTTATTGAATGTAAAAATTACACGAAATAACAGTTACTGACATTTCAACTTTGTTTACTAATTCGGTTTTAAAAACAAAATGAACTAAGATATCTTTAAAGTTAATGGGTGATGAAATGGCTTCAATATGTACTCCATTCAAAATCGATTTTTTTATTTAGTTGGTGTTCCTATTTTAATTGGTAATTTCTCATTTGTTTTTAGTATTACGGGCGGAGTTAAAGTCTCAAATATTTAAATACACAAGTGGTGACACATAGGTTCCTTTCACACATTACATCGAATTTTCGTGTAGGAAAGACGTGAAAGTTTAGTTTAATACAACCCTTTATATCCCGTTTTTTGGAACCGTTTTAAACAAAAACCATTGTCTTCTATTACGTCATTACTTAGGTTTACCTTTAATTCTGACCACAAATTTTAAAGATTGAAGATTTGTGTGTGTGTGTGTGTGAATAAATAGATTTTTCATAAAACCATTGCTTAACCTAACTATCTTATTTACAGGATATTTATTCTTCATGTTCAAAGGTTAATATCGGAATATCGATCGGTTTGTCAGAAATTTTTGTACATGTCGGTCGATTGTCAAGAGATTTTCTGTGCATACAACGTGACTATCTGGGGACGATTTTAGTTGCAGTAAATTTGCGCAGAATGACTTCATCCTGTAAGTACTATGATCAATAGAAAATTTTTCACTCATGTTATCCCATGTTGTTTTTGTAATGATAATTCTTTCCAATGTCTTCTCTAATAGGGTCATGAAAGGGGGTATTTGTGGTAGTTTGAAACAACGTCAATGTTTTCATCTTAGGGTTCAATGAAAAAGAGAATGACTTAGAGTGTAAATGGCATAGAGATCAAAAATTATGTCATCTCTCATCAAGAATTTTAGAAAAGACATTCTTAAGTTTCATAAATTTGCACATCGAAGTGTAATATGACGGTACAAAACGGGAACAAAGGGTTTATGTGTTTTTGTTATATGTAAAAAGAGTTTTTTCTTTATTTCTACAGGTGTAATTTTTTTATTTCGGATGTTTTTTCAAGGTCTCGATTTTTTCCAATAAGTATACCGTGCTTCACTAGAGGATGATCAGGTTTCAAGGTTTTGTAATTTACTTCAGGTAAATATATAGAACGAACGAAAGTTACCTTATGATGTAAATAACTCCACTTTAGTGTAAAAAAAAACAAGAACTCAGTTGTTCACATGTGTTTACAAAAAAAATTATGTCAATAATTTTTATCCTCTGGTTCAACTTACACGGTTTCTGTATAGTAAGTCAACTGAAAAAATCTCAGTAACCTATTTTTGAATATCTTACCTAAAGGAACCAACCAAAGGTATCGAACTATCTGGTCTTTGTTTTTTGGCCGGTGTTGTTGTTTCTCGTTTTAAAAATGGGTGTACCCTTACCTCGCAGGGAAAAAACAGAAAAGACTGAACTGTAGACGGTTCCCTTGTATGAATCCTTATATAAATCTACTTATTCTAAGGAGGTAGGACTTTAGTGACTCAAGATTACCGGCCGGTCGTCGGGGAAACTAACCAGACGCCGTTGATCGTGACAATCCTCACTTTCCTCCTTCTCTTTTTATTTATAATCTATTTCAATACTGGATTTATTATATTTTACAGTAATAGTAAGGATTGAAGTTTGTGTAAGAAACTCCATTATCATTTTTTAACAGTAGTCAGTTGGATAAATTTTGAAGATATGTAAAAAGTAAATCTAAGTACAAAATGATCTTTTATTAATAAGTCTCATAATATTTATCAGTGATTTAAACGGAAAAATTTCCAGAAAGTCTCGATTATGTAAATGCTCTAATTCTCCTTTTTTTATTTTCTATCAAACCAACACTAAGGGGACACTCCTTTATTAAGTTGTCTAGAAAAGTTAACCATTTCTCTTTGTGAGTCCTTATTTTGACTAAAGGAAGAACAAACGAAAGTCAAATCTAAATTTTTATTCTTGATTTATTATCCATTTGACTAAATGACTGTTGGGAAGTCGAATTGTTTTAAATTAAAACCTTAACTGAGTTGAAAGTTCTTATACTTGATCAATCACGAATCTTCTTAATTTCTCGAGGGTCTTTCTTGTGAAATGAAGACTCTTGTCTCCGTGTTATTAAAACACTTCTTAATTTTAAAGGCTAATATATACTTATATATTTTATTAATACAACATATGGGATTCAAATATGTTAAAATTACACAGTTTATATGAAGTTATTTCCACCCTTGTTTATTTATTTATTGTTACGGGATTATCTTATGCAATATATGAACAAAGTCACGTACACTTATGGATTAAGGACAACCACATCGACGAAGTTTCCCTTTGTAAAGGAATTCTTATAGGGAAAGATGAGAAGAAAGGAGACAAAAAAGAGGGTGGATAGTTCTTTGTTTGTTGGTGTTCAATTTTAAATTTACGTGTCTAATCTTGTATTAAAATTTGTCTTCAATGTCTCTTGTCTTACGTGAATTTAGATAGGTTGAAAATGTTGACGGTAAAATTTTAAGTAATAACGAATTAATAGGTACGTAAAGGTTTCGAGAAGTTTAAAGGAGTCACACTTCTATACAAATACAACACCTTACCCCTAGTGTGTAAGTTTTTGTTTTTTTATTTTAAGTTTTCGATTATACCGTCACAATTCAAGGGAGACTACGAAAAGTAATCGTAATTTTCATATAACAAAGAAGGACAATTAAAACATTATTTTGTTTACTAGTTTATATCTTATATATTTTAATTCTATCAATTGTTTAAAATCATATACGAAAATTGATGTCAGTTAGGTCAGAAGGATTGAATTCTTTGTTTTACTAAAAAATTTGTTGGGCTAACGAAACGATTTAATGGCAATACGGGTCTAGTTTTATTGGAAACGACTTCTTAGTAATTTTAATATAGTACGTCAATCATGAAATTTTTCGAATTAAAACATTCTCAATTAAGTTCATAATATGTTTCCGTGATATTTCAGGGTTATGGACTGGAAAGTTACTTTCTATCATATCGAAGGGGGTATCGGGTTCATTGTGGAAGTTGAGTCTAGGTAAAATTGTCTCCTGTATAATCTTCGTCGTGTATTTATTGGTGAGGGAACTTTTTACCTTGAATTTCTCCGTGTATCATCGTTCTCCTATCATAATCGTACAGTATGATATAATCAATGAAAAGTGACAGTGATTATTTCATACGGAAGTTCTATTATATACGTGTATATGTCTGTGTGTGTGGGGTGGGTTAATTCTTTCGTGGTGAGGGAGGGTGAGGTTTGTTGTTTATATTTATAAAGAAGTAATTTTCTAGTTACTATCGTAGCTAGATTTAAAATAAGTAAATGAAGTCGAGAACAGTTACCAAAGAAACCACAAGAAGACCCATACAGACTCTTAAGTCACTAACCGTCTTATCCTCGACGTACGAACTTTAAAGGTCAGTGGGATAACTGTTGGACGGTTCTAAGTTTAATAAGTCTGAGTCTTAATAGGTTTGTTTTGTTTCTGTTGCAATTTTCTTTTTTTTTTCTATCAGCTAAAGATATTATAAACTTTGAAAGGGAATCATTTTTAAATCCGTATTTTTGGATTTTATTGATAAGTCACAAAGTATACACTTCCTTCGGAATAGTAAGAAATTTGTACAATCGTTTTTTCATAGGAATATTGTGATTCCTAAGAACTTGTTACTTGATATATATATAAATTCACCGATATAACTTTTTAAGATTTTAAGTCTTAAATATACCCCCTTTACTTAAATTTCATACGAATTTTTGTAAATTCAAACTTCAAACAGTTTTAAATGGTGGAGGGGTTAAGATTAATTTCCCATTAAATGTTTTTTATGGTGAACATATAATACTTTGTATAAATGATTCCAAAGCAACGAACTTCGGTAATATCAAAGTCGATACCCTCATGAGAGACTTTAATGACGTGGTAGATATGCTTTTACAAGACTTCAAAGGTGGACAATCAAACTTTTGTTTTATTTTTGTTATTTATATTTTATTGGTGATTCTGGGATGGTTAGACTTTTGGGTTAAGATCCGTCATTCGGAACGTAGTGGGAAAAGGAGCCTCAAGAAGAACTGGGAGAACATCTAAGGGATCAATTACGGACGTCTCCAGGCGGAAAACTTCTAGGTGAACAGGTAAGTCAGAGTCAATGAGGTCGAACTCTTATCGAGATAAGTTCGTAGCTGTGTAATTTTTCAGTATAAGATTGTAGTTTTGGAATTATTACTACCGGTATAATCGGGTGATTCTTAGGTAATTCAAAGATTTACGGTCGTAAACTTTTATTGTGAGACGGAAGGTTCATAGTGATTTACATTACTGACTTGTCTATACGTCCGTAGTCTTTTGTGACTTTTATACCATCTCAGGTTGATTTCCTCGAGTGTATAATATTATTTTCACTCCCACCCCCTTGTGTGATTAAATAGTGACCGAGGAAAACACTACACAACAAGCGATATACCGAGGTCATAGTATCGACGTAGAGACCGACAGATTTGTTTTTCGTCCGACTAGTGCTGAACATTCTTTCAGTAAATAATATATATTCTTCGATTAAGGGAAAATTTTTGTTTTGTATGTAAAGTATTAACAATCTTGTCTAATTTGTAATCAGAATAACACACCAATCCTGATAAATTTATCTTAGTGCACTTTTCGTGATCTAATCACGGAGATGAACTTCAAAAACAATTTTACACCTAAGACTAAGTCATCGAGACCTCATTCCAAACTCTCAGATGTAAGCTTCATAGTAGAATAAGTTGAAACTTTGGAGATAATGGTCTCCTAAGAAAATTTAAGAAAATTGATCCCATGCGGGTATTTACTAATCAATATGATCTTATACGGATTTAACAGTGAAGACGAAAATTCGATTATAAAATATATCTATTCGCTACAAAAATATAGGTTCAATCACAGATGACTAAAATTTCTGTCTTTATATAAAATGAGAATAGAATCCTGTTCTTATCAGTAGGTCATTCATTCAAGTAAACCGACCTTCGTAATGATGGTTTTGTGGTGTTCCATGTGTGAAACAGAGTGTGTGGACCAAAACATAAATAGAGATAAACCTTGAAAGGGGGAAACTGAGTATTAGACTTGGAAACCCAGAGAAAAGGATGATGGTTATCCTTTTTAGACGACTTACATTTGTTACAGTCAGTTTTCTGTTTAGACATTTGTTTAATGTGTGTATATATTACACACACGTACACGAAACAACGCGTCAGTACAGACTGAAATACTGGGGTGCCTAACATAGGACAGTCCGAGGAGACAGGTATCTACGAAGAATTATCAATTTTAAAGACCAATAGACTCATCGTACCTTGTGGTCAAAATTAGACTCCAAGAGTTAGGACCACCGTGTCATAGTAGATCCTTCGAAAATTTTTTGTGGTTTACGGGGTTGGGGTGGAAACTGGTTAATTCAGTCTTAGCGAAGATCTGACCGGACCCGAATTGTTTTAAAATATCGAGTTTCCCTAAGATTAGACATCGGTCCCAACTCCTATTGACCAAATTCTGTTACATTGACTGAATAATACGTAAAGTTTCAGTTCATAAAAAAAAGTTTGATTAAGGTTGTGACGACGAAGAAATTATTAGTTAATTAACGAGTTCCGGTTATTTTTATTACTCATGAAATTTTTCTGGTTTATAAAATGGATATTGGTATTTCCATTTACTCACTTCTTAGTAGGAAAAGGGAATTTTGACCAATAAATGGTTTAAGGTCCTCAAGGGTAAACAAAATAAGGTTTATTTATTGACTCTATTAGAGTAGTTTTAAAATGGTTTGTAGATGACTTTGATAATGTCAAATATGTTTTTTTTCAAATGTAAAATTTTTAATCAATAGAAACTGTCATTTCCGGTTCAAGGTAAATTTCTAAAATTTTAAAAGAAAGGACCTTCTTTTGTGTTCTTTGAATGACCAACGGATACCCTTATCGACCGTTGTCCCATTCCTTCCTGTAAGAAGTGATATTTAATAAATACGAAAGAGACCTAGTCCAAATAATTCAAGAGACGAACTCCTGACAGTTGGTTAAAAATAATCAAGAACTGATAGTGATAGATTAAATAAATCTTAATTAGTAGAAGTGTCTTTTGATAGAAAGTGTCACTTTCGATCAAAAGACACTTCTACTAATTAAGATTTTTTTCTTTTAAAAAAAGATGGTCTTAGGTGATACTTTGTTCACTGAAAGTCTTCATATTTATTTTTGTTTAATGTAAGTCATTATATTGATGAAGTTCATTCTACCTGGTTTATTAATGACTGACTTCTTAGAGTAACAATACATTTTAATCATCAATTACACTGACGATATACGAGACACCAGTTCTATTCTTAACATTACAGTAGATACATGTCGTTCTATAAGATGTCTTTCACCAGTTAAATAGTACCTCTGTTGTCCTCCTTCTTTGTTTGTTTGTTTTTTAGATAGTCCATTTTTCAATAAGTCTTCTGTAATCCATCAACTCCGTGTACTCTTACGTCCTTGATCCAATAATTCCCTCCGATATATTTGGGGTGAGTCATTTTTTGTTCGAGATTTGTTTAAATATTGACCAAATATTTTTTCTATTAGTCCTATTAATTTTAGGTGGAATGATTCTTGATGACTAAATCCATTTTGTACTGGTTATACCAATGAGTATAATTGTAGTTCTTTGTTTCGTTTTTACCGTGGTATAAGGAGGTCCTGCCTTTCTATGAGAATGTGTCATGAACACCCTTAACTTTTACGAAGTTGAAAATGTGTCCCCTTAAACGATCGTAGATCTTTTTGACGGGTCATTAAAGTGAAGATCTAAAGTATTTGACTGATTTTGTACGAGCAACCAAGTGGAAGCGTAATAAGTCTTATGGTGTATTGCCTTTTGTTAGGTTTATAGGTGGTTTTCCTTTCGACCACCAACTTATTTAATGTCTTTTAGGTATTTTGCGTTATGGTACGTCACCATGTTTCGTTACTCCTCCTACCGAGATGATATAGGAAAATACTTCACTGAGGGGTCCTACACAAGTCTAATTCTTGTCTTTCTGTCTTTACACGTCACATCCGACAGAAAAAATATTCCTCCGCTCACATATATTATTATTTCTCTATTTACATAATAAATAGACATAAATTTTATTGTTTTTTGTTGGTTTTAAATTCTCTTTATCATTGGATACTTATCTTTCTTGTTTCTGTCTTCGGTCTAAAGACTGAGGAAAACGGGTTTATTTTGGTGTATATAAGAGTAATTTTTTTTTTTTTTTTTTTGTGGTTTCCTGTTTTTTTAAGAAAGTTCACTGAAATTCGTATTATAAAACTAAAATATAGGAACTGTATTTTTGACGGGGGTTAGACTTTGACATTAATCGTCAAAATGATAATCATCATTTATCGCAATAAATCTTTGTATTTATATCACTTTTAATGTATTCTTCGATAATTCTTGGTTCTATGAGTCGTATTATCTTCTCTCAGTCTTCAAATATTCTGGATCTTTTATCGGATGTAAGTTCAAAGAGTTCAACTCTTTGAGTACTGGATAAAAGAGAAAGATTTTTTATTCATAAGGATCGAGATGAGTCCGCAGGGATCACCGAGTCTGTCATTTCTTAGACGGACGTTACGTCCTCTGGACCCAAGCTAGAGACCCAACCCTTCTAAAGGATCTCTTCCCTTACCGATGGGTGAGGTCATAAGAACGGACCTCTTAAGGTACCTGTCTCCTCGGACCGTCCGTTGTCAGGTACCCTAGCATTTCTCAACCTGTGCTGACTCGTTGATTGTGAAGGTGTGAAAGTGATCGAGATGAGTGACTCTTTCGGGTCTTGTTACTGTTGGGTCGTCCTTTCTTGAGGGACCGTAGGTCCAACATCCATCCAGGGTTTATTATAAAAAGTGATTTTTCTAATCCTTAAGAAACCTTTTTTACTGACTGAATATTCTCCGTCCTTTATATTTACTCGGGTCCTGAAGAATGACACGGTCTTTTATTCTTTAATAGTTTCTGCTTACCCCAGTTATTTTCTCTCTTTGGTTGAGTCATTAAGGGTCGTCGATGTCTACCGTATTAAACTTGTACTTTTTTTATTACTGACGTTAACTAGTATATAGTTTATATATTTTTGGTATGATCATTTTTGTATAATAACTAGTGGAAAGTTTTACTGATCCCGTGAATTGAACTTTTGACCGTTTATTTTCCGTACATTCGTCAATAGGACCGAGAGGATGTACTTAAAATAAAGGTTCATTGATTCGTTAAGTGTTCCCCTTCAAGAAATATTTCCTTAAGATCAATATATCCATTTTTATGTTCAGTGTAGGGTTCATAATCAACACCGATCTCCGATGAATTACTTATCGTCTATATTGTGTAAAGGTAGTAATGTCTTTCCAGATAATGTATCGGGGTGATTTTCAAATTGAGGGTCAGATAACCTTTATGTCCTGTATTTTATTACTGGGGACTTCTTCGTTAGACGGTTTAGGTGTTTCACTCTTTAAGACATCTCTTGATTAGAACAAAGTCGTGGTTTATTTACCTCCCTCCCTTTTGTCAATGTCGCATTTATCGATGTCTGTTCTGTTTGGGATTTTGTGACTCACTATACACCTCAAACATACGTTGAATTAAGCTCATTAAGTTAGTATTTTCTCTGTGAAGACTTTGACCTCCACTAACATACTTCTTACATATCTCGAAACTTGTGTCTATACTTTCTTAATAAGTGTGTGTGTGTGTGTGTTACGGAGATAGTAAGGTTTATTTTTATTTTAGGTCGATAATAGAAAATCTCTATATATGACTTTATGACTGTAAAATTACACACTTTACTCTCCACCAACCTCTAAGCAAAATTATGTGAAGTCGTTGTTTGCTGTTTTGGTTTTTGTGATTTTTGTGACGTCCCACGTCTACTTCTATTTTGACCATTTTACAATTGACAACTCCAAGACACTTACCAGTTAATTTGAGAAAGGAGATGAAAAGATATGTTAAATTTAAAACATATTATTTCGGTAGATTTAGGACGGACGGTAGAGGATTTACATGAAAGAGGAAAGTGATGGATAGGACAGGAAACTAAATCTACGGAGTTCAGTTTGTTAATGGGGAACTTGGTATAAATTATGGTAGGAGGGTTGGAGTTGGAGGAAAATTGGACCATAAACTGTTTAGTTCCGTAAGAACAATCGTGATGTGGTAGAACGGATGTGATTGACCTGGTTTCAAGAGGTACAGACAGATAAAGTCACGAGAAGTGGTCTAGAAGGATCAAAGAGAACGAAACAATAAAGGAATAAGAAGTCACACGGGGACGTCGAGAAGGGACCGGTATTGTCTATTTTCCTGTTTTATAAATAAGGTCAGAAACAAGTTATAATTTGTTTTAGAAGAAAGTAAGTTTCAAGATATGTAACAGGTATGTCAGTGATTCGAACAACGATTGTTTGTCTAGGCTATAAGTTGGATTAATGTAGTTTGATTCTCTTTGTCCCGAATCCTTTAGTTATTGTGAAGGTGACTCCTACACACTGAATTTTTTACTGTTTCCTTCTTACTTTTTCTATTTGTCAGTTACTCTGTCTTTTTACTATTCGTTTTCTTGAAATCCCTATCTAGTTAGGAACTAATCAATTATGAAACATTTGACTTAAGTAAATATAGACACGAATTAAAAGGGAATCAAAGATATAAAAGGAAAACCTTTTGACGTGGAATGGAGGGGATATTTTACTACTTAAAAGTAGATCTTATTCCTTTCTTTTGTCATACCAGAATCCTGGTCTGATCGAAGTCTTGATTCCCCTTTCGGTGTCTTATATTCTGTTTTTCTTTTCGTTTTAGTTTCTGGATCTTTGTCTGTGTTTATACTTTGGTAATGGGACGGAAAATAGTATTGTCTTAAGGAGTCCCCAAAGGTGGAAAATTTTTATGACCGTAAAGAGAATTTTTCTGTTGTACTGACCGAGACTTGGTACGAATCGTGTCTTAGTTTGTGTTTACTCTGTAAACGATTTGTGTCGAAAACGTCATTTGTGTCCTATGGGATGACTGTCTTGTGTTTTTCAAATCTCAGTAAATTACTTGTGAAATTTCAGGTCTCAGTAAATTACTTGTGAAATAATAACTTACACGACCTAAGACCCACAGTTGATAATTGATGTCCGACCCTGTGTCCGTTCAATTCACAACATCGTCTAATGAATGTGGACTTATGTCACTAGTATTTCGATCTTTATGGACTAACACGAGTTGAGAAGAAACGAACTCACAATGGCCTCAGAAACGAGACGGAAAGTCACCAAGAGAGAAGAGTTCGAACTCGAGATAAAATCTCAGACCTTTATTGTAACCTCTTTGGCAATGAGAGACTTCATGTGGTATTTGACACAGTAGGATTGTAATGAACCTTGGGACCAAAAATCAAAGATAACCATAATAGAGTTATCTGGGTTTGACCAATTGACGTTATAGACAGAACTTTTTGAAAAGAAAGAGTAGGAATAAAATAAGGTAAAAATACAGTAGGTGAGGTATTATACTGGTGGTGAAGAAGGATAAATGAGAAAAAAAGAGGGGACCCTGATTGTCAGACTTTGTTACACTTTAAGGTCTCCGAAAAGTGGCTTTTGTTAGATCTTCACTCTTTTCCTGTAATTTTTTGCGTCAATGGTAAACAAAACTATGTCACGTAATAATAATATGTTTCCAAAAATTTAATTTTAAATCTTACACCTTCCCTTCCACGATATTCTTAAACTTCTTACTCTTTTTGAACATACCATAGTTCGACGATTGCGTCATAAGAACGGACCTTTTAGGGTACCTGTCTCCTCGGACCATCCGATGTCAGGTGCCCCAACGTTTCTCAACCTGTGAAACATTAAAAAAAACAGGGGTTCCTTCATAGAATAAGTGTCTTTTCATGTTGGTTAGTGGTCAGTGAAGAGGAAGAAAGGTATTATTTCATTGTAAAGAAACTTCTCTTCGATCACATATATAATGATTCGTATAGTGGTACTACCAATAATGGTATTCTTAAGTTTATGTACATAGAAAAATATACCAAGTTTTAGGGTAAGAGGATCAGAACTAAAATAGTGGTAAACTGCCCGATCTAAAAAGTTCTCTGACTATTTTTAAAATCCATCGAAGGTATGAAAACACCGGTAAATAGTCACATTGTTTTAATTACAACAGTGAAGATAATTGTTTTTTTATTAATGAAAGAATAGTCTCTGTCTTTACCTCAGTTAAGAATTTTGTCTTCGAAACAAAGGTACTTCATACACGGAACGATTGATAAATCTGATCATGATCAGTGAGGTCAGATGAAGTTCAAAGGGGTTTTATCACTGAAAAGGAAAAACGATACAGTCAAGTCTATCAAGGTAGAAATAAATCCTAATTGCATAGTTGAGGTAGGGGGGTGAAGGATCATTAAGATAATTACCGAGATAATAGATACCCTGTTAGGAATTGTTTCAGAAAACAGGCAATTGAGTCTTAGAATTCTTAATCTCTCGTGTTTCATTTCTTGGGTTGTCATCAATCGTCTTTAAACCAATGTGTTTAAGCAGTAGACCAATGTCTGATTAAAGACAATGTTTGAATTTAAAGTTATCGACTATTTTTTGTACTAGGAGTACTTGATATGAAGTTAATTTTTTTTTTTTTTGTGGGGTGTCAGGAGTTTATCCTTTTTTTTGGTTAGACTTATAAAAGTCGATATGGTGACCTTACAGTTCACTCAAAGATACTCCTTTACCTTTTCCGTACAAGTAGGTGTTCATAGATTGAACAACGTTGAGGTTCTTATTTTGTGTGTATGTTGTACAAACACCTCTGGTGTGTTTTGACAAGGTTAAATTGTTGAAATAACTTAAACGTCTTCGTAAGATGTCAATGTGTAATTTTTTTTTTAGTGTCTCATGAATCATCCATGTACATATGTACATGTAAAGTTTTCTGTTTATTGTTTTAATGAGGGTCATTCGACGTTTCTACCTGTCCAATTAGCTTCTTATATCATTATCGACATTCAGGGTTCTCTGACGTAAAACGAATATGAATTAGATGATAAAAGGTATTTTTATGTTTCTTTAAGTTATTAGTTCACGAAGATGTTAATCTGAGAGAGTAGAATGTTAGTATCTTTACTTTTGTTTCTTATATGACGAAATATAACTGTGTGTCTTTGACCATATGTCATACTAAAGAATATTGAATTTTTTTTTCGATTATTTCAACGAAACTTTTAAATCGAATCTAATTCGGTTTAGTAAGTACTTAATGATATGTGGAATCCTCACATTCAAGGTAGAAAGAATGAAGTGGACTGATATCAAAATGTCAATACCACTCTGACGTCATAGGGTCTTATGATAACCAGATCTCGTCATAAAGAGTTTCACACCAGATGGTTGACAAACGATGGTCAGGTACTTTTTTACTCCGTAAACGTGACCTTACATTTAGTCGTGAGACAGAAAGAGTTATTTTAAAATGGAGTTTTTATTTGGGACAGTAACCAGATCTAAGTTTAAGACCATGTACGAATAGAATAGACACCTATTCATTGTCAAGCATCTGACCGTGAAACTCAACGTGACTAAACCTTATAATACTTGTTATGACGTCTGTAGTCGTTTTTGTTGTGTTCACTCTTCTCTTTTATACATCTATTCAAGATCTTTCGTTTCTGTATAAATCATTATAAATTTGGTACTTCTGAGTTGAATATTAGATCAATTACCTTAAAAGAATTTCTCGATATTCTTTTGGAATTTTAGAATTTTATCCTTGTTGATAAACTCTTTTTTTTATACTAGATCTTTTCGAAATTTAACAATCAGAGTACGAAAGATATATAGGTTGAATTTTTTTTCCGTCAATATACTTCCGTTAATGGAAATATCACGTTAAATTGACCATCTTCAAACTGTCAAACCGTATTTTCATAAAGTTTAAGGATCTTTTCGACGGTTCAAGGGGTATGATTTCTAATGTATCTACAAAAATAATAATTAAAATGATCACAAATAAAGGTACGAAAAATTAATGAAACTCATGAAGAGAAGGTTTATTACAAGGTGGCAATTTCCCGCGTTGTCGGTCGAATAAGAATCTTCGACCTAAGTAAAACGTTAGGAAATCGGTCTCTACAGCCGCCGGATTTCACCTTGTAGGGTACCATACCCGTCGGTAGAAATGGAGTAGTTTCCGTCGAAGTGTTTCCTTACTCCGACGTAGTATACGAGACGAATCGTTAGGTTCACGGACGACGCACGTTGATCCTAGACTCGATTCTTAAACACGTCGGACTGATTGCAGACGGACGTCTCGGGCTTGATGTTTCCGTCACACCCAACGTTGGACGTTACGACTACGACGTCGAAGTATCCAAGATGTTTCACGATTCAGGTTGAGAAATAGTGTCCTGAGTCATCTTCGACGGGCTTATGGGCGACCACGTCACCGTACTCTTTATTTGAGATCCTAAAGTAGTAGATGAAAACCTTGACTATTATAGGCACAACGGAGAGATCTTCTTTGACCTATGAACGTACGGTTACTTCCGTCGACGGATAGTTAAACGACGGTGAGGAGAAGTTAATGAAAATTTTATCTAAGTACCTTCCCCTTTCTATCAAGCCCCCGTAGATAAAATAGTACGACACTGACGAATCTGTAAAGATACGGATTTCATCACTCGCTCACTCTTTGTTGTCAAAAACGTTTTCTGTAGTCAAGTCTAGGTCCACATAAAACTTTACAATGTTTCCTTGGACTTAGGAAAAGGAGATGACTGAAAAGTGACTTAGAGCCATTAAAAGCACCTCCTCTACTACCAAGTCAAAGAACTTGTAATCTACCTGGTTAAGAGAAGGTACATAAAAGATGTAACTCTTCCCCACATCTCAATCTTCAGGGACCGTTTGATGGAGGAGGTGGGACCTGGTTATCTCTTAACTGTATTAGAGACTAACGGGATCGTTCACCACCTCTTTAATGAACACTAACGAGTCTGAGAAGATCACGAAAGGAAAGTGACCTCTCTTGACTTACTAGACTTGGTGCCTTGGAGAACCATGTATGACCGACTTAAGGTGAAAAGAGAGGTTTCATTTATAAAAGATGACACAGAAATATCGTTCATGACCACCAAAGAAATTAGTTACTTCCTCTTCGACGTCGTCTCTGGTTGTACCGTCGCTCAAGTACGACTCCTCTACTGCTTCTTGAAAAGAGATTTGTAGATAGTACCGATCTGAACCTCCTTTCTTTGGAGGGAGGTCTCCGATTGAAAACCAGGGACAGTCCGTTCCAACACCGTTATTCTCCAAGGGATCCATCCAGAGGGAATCTTCTTACATGAAAGAATCGACGGACAACAAGACAGGACGGGTCTCCTCCTGCCCACCTCTAAAGTCCTTTTCTTTATCGGACTTTTTTAGGTGGTCTCCGTCATCAACCTTCAAGTCTTTTTCCTTGTTTTAGGGATCACCTGAAGCGAAAGAACACAAGAAAGAAGAAAGGACATCTCCGTTTTCTCCGTCCTTCAAATTCGTAATGAACACAAATTAGACTAAGATGAGAGACGGAGAAACGATTGTATCACCACAACTTCCTTTTCTGATATAAAGTATGAGTCTTGTTGGTTAGACTGTCTAACGCGGGACTGTCCGTTACGAATATCTCTATATTCGTTAAACTCAGTAATGTATCAGTACTCAATTGTTTGTTCAGTATACTTAATTTTTAAAGATTCACAGTTCACCAGTATAAAATTTTCCAACAAATAAAGTGTATGATGAACTTTTTATAAATATATGGTGCCGGTTAAAAGGAATTTTATCGGGTGTTTTTTATACAGTTTAAATGATATCAACAGAACTTTAGTCTAGAAGATCGTTTTTAATGTTTAAATTTACGTATAGTTATCTCTTGTCTCTTTTGTACGGTATACATTTATGATGACGATATACTCTTTATTTGGTCTGTATACATTATGTAGTTCTTTTCTAAAATCATTATATTGTGCCTTATTTCTTTTTGTTCACCGTTCTAAATCGTACTATGGTGTGACTAAAAAATTTTTCATGTTTTATTATGGTATCCGTCTACATATACTTTTTCATAAATTTTTATCCGACGTTTTTATTCCTAGTTCAATTACTGTCACAAACGAAGACACCTCTGCAATGAGCCTTTCCCCATTCGCCCCTTTGACAGAGATGAACATTGTGAAAAAGGAGAATCTTTCTACTCTGAACGTCGTTTTTTCTATTCCTATGAACCGTTAAAATACACTGTTTTTAGTCTGTAGACATGAAAAGACAAAGAATCTTAAGAGTTGTTTTCCATAATTTAATGAACCTCCTGATTACTATCCTCGTTTTAGATGCATATAGAACCATTATAATAGATTTTAAAATGGAAGAAGTACAAATAGTATAGACTACTTAGACTTTTTAAAAATAAAAAACTAATATATCAAATAATTGTAGTGTCTTAAAATGGAAGAAGTAACAGTGACATAGACAGTCTCAGTAATGAAGGTAAGACAGAACACAAAAGGTGACTTCTTCTTTAACAACCGTCTCCTCATCTTCTAGATCTAAGACAAGGAACAAGGGAGTCAAAGTTGTCGAAGAAGAGTATATCAAAGGACCAACAAGGACGTAATTCCGTCTTGAACGAAATAATGAACATAACAGAACTAAATTCTAAGTCGAGTCTGTAATAGAAATCTTTGTAATTTTATAATGAAAGGTGACAAAGAAGAAGATTTGAATTCACGAATTTTATAAAAGATTTTGTCCAAAAAAGGACTCTAAAATTATGTACTAATATTGTTACTAAAAAAAAAAAATCATCGTACCCTATGTGTTATCTAACTAAATCGAGAATTCCTGTAGGATGATGACTTCTCGGTGTATACTGACTCATGGAAACTAACTTTTCAAAACTTGAAACACATTAAAAAGATCATGATACATCACTCACAACAGTGAAATCAGCACAGACTGAAAAACACTGCGATACCTGACGTCGGGTGGTCCGAAGAGACAGGTACCCTAAGAGGTCCGTTCTTATGACTTCACCCAACGGTAAAGGAGGAGTCCACAGAAGGGCTGGGCCCCTATCTTGGGTGTAGGGGATGTAGAGGACGTGACCGTCCGTCCAAGAAATGGTGATCACGGTGGCATCATAAACGGAAACATCTTTTTACAAATATTTGTCTGACATGAGATTTGATAATACTAAATTTGGGGTGTTAAGATTCTCTAATTATACGGATATTTTCCGGTAAGTCAATACCTTTTTCGGGATATTCAGTCTAAAAATTTTTAAGTTATATAAACTGTGTGTTGTATCATTTGAATTCTACAATTTAGTATTTATATGACGACATCATTTTTATTGGAAAATACCCTTTACACAATATTTGTCTTTAATGTGTGGTTAATCTATCGTTTTATTTTAACTAATATTTATTAAATCAATTTGTAGTCACTGTTGAATTTTGGTTTTTATCAAAATGTGATTACATACAGAAAGGGACTAAAGATATTCTCCTTATTTTACTATTTGTACAAAAGACCTTTGTTACACGTAGAGTCTTACGATACATATTTTCATCAGAATTCTCCTTTTCGACCCCTTCCCCTTTATCGACATGAATCACAAAGTCAATATATTCTATTTATTCAAGATCTTTAGATTCATACCGAACCCGATATCAATTGTTATGATATAGTGTAGGAACTTTAAACGATTCTTCCATTAGAAACGAGAGTGGTGTGTATGCTCTTTTGGCATACTTCACTGTCTATGCAATTAGTCGAACTAATGCCACTAGTAAAGTGTTACATGTCATTTTGTCGTTCAACATATGGTATATACATGTTGTAGACAAACAGTTAATGTGGAGTTATTTCGACCCTTTTTTTGTTTGTTGACCGTATAGTTGTACGTTAAATTATACGAACTATGTGTTATGTGTCCAAGGTCGTAGAGGAAAATATTAAAATTTACTTTTTATATTTTTCACATAAGTAACAGACAAAGATTAATATAATTATCCGAATGATAGTAGGTAAACCTTCGTCATGTAAGAATAAACGTTGATATGGATATCTATTTTTGAGTGTTTAGATGTCTTAAGTTTTAAAATATATTGAATCTTCTAGTTTATCTTGAAAGAGTAGAAATCAAATAACGGTTGTGGGAGGTTTTAATTCCGTATAGTCGGAACGTTTGAATTACTGAATTGTTATTGGTTTACTACTTTTAGGTCCCATAAATGAAAGTTCAAAAGAGAAAAGTCAAACAAGAAATCCCATAGGAAGAACTTAATGTTAATTCTATTCTGAAAAATTTAGCGTAAAAATTACCATTGATTTTCCCCCATGATACGACCCTTGACTTATTGAACTCAATATAATTGTTCAGACAGTCATTGAATGACTAAACCTAATTAGACCGGTCGATACAATGGAGTCTAAAAGGAGTTGACAATATATTCTGGGTAATACAGAGTGGTTCGTTATACTATACCCGTGTTTTGTTTTGTTAGCGTTGTCTCATTAGAACTCCTAATATATCAATTCTAATATATCAAGTCAATGGATTAATATAAAAGGGGGTAGATATAAATGTAAATCCCTTTGACTTCAGGACCAGTATTTTTATTAATTACTGTCTGTCCGGGAATCTTGTTTTTGAGATGGACGATCTGTTCTCCCCTTTTGTTAAACCCCCTGACGAAGTATTTTTCTATGAACTTTGAATTAGTCGAATGGGTGTTATCCTGGTCCCAAGTGAGGCATAAAGTGTTCGACTAGGTCTTCTAGAAGTAATCTCTCGAGACAATGTAGATCTAGTAGAAATAGAAGACCAGACCCAAATAGTCAAAAGAAACACCGAAAGACATTTGTTTCAGGTCAATAGTTAAAGATTAATTTTAAAGGTTTAATTCTTTAAAAGTAAATGATATATTGTCACGTATATTATTTGTACGTTTAAATAGAAGTCCGATTGAATATGATGTTATCCCGAATCGTTAAACTAATTAAGTTTTCGTTGAGTAATAAGTTTTCATAAAACATTCAAGTTAATATTAATATGTTTGGATTGTTCCGTTCGTTCATTGAGTTTAAAATCAATAATGACAATTTTGTCAGTTAAAACCAATTGAATAGATTCTTCTCCACTACCATGGTTTTTAAAGTTTCTCGTTCAGACCCAGACTTGTAAAAGTAAGTCTATAAGCATTTATTGTTAAATGATGACCGAAAAGTTATTAAGAACTGTCAAATTTAGTCGTTTGAAATTCTGAAATGGTATTTCTAAATTAGTACAATACGTACTTTTACTAACGAAAGTTTGTTCGTATGACCTTAAATTCTTCGGGTTTACCTATAAGAAAAACATATATCACTGAAATCATCGGTCAAAAAACTGTGTACTTCCTTTAGTCTGAAATACTTATGGATAGTGGAGACAATGACGAAACAACGGTGTGTTAGATGTACTGGTAAAGTGATTCTGATCGACTTTTTACACCTTATTTGCGTCTCTTTGTTTAAATTTCCACCAAAAATTTTATTAAATTCCTTATCGTAATAAATGACCTTTTTGATATATTTGAAGGTTCCAATTTGTCCCCTTCCTTTAGTTTCAGACCAATGGAAAATCCCAACACCGTTTATCGAAGTGTTTACCGAGTCATTAGGGTCTTTCGTAGTCTCATGACTTATATTTACCAACAAATTTATTACCGGTGTTTATAGTTTCAGTTACATCCGGGTCTAATGATAAATTCCGTGTTCTCAGTTATGACGTAGGATCTTTATGAAATACGTTTTACCACTTTTAGTATTTCAACATACCCGACAAATGAAAAGGTTACTACACCTCCCCGTTTCTTTTCGGTCCGTTTATTACATGATCTTAAACAAAAAGTTGGTTTATTTTTACACTTTATTGAAATATATTTCTCGTATTCAATACTGGTTGGATCTGTCGTATAATTTTTCGTCTCTGTAATGAAACAGTTGTTTCCAGACAGATCAGTTCCACCCAAAAAGATCATCAGTGCATACCTACACTCTCAACCTGATATTTCATTTCGACTCGCGGCTTCTTAACTACGAAAACTTGACACCACAACCTCTTCTGAGAACCCTCAGGGAACCTGACGTTCCTCTAGGTTGGTCAGGTAGGATTTCCTCTAGTCAGGACCCACAAGTAACCTTCCTGACTACGACTTCGACTTTGAGGTTATGAGACCGGTGGAGTACGCTTCTCGACTGAGTAAACTTTTCTGGGACTACGACCCTTTCTAACTCCCGTCCTCCTCTTCCCCTGCTGTCTCCTACTCTACCGACCGACCATAGTGGCTGAGCTACCTGTACTCAAACCCATTTGAGGTCCTCAACCACTACCTGTCCCTCCGGACCGCACGACGCCAAGTACCCCAGCTTTTTTCAACCTGTGCTGACTCGCTGACTTGACTTGACTTGACTTGACTTTCTCGTATTTTTCTTGTTACAGTAGTTGTGTTCTCTTTAACAGTTGTGTTAAAAAATTCACAGCCCTTTTTAATGGTTCCCATGAAAATCCTCCGAAATTTTCACATGAGTAGATCCTAGTAATTTGAGTTTAGAGTTCGTTGGATGTGGTCCATAGTTTTATCGAAGGATCTCAGTGATTCTCAAGATCTATAGTTTAGGAACTTAAGAAATGTTTTCCGAAATTTTTCTTTGGTTTTTCTGGATTAGGACAGTGGATGAACTTAAAAGGTTTATCTAACCCTTCTTTTTGAGGTAACACATTGTATTTATGAAATCCATATCTAGTGAACATCTTTTTTTAAGGAGGTTGGTGTTCCTATAAGTTTAAGAGAATTGTAGATACTTAAAGTTGCAGACCTACGTCGGACTCCAAAAGTTCTTGAGATAGAAACCACGAGTAGTGTAAGTTATGAATCAAAGATAATCAATAGACGTGTATACGAAATGAAAAAGGTCTACTATTTGAGGAAGTCAGACCAGACAATCGTTTTAGAGTCTTGAAAACCTTCTCAACGGGGATAAATTTTTTTAGAATGAGGTAAGACTCAGGATTAGTACCCGGACTCTTAGAAATAAGATTACACATCAAATCTATTAAAACCTACGTCGTAAATTCTCCTATTGTGTTTTGTCCTCATGACAGTATAACATTGGGTTCGTAGACTTTAATTTTTCTCACGGACTGTATTCTTTGCCAGGGACTATCTACAAAGCAACTTGCTTACTTAGTTTCACGGTAGGTTACTTCCCCTTTAATCGGTCAATAATTTTTTTTAGTTAAAGAATAATTCTTTCTTGTTTCGGAATCGTTTGGGTTCGTCCTTTGGTCGAAGGAATGTAAAAGGAATTTGTCACTTTTTGATGTCGGCATGTTTCTTTAAAACTCATTCTCCGGTTATTTGAGCGTATTCCATTCAGTTTATCACGTCCACAAGTATAGTGCTGTGGACTCGAAATGAAAATTACCTTTTTTTTTTTTCCAGGGTCTTTTCATTACGGTAAGATACTTTATAGTCTAAATTACTCTTATATTTTTAACCCTCATATGTATAAATGGTTCATCACGTCATATGTACAAATAGTTTGGTCGTCAAAGTTGGTCCTTCTTCCTTTGTAATCGACGTGGCTAAAGACGGAGGTTGCTCGAAACAAGGAAATTCATTTATACATTAGACAAAGGAAACCAGTTTTTATAGTTCATGGTTAGTCCACGGTCCGTGGTGAGAGATCAAAGAAGGGTTGATGGTCTGCTAGAGATTAAAAAAAAATTGAAAATTTAGGTTTTCAAGATATAGTGGATTACTCGGTGAGTAAATTTAGAGATGGTAATGGTCGTTTCTACGACTTTTCACTTTTACTTCAGCGAGTCAGCACAGGTTGGGAAACGCTGGGGTACCTGACGTCGGATGGTGCGAGGAGACAAGTACCCTAGAAGCTCACCCAACGGTAAAGGAAGAGGTCTCCTAGAAGGGCTTCGTCCCTAGCTTGGACCCAGAGGGCGTAATATCCGTCTGTGAATTGGCAGACTCGGTGGGTCCTTCATAATTATGTTGAAATAATGATATTTTGTCTAAGATGACTCGTAATTATATGGTTTAACACAAGATTCACGGAATACATAATTGAACTTTCTTTGACTTTCAGTAAGTCAACTCAGACTGAGAAACGCTGGGGTACCTGACTCAGGTACCTTAAGAGGTCCGGTCTTATGACCTCACCCATCGGAAAGGGAAGAGGTCTCCTAGAAGTGTTGGGTCCCTAGTTTGGGTCCAGAGGACATAACATCCATCTAAGAAATGACAGACTCGGTGTTCCCTTCGGGTTGAATGACTTAGGATTTATAGGATGCGCTATCTATGAAGGTGAAATGTTCTTTCCTTTGACTTCGGGTTTCAACAAATCAATTGAGTTCGTTAGACGTATGATTCAATATACCATTGTGGACTCGTCTGAAACATATGTAGTGAAAGTGTTTGAATGGAGTAGGTTAAGACTTACATAATACCATTTTGACATAACGAGACCGTAATTTCCGTTGTTGTAGGTCTTTAGGGTACAACATTGTCGATAGTACACGATATCAACGACTCATGATGTACGGAAGTGTTTACGTTCGAGTACATTAGGAGTTAGATTTATCAATAATCTTATAAGGATAAAGTCTACTTTTGACTCGTAGACTATCCGTGACAAGAAACGAACTCTAGTAGACTTATTCCCGTCTGGACCCTAAACTTAGACATTAAGACTTAGTCTTCGGGCATGGGAATTGTGGAGTGACATCCACCAGGTAAATACTAAATTGTAAATGATATATTGTATGAGGAGTGACAAGACGAGGTACAGTAATTCATAAACAATTCTTAAGTATTAAGTTGTCTAATCTGGTAAGTTTTTACGGTACGAGAGGACCTAGGGCTTATCGATGTTACAAAATGTGGGACCTTGACTTTCCGTCTGGTAGTGGAGACATTTACAAATAAAAACAGCTTTTATAGTCATTAAGGTAGTGGTCCTTTATGACCAATGGTAGTTCTACCTACTGTGTCTTTCGAATCTTTTTTCTTTTGATTTTTGTTTTTGGTTTAAGACTTGTACATTTGTAAGACAGGATAGTGTGGTTCACTTGGACGAGTACCGTCACCGACTTTAGTTTGTTGAGGAAATTAATTTGTATAAGATGTATTTGGGTATACTTTTAGCTTCCATATGTGATACAGGAACCGGTTTAGGTGTAATTACAAACAAAATTTTACAATTTTTTAAGTGGTAATTTAAACCGAAAGATTCAATATTTATAAGAAAATTCTTTACCCTGAGATTCCTGAAGGGGTCACCCAGTTCCTCAATTCTGAGACGGAAGGTTAAGTCCCCCATGGTCGACCTAAGGACCTACCCCTTAAGTCCAGAGTGTACGACGTCCCACCCCTTTTTTTAATTTTTTTATGTTTGTTTTTTGTGGACTGATATGACAATAATGTGTATCCCGATTTTTACTGACCTTGCATTTGTGACATATATGTTCTCCTTATTAACATATTCTTTCCTCTTATTGAAGTATATGGCTAATATTTATCGTATGTCATGAGAATATTTAAGTTACAAAAAGGATACGGATTATTTTTTTTAGTTGGTCTGGGGAGTCAATTTTGTCTTGAGTAAAAAATGAATTACACGAAATTTTGTCTTTTACTACAACGATTGGTTGATGGTGACAATTGGAAGAGTTCAACAACTATGGTAACTCAGGTTGGGTCCCATGTGTAAAGACTCAAAATTTACGTGTTCCATCTCTTTTGAATGTCGATACAGATACTATGTCAACAAGAGATATTGCTAGCTTTGTCATTAACTCTATGTGCAATGGCCTGTTTCCAAGAAAATTTTTCAATGAAAGAAAGTGAGTCAAATAGACGTACACACATACGAGTCGACGAAGACTGAGAAAAGCTGGAATACCCGACACATCGGACGGACCGTCGGACAGGTACCCTAGGAAGTCCGTTCTTATGACCTCACCCAACGGTAAAGGAGGAGGTCCCCCTAGAAGGGGTGGGTCCCTGTCTTAGAATCAGAGGTCACAAAGGACGTAACCGTCCGCCTAAGAAATGGTGACTCGAGTGGACCCTTAGAGATAAATAAACGTAACACGACTGATTAAACCTATTTCAACCATTAAATGACTCGATTAGGTTCTTTAATTAATGTCACCAACCATCCAGATGTCCTTTGTTTGAGAACATCAATTCTCGGGTAGTATCCTTGAATTGTTACAACCTATTGACTTGACTTTTATTTTTAAAAATGTAAGTCCAGAAGAATATGGGGTTTGTGTCCAGTGTAACCCTGTATGAGAGAAGATTTCAACCTCTTTTTTGTAGTTTTGACTCTACCAACAAAGACAGCTGTTGTTTAGTAGTCTTATTCTCCTTTATTAGGATAGTGTGTATATGTTGGTTTATGAAAGTGCTAAGTTCTTACTATGTGAACATGTCTTTTGGTTGTATCCTCAGATATATTCTAATTCCTTTTTTTCACGACTAAATTTACCTTTTATAAAGTAAAAAGTTGGTTTAAAAATGATTTTATAATGAAAACAAAAGACTCCCCGACCCCTTTTGTCCATTCCCTATAGGAAATAAAGTTTTTATTTAAAGAAGAATACTTTATGTCACCGAAAAAAGTTTAGGTGTTTTTATTCCGTAGTCTTTGTTATTCAACTCTAACTTAAAATAAATAGTTTGGTTATAAATAAACCGTGATGGTATACGATTTATGGCTAAATTCTACATTCTAAAAGTTAAAGAGATTTCGGGTCCGAATTCTAAATTAATTTAGATGTACACAGATAATATAGAAAGGAAGTAAGGGTATATCCATCAGGTCTTTTGTGTGACCTATTCAAAAAATTTTGATTTCAATTTTATTGAAACTTTCTTCGTCGGGAATTAGTCATGGTTGTTGAGGTTTGAGGTGAAAAATACAAAATGTTTCGTGATATGAAATGTGGTTAGTCAAAATTGGTATAGGATAATACTAAACTTCACTGTTGGTCCGAATAATTATGATTGTTTTGTCGTGTATTTTTGGGTGGCTTGTTTTGGGTTTTATAAGAGTTTGTTTTACGCGTAAACGACCTCGGTTAGACTTAAGCCCTAATTTATAAAGTTTGACGTTGTGGTTGTTTCGTCTTACAGTACTTTATTTGTAAAGAGGATTAAGGTTTCCGAGAGGAAAGAAGTGCATTTATGTGGTTTTGTTGGTTGGAAGGGTTTGGTAATCATGGATCCTAAAAGTTTATAAACTCGCAGAGAGTATCCGAAAGTTTCTATGTAAAAATTTTCAAACGACTTAAATCTCATTACGACGGGGCGGTTTTTTGTCGGTCCACGATCGTTCCCCATTGGGGTTGTCCTTTTTGTGTTTAGCAAGTTTTTCGGGAGGAATACGTTTCTTTGTATTTTTCCGCCCTTAAAGAAATAAATTTTTAAACCAATCTATAGTCGTACAGTGTTTAACGGGAGGTCCCTCGCGAGACTCTAGGCGAGTGGTCAGTAAAGCCAATTATTTCGCCCTTTTGCGAGCTCGCATTGGACATCGGCAAAGCTCGATTGGGAAGAGTCCCGAAAAGTTTTTCCCGACCCTTCAGGGCCAGAGTGATGGGCGAGGGCTGCCGGCCCCCACGTCCCTGTGGCTGGACAGGCGCGCGTTGGGCTCCCGTTTCGATTGAAGTGTCGGGTGCTGTGTGGTGCCGGTTCTGCGCGCGGGGCGCCGGGGTTGAAGCCCCGAGAGGCGAGGCCGGGGAGGGGAGAGTCTCGGGCTCCGGTTCTCCGGCTCAGCCCGCAGGCGTCTGGGTCTCCGGTCGGGGGACCCGCCCACCCCACGGATAGGGCGGCGGCTCCGGGCTCCCCCGCGGGTGACGAGTTGCGGGCGGAAACACCGGGGCCGGCCCGCAGGAATGGGACGGCTGCCGCCGCGCCGACGCCGGGCGCTGCCGCCGGGGCCTCGGCTCTTGGCCCCATCCAAGCGCGAGGAGCAGCGACCTCTTCAGGCCCCCGGGGAACGACAACCGCGACCACCGCTCGCCGCCGGCCAACGCGCGGCACTCCACGACGTCCATCTCGACGTGTATGTGCAGAAACGCGACGAGGGGCCGGCCCTCGCAGTGTAACAACCGCTGGTTGAGTGAGAAGTTGAAGAGAAAGCAGTCCTGGCTCCCCAGAAGGTCCTTGAGGCCGTAGAGCCGCCGCTTAGGGGAAGGGGCGTCGGGAGTGTGGGAGGCGAGTGCGGCCGCGCGAGCGAGGAGCGGGCGCCACCCCCCGCGGCGCAAGGGCGGAGGCTCGGAGTGCCGAGGGCCGGCCCTGACCGCGGAGCTTCGGGTCGCCTTTGGGCGCGTGTGTTTCGGTTCGGTTTCCGCCTGTGTTTTCGGGGACGTCCTGTTCACGCCGGGTCACGCCGGTTCGGTCGTCAGGCGTGGTTGGGGTCGGGTGTGTGGCGCCGGTCCCCTCTCCTAAGAGAAGCGGGTGCGGGGTTCTTCCGCGCGGCGGTAACCGGACGCCGGCCTCCTTCGCGCCGCCACTAACCGCCCTGCGGAGCGCGCCCAAGGTAATCGGCGCCGCGGGACGCTCTCCACCACCTTTGCGTCAAATTTTCGGCGAGCCCGCCCTCGGGAACTCACACCGAGCAAAGAGAAAAGAAAAAGGGATGGGAATCTGCCGCCATTCCTTGTTCAGCGTGACGAAAAACACGCGGCAAAGGAGAGGGGGACGACCTCTTCTACAAAAAGAGAGGCCCCAGTCAGCGGCGATTGCCCGGCTTAAAGTCCCGTCGACGCTCCTGGACCCCCGACCCGGACAGAGTTAGGGCCCTTCTTCTCGGCGTCGGAAAGGAGGGGTTTGCGATCGGGACTTCCCTTTCTTTTCTTCGCTCCGCACGAGCACCTGCGAGTAGAAGGAGCTAAACTAAATGATCCCCCCTCTCGCCCTCAAGTTAGGGACAGACGAACGCTTGCGAAGAAAACAAGGACTTTAAATCCTTTTTGGTCTGGAGCTGATGTCCCGTGAAATTGGACGGCAACTTAAACACTGCTTTAACAGAACGGTTTATGACGTGAACGGAGAATTGGATTTCTTCCAACCCCGTAAGGATTTCTTAAAGTAAATCGAAAAACCCGAGTTGACGTAAAAACAACTCTCGGCAGATACCCAACCTAGGGAGGTGGGCACTCATAGAATTTAGTATTGAATTTGGATTTACGAATGATTACGTCGTTTTCCTTTACTAAATCTTTACGGAATTATCCGTTAAATTCTAATGACTCTATCCACGTAAGATCTAAAATTAGAATCCCCTTCGGATCACTAAAATATTAATCCGGCCTTTGTGATTAGTCTCGGTATAATTTCTAGGTTCAATTTTGGACCACCTCAGAGTCTTTAAACAATTCTATTTTTACGGAAGAACTTTTGTTTATGGTAACTATTGTTTATGTACAGATGGAATGGTTAAATATACAAAGTTCTTTTCTTTCCACTAGAATCTTAATCCAACAGAATTAGTAAAGGGTTTAAGACTGGAGGTCTGATACGAAATATTCGAGGAGATTTTTCTTTTAAATAGACTAAAGACGTACCAATTCAAAACATTTAAATTTCTTGGAAGTGGTTTTTACAAAGGATACTTAGTTCGGTAAAATAAAACAACTTTACCTCTGTAATAAAGATTGGATAATCTTTAAAATGATTAATAAAAGATTTTTAAAAAATTTAAATGTATATAAACTCGTTATAATTCTAGTCCTTACGTTTAAGTTTTAACACAAAATTAATCGTTCAACAAAGCTTCTAAAAATCTAGCGTCACATTTTCAATGGAGTTGGGGATGGTGGTCGAAGCGACTCATGTCTTTGTTCACAAAATAGAATTCTCCCACTTGACTCGACTGTCCGTTTGCTGGTACTAAAACGTCACTGACCATTGGGGTGTTTGCATGAGTCACACCCTACTCTGATGTCAGACGCCACACGGAAGGGTGTCAAGTCAATGAAGAAAGACATCAGAATTGAAATTTTACATGCCTCGTTTTCAGGACTCGTATTAGAGACGTTCCGGTGTCAATTAGCCAAATAAGATGGGATGAATTTAATCGTTTAATAGGACAATTCACAAATGGAATGATCAACTTCCCAAACCGAGAACCGGACTGACATGAATGTCTAAAATTTTCCATCCAAAACAAAACTTTCCCAGTCCCAATGGTCCCGATCTAAACTAGACTCCTCCCATCTAGTATCTTCCTAGAGGTCCGAGACCATCGATCACCTAGAACTGCACGAAAGAGTCTCCTCCGCCGTAGTGACTGAACTGTTGTACTTTTATTTTTGGATGCATTTGACATACGTTTATGTTACTACCTTAGTCTCTCGGTATACCCTTTCGATAGTCCTATGATGAGACGAAAAAATGGCATCCCGGAAACATGATCTTTTAAAGGTCCGTCAAATTAGGAGGGAAAATGGTGTTCGGTATTTTCTTTTTTTCAGTGGACAACTTAGACTTTCAACAGAATAAATTAAAAAACTAATGATATGTTATAATAATTAAAGTTCACATGTTGTATCACTAAGATATAAAAATATGTAATACTTTACTAGTGACATGTTTCAACCATTTTATAAAAAATGATAATACACGTGTAATGTAGGGGGTACTAAATAGAATATCAACCCTCAAACATGGAGAATTAACGGAAGGGGAGACCGTTGGTGGTCAAGAGACATAGACTCTCAGACAAAGACAAAACAAATAAGGAAACAAAACAAAAAGTCTAAGGTGTATTTTCACTTTATATACCATAAACAAAAACAGATTGTAAAATGAATCGTATTATGGAGGGTCCAGGTAGGTGCAACGATATTTACCGTTCTAAAGTAAGAAAAAATACCGATTCATAAGGACACTCTCTCTCACACACACAAACACACACTTACACACAGACATAGTTACATATAGTGTAAAAGAAATAGGTAAGTAGAGACCTACCTGCGAACCAAACGAATGTATAGAAGTCACAACACTTACTACGACGTCATTTGTATCCCCATGAAAAAAAGGGGTAACAAAAGTCCATCACCTTAACGATCTAGTATACCATCAAGATAAAAATTAAAAAACACCTTGGACGTATGACAAAGACACCACCGACGTAGATAAATGTAAGGATAGTCATCACGTGCTCCTAAGGGAAATTAGTGCAGGAGTGGTTATGAAAAGAAAAACTATTATCGGTAAAACTATCCACACTCCACAAAAGAGTGACACCAAAACTAAAAAAAAAAAGAGAAATTTTTAAAAATAAAAATGAAATAAAATGAGATGTTATGATATAACCAAAACGGTATGTAACTGTACTTAGGTGGTGCCCACATGTACACAAGGGTTTGTACTTGGGGGGAGGGTGGAGGGAGGGGTGTTGTAGGGAGACCCAGTAGGGACACGTGGTCGGGGTTCGTACGACATAGGACGTAGCTTGTATCTGACCGCTAAACTAAGAATGTACTGTCATATGAACAAAGTTACGGTAAGAACACCAAAACTAAACATAAAGAGAATTGCTAATCACTACACAGACACGAGTCAACGTTGGCTGAGAAAACACTGGGGTACCTGACATGGGTGGTCCGAGGAGACAGGTACCTTAAAAGGTCCATTCTTATGACCTCACCCAAGGGTAAAGGATCAGGTCCCATAAAAGGGCTGAGTCCCTGGCTTGGACGTAGAGAAAGCCGAGGACGTAACCGTCCTCTTACGAAATGGTGACTCGGTGGACTCTTCGGGGTCACTAATCACTATGACTTGTGAAAAAGTACACATACAACCGGTAGACATACAGAAGACTTTCAAGAAAAATTTTTTTTTTTAATAGATAAAATTAACCTCCGATTAATGAAATGTTATCACATCACCAAAAACGGTTTGTAACTGTACTTAGTCAGTGTCCACGTGTACACAAGAAGTAGGACTGGGGGGGAAGGTGGAGGGAGGTGGGGTACGGGGTCCCAGTAGGGTCACATAGTCGGGAGTCGTGGGACAGAGTACGTAGTTTGGACTTTCAAGAAAATTAATCTGTTATGAAATGGGATACAACACAATCAGTGAGTCAGCACAGGCTGAGGAATGTTGGGGCACCTGACACCTGGTGGTCCGAGGAGACCGGTACTTTAAGAGGTCCGTTCTTATGACCTCACCCAACGGCAAAGGAAGAGGTAGATATGGGATATCCGGTTGTAATTTCTATATTAAGTGTTTCTTGACGTAAGATCCACGGACTTTAGTTACAAGAGACTCGCTTTGTATTAAAAGTAAGGGAAAGTAATTAATAGAGAGGAAAAGAATAGTGACCCATGATAGTTGTCCTCCAATAAACGTCTAAGATGTAAAGAGGTCTTTACACCAACTACAGTATTCCACAGTCTGATGGAAAGATGTAGTAGGGGTTTCGACACTCAATAGTTTAAGTCTGAACCTTAATCGGATCTACGTAGGTCCATATAGGGGTCGTGATGACAAAAATCACTGATTCCATTAAAACGAAAAAAAATTGAGAAGACATCTCGAGACTTCATCCCACGATAGTTATCCAATAAATAAACAAAAAGAGTATGAGACATGGAATTCCGGTTCTCCAACCCGATGTCTCAAACCGGGGAAACAAGGATTACTGAACAATGTTTGATAAAGAGGAGAAAGGAGGAAGTTTTTGTAAACTTCAAGTATAGTAGACCGGTTTATGGGGAAATAGTAGAAATGTCGATTTTAAATAGTTGGGGAACCCGTGAGAGGGAGTCTTTAATCTGGTAACGAGGAACGAGATCCAAAACAGACGTAAGACACACTTAAGTTGTACTGGGTACATTGTGGTTGTGACTCGGAGAATCCAGAAACTGGAGAAGTAGAGGTTAATGAGCAAGGAAATGAGGTAGAGTAGGTAGGTGAGGTCACTATGCTGAGACTTGGGACGGTAGTTATTGAGTTATTTAGAGTTAAAGTTCATAGGGTTACCAGTTACTCATCGGAGAAAATGAGTCGAGTAAACAGTATAAGAGCGACTGGAGGTTAAGTAATCGGGGTTATGAACTTTTTTTTCAGATAAAAAGGACGAAGATGTTAGTAAATTAGTAAGGTTGAGTTGACTAACTCTAAGGGACTAGTTAGGAATTGTTAGTAAGAAACCGTTTGTAAAAGTTGAGAGAGTGAGGTCACAGAGAAAGAACGAACCTCCTTGAACCTCGAAACGAACCTGACTTGGAACAACCTTGTTCGAAAGAGTAATGAACGTGGGTTCTACCGACCTTTTTTTTTAGTATGTGGTCGACCAAAATTAAGTACTGGAGTCTGGAGTGTCCTCGTGAACTGTGAGAGACCTAATTGGTAAGTATGAAAGTGGAGAGTTTAATAAGTGTAGGCAAGGAGGTTGAACAGGGCTAAAAGTCGATTGAACAGAGTATTAACTCTTGTATTTTTGGTAGACACCCCTTACGAAGTCGAAATCTATCAGTTCAGACGTGTGTAAAAGAAAACGTAGACAGAACAAATTTAACTTCACCACAGGATAGTCTCACTTAAGATAGTCAACATGACACCCAGAGCCGGAAGAGAGGAGTTCCTGAACTACGAAAGTCAGTAGACACTTTAAAGACTTAAATTTTTTTCTCTGAGCTAAAAAATAGAACACAATGTAAGTAGGTTACATTTTTTTAAAAATTAATAGAAAATACAGTTTTGTCCATCATCCAAATTTTTTTTTAAAAAAAAAAATTACAATGTCGAGACTATGGGTTTCGAAACCCTTTGTTACCCTTCTATAAAGATACACTTCGGTGTCTGAATTACGTTAATGAAACAGTCTTTTGCGAATGTTAAAAAACAAAAAGATTTTGTTAACCTTTGTGTAGTAAAGGGAAAGACCTCAAGAATTACAATAATTGTATGTCCACTGAATACAAAGTAATGGGACAAAACATATCCTGAACCAACGCTTAAATTCCTACAGTGAACTTTGTCGTCTACTACTTTATGATGTACTGTAAATAGATTCTTATACTCTTTTACAAATATTGTGTCGACATTTATTTTATGCTTTTCTTTTTCTCTGGGTATAATCTCATTCTAGAGTCAAAATACTTCTTGTCTACACATACCTATACACATATAAATTTACTTGATTTACTCATATCTGGTCTTACAAGTATCAGTAAAGAAGATCCTACCCTTGTCTACTAAAAAGAATACAAAAAGAGATAAAGATGTCACTTGTGTATATTAAAGTATTGATGAAGACATAAAACATTAGTATTGATGAATGCTAAATATTCGTATCGATGAAACTTAATCATACTCTTTAACCCTTTAGTGAACAGAATAGTCTTAAGTGTTGGACAAAAAATCAAAAGTAAAGGTTTCCGAGGTAAAATAGTCAAGGAGGTTCATGTAGTCAGGATTCATTGACTAATTTTTATTAAGTTTTCACTTTCGATAGAATAATTTACCCACTTTGTTTACGAGTCTCGTAAGACATGACCCCTATTTAGGTAAACATTCTTATGTACTATCTGACCTTTCAACAATTACTTTATCTTGTTTTTAGTGTCTCGGTAATTCACAGTCTTAAACTCTTAAGTTTATAGTTAAACACATAAGGTCTAGGAAAAAGGAATATAGTAAGGATATATTACTAACATCTTCAAATTTACTGTACGACCTAAAACCTAATAAAGTGTCACTGTAGTTCAATCATTTTACCCGGTAACACTTTCTCATGTTTACAAGTCGGAACCCTTTCTTCGATTTTGTACATTTCACTGATAAAATCTCAATATCTTGATAATGATTACGACGATTCAACGAAGTCAGCACAAGCTGAGAAACGTTGGGGTGGGGTATCTGCCGTCGGGTGGTCCGAGGGGGCAGGGACCCTGAGAGGTCCGTTCTTGTCACCTCACCCAACGGTAAAGGAAGAGGTCAATCAATGAAAAACACTGGGCCACCTGACATCGGGTGGTCCGAGGAGACAGGCACCCTAAGAAGTCCGTTCTTATAACCTCACCCAACGATAAAGGAAGAGGTCCCCTAGAAGGGTTGGGTCCCTAGCTTGGGTCCAGAGGGCGTAACGTCCGTCTGCGACTATGTTTATAATTACTTCCCCAACGGTTTCTCAGTCTGTACTGAATCGTTGATTTGTTGCTATATATAATTACGTGAAATGTTGTAGTTTCCGTGAAAATACATAAAATAAAAAATTTTATAAACAAAGACTGACGACCAAAAACAACAACGAACCCGATGAGAGATCAACGTCACGTGTCCGAAAAGTAACACCACCGAAGAAACAACGTCTCGTACCCAAGATCCCACACACCCGTAGTCGTAGACACCGTGCATCCGAGTCATCAACGACAAAGGACCGAGATCCCGTTTTTCCGAGTCATCAACACCGGTGTCCGGACCAACGAGGAGCCGTCCATCCTATAAGGACCTACTCCCTAGTGTGAATGTAGAGGACGTAACTACCCGTCCAAGAAATGGTGACTCGGTGGTTCCTTCGGGACACATAAAATAGAATACACTGGGAGAAATGAGACACTCCATTCACCCCGGAGGTCAGGTCGGAACGAGAAATACGGACACTAAGAGTGTAAAATCGAACGTAGTCTTAGTGGACCTTCCGGACCAATTTTGAGTCCAACCATCCGGGTGGGTGTCTCAAAAGACTCAGACACTCAGACGTCACCCCGGACTTTAAAATGTAAAAATTGAACAAAGGTCCTACGACCAGGTCGTTGTCGTCAAAATCAGATAAAAAGTGCAAGAAACATTACGGTATCGACTGGAACAGTGTAAGATTTTATTATCGAGACGTAACGAACGTCTTATTTTAGACTTAATCAATCTTACCGTGTTTTCCAGGACCCACTAGACTGAGGACAAATGGAAATATCGAAATGAAGAGAGAAGGAGAGGTCGTTATTACTTATTGATAATTATCATCAAGAGGTTTCTTCAACTTAATCAAACGACCCTGTCGGTTTATTTTACTAAATGTTGCATTATGTTTGACGAGACAGACGGAGTGTTCTCATATTAAAACATGTTTACTCTATGGTAGGAATCAGGGTCGATTCTAATTCACAGAACAATACGACGTATACGTTTCAACGGTCCCTTTTTTTACTGGTAATGAAGGTAGTACCCGACTGAACACAAAGGACTAAAGTAAGTATATAACTTCGGGATTAGGGAACCATGAAGTTTTACACCGACATAAAGGCTCCATTCCGGAAAATTCTCCACTAAGTCAATTTACTTCGGTACTTACCCGGGATTAAGCTAGACTAACCACAGGACTTTCTCCTTTGAACCTGTGTATGTCTCTATGATCCCTACATACACATACGTCCTTTCTGGTACACTTCTGTATCGTTCTTTCACCAGTAGATACTCGTTTCCTGTCCGAAGTCTTCTTTGGTCGACGCGACAGTGAAACTAGAACCTGAAGGTCGGAAGTCTTGACAGTCTTTTATTTAAAGACAACAAATTTTCGATGGGTCAGACGTCATAAAACAACACCGTCGGGGACCTTCGATTATGTATATTTGGAGTTGAAGATGTCAACCTTCTGCAGTCTAGGGTCCCTATAATTCACTGTCACGAACTGAGAACCTTCCGTAAGTGTATACAGGTGACCTACCTTACGGAATTTCGTCGCAAGTAATAAAAAGTTCCAGAAGGAGATACTTCTGAAAGACTTGATGGATTACCGGTATAAAATCGTGGGAGTGTGGTGAGACAAGTACGGTGAGTGCGGTTATATAATACCACAAACCCATGAATTCCATAGAAAAAAAGACGACGAGTTTTTTTGTGAAAATGACCCACATTAGAAAAGGAGTCACAAATGACGTCATAGTCACCAGGTATTTGTAGACAACTTTACATACTAGATTAGAGTTAGGTTGGTTTTTTCTTTCGTTTCTTGGTGTGTTTTTGTACTACAGGTTACAATCTTATCCGACTTTACATTCTTTAATCATAAACGGTATAAGTTTTATGACTCGTTCTTTTGAGTCCCTGAACGTACCTTATATGGGTTATTTTTTTGAGGTTTAGATTATTACAGAGTATCAGAACGGTAAGCGAAAAACATGTTGTTTATAAACTGTGTACGGAGATTCCGTGATAAGTCATGATTCTCAGGACCTTGAATGTTTCCACTTACTCATTCGAAACGAAGGACGATACTCTGATTATCAACTTTCACCATGGATTAAATAATGATGAACGTAATCAACCACTTTTCTATTTTCTACGTAACCATAGTGAATCCCGGTTGCCGAAGCCGTCAAAAAAGTTATCAAACAAAGTTGAAAATTATCTTCTATCACTTCTGTCTAGTCCTCAGTGAGTGGTCCAAGTCCCAGAACCCAATCAGTGATAAGGCACACGGTGTCAAAGTGGACATTCTCACATGTCGTACGTGTACAACTACATTTGATAACGTGTCACAATCTTTAACATGGAACAACCTAAACGAAAGGTTTCCGTTTGTCCAGTTTTGACAAAAACCTTTTTGTCGAACATGCCAAATACATAACATGCATGGGACAATGCCTGGTGGTAGTCGATTATACGAGTGATTACGTGTTGTCATTGTCGGTGTAGTGATGCGTACTACTTACAAGTTACTGTCTCTTAAGTGTTCCGAGTTGTCACTTTTTTTTTTTTCTGGTTTTGGTGGTGGAAATTCCACTAGGAACAGAAAACCGTCTGATTCCACTAGAAACAGAAAAACGTCTGATTCCTAATGACCCTATTGTTAACTTGTTTCTAAATTAGGACGTTACTTTCCGTAAGGGTCTTTTATCGCCCTTGTGTAGATCGAACTTATGTAGATCAAGTATCTTTGGTCTTCCGGATTTTCATTTTCCGGTACTGGGGCTGCACTAAGCTTGTGCGTCGGAAGACTAGACCTCAGTCTGCGCGATGGCAACGCGGTGCTCCAGGACGATCCGACATCGAGCGCGTCAAAGAATCCTGGGGCCGTTTTACCGCAGAGAAGGCCCTCGCGGAGCGGAAAGGAAGGTAAGAAAGAAACGAAGAGGTAGCCTCTGACTAAGGAAATCGACGTTCTAAAAGGAGTGTCGATCGGGAGATGGATCCGATCCTATCCCAATTGTCTGTGCCCTATTACCTCAAAGAACAAATCAGCTCAGAGTCCCCATTTTCCTTTGGCCAGGAAGGGGAAGAAGACGTTCGCCAAAGGCAAGGTTAGGCGGACCAATCCCCGCCTCGGAGCCGGGAGAGATGGGAGAGGACCAAGGCATCCGGCTCAAGCACTGGAGGTAAACCTTAAACCGCCCCGCGATGACGCGTCCGCAAACGGTCGGTCGAACAACGACCTTCGTTCGTCGCCCTCAAGAGGTTTCATAAATGAAGAATTAGGAAGACTTTTGTCATATTTCCCAAATGGAAGTCACAACCGAAAATGAAGTGCCACTCGAATTTTCAATAGTAAAACTTTTCTGCGTGAATGTCTGTTATTGTCGTACAACATAAACAATCGACACAGCCCGTCAACTTTATACCCTTCATAAACACCACCAATCGTTTTTGCTTGACGATTGGAGGGGCAGCCCCTTAACTTGGGGCCAGAGGGCGCACTGTCCGCCCCTATGATTGGTGATATGATTGCTCCTCGACGAAAGATTCATGGAGTGTTCACAAGGAAATTTCATTATAAAGAGAGAGAAGACGGTTGGTGGACGTTTACACTTGTGGGGGTTATCAGCCAGATAGCGACGAGTGTAGACAAGACCCGCGGAACCTGAGAAAAGAGTCACTTTTCTCATTTACTAAATCTTATTTATCTTGTTTTACTCGGAGTTCAAAATCACTACCACTTAACAACTTGTATCAAACGGCCTTAAAAAGTACGAAAAATCCAAAGACCACCCTCCAAAAACAAAACTATTAAATCCAAAAATCAGTGGTTCTTATGCACTCAACTTCGTCTCCCAACAAAAAAAAAAAATTAAAATTGAAATAACCGCATATCAACTAAATATTACAAAATCCTTCGTCTCGAAATGAAGGTGTTTAAATATAAAAGAAAGAAATCAGCTGCAAGTTCTTATAGTATACCAACGGTCTACAGGACCCGTCAGTCTCAACGAGATACCAGGTCACGGAGAAGTTTGTCAAACACTCGAAAACTCTGTGTTTTCCTGAGTGCATCCGGTTTCCTTTAACATAAGCGACTAAAAAGAACATAAATCCAGAAAAAGGACTCCGTAGATGTCAAATTAGCCTTTACTGTTTATGAATGTACCAATTTATTATTATGTGAATTTATTAAGTTTTGGTTCCTACACGGTAACTAATTTGTATCAATCCTTTCATGTGATTGCAATTAAACATAATAGGACTCGGAAAAGAATTTGTCCTGGTTGGGGCAAGAGTCCTCTTAGTTCTCCCGAAGTGGATGTTTGAAGACTACCATTGAGATTTATTCGCTTATATATCAATGGTTGGATGTACTAATTTTCAAAAATAATATCTTGAATTTAAATACAGAGAATTCTGTGTCAGGAACATGACACTTAATCACATAAAAATATCTCGTGTTCAACGTACCACAAAAGGTAGACTCCTTTCTCTAAAACCTAAATTTGTGTAATTTTTTTTACTATTAAAGACTTTGGACAAAACCGCGAAAAAAGAAAGAAAGTGAGAATTTATGTGGGTCTCGAAGTTATTTTGAGTCACAGGGACCTGGAGGAGGATGAAGACTGGGAGGTTATTGAGAACGCTTCAGGTTTCCCGGGACACTATTGATGCTACTACAGGAAAAGACCAATTCTAACTTCCCTGAACGGAATCTAGAGAGTCAACCTCCCGACGTCCCGTTACCCTTTGGTCCAGAGGTCTTGACAAACGTGGCCCTCGGACCACCCGACGACAGACACCCCAGCGTCTCTCAGACTGTGCTGACTTCGCTGAATCGTCGTCGTCGGCGGTGTGACACCTTCTTCTGGGAATTAGAAACAGGGAACCCTTTTCTGTGGTAGGAGAGGTGGAGTCGATTTCGATACGGTCCTCGGTGGGTACACACCATGACGAGGAGAGAATTGGAGGGCTCCCTGTCCTTCTTCGTCGGACTCAGTCGTCTCCAGCACCTCGTCCCTTGAGGTGTGGACGACAGGTAGAAGGATTGTACCTTTCCTTCTCTCTCCCATTGATTGGACTTGTCCCATTCCCTCGAGTCTCCAAAGAGTCACAGTCGTGACCCTCTTTCATTTCCGATTTTACCCTGACTGACATGTCTCCCGTGTCTTGAGAGAAACCTCCATTTGTCACACTACCGTCAACTACAAAGACTTTCAAAACTTATAACGGAAGGATTTGACAAACCTATCGAAGGTTTTGATAAGTGCAAATAAAATAGAAGGGTTGTTCGGGGCACTCCAGTGTCCCGCTCACAAAATAAGGTTATTCTCTTAGAACACATCAATATGTCCATCCTTCACCATTCTCCGGTCCTTAGTGAGTTTGGAACTGACGTTTAGAACACGTCAAAAATGGGACGACGTGTCAAGGTGTATATACATATAATTGTTTCTTTATACTCAGTACCCCTCTTTTCGAAGATAGTGAAACATACAGTGAGAATAAGGATATGCTTATAAATAATTAGAGAGAAGGAATCGTCTGTGACGTCGATAAGTAAGTCATAACTCGGAGGTCATAGGGACTGTAACGAAATCTACGTGTTCCAAAATTAATTATTCTTGTCCAAACAAGAACACCTCGAATATAAGATTGTCTTCCTCCTGTCTGGTTTTTACTACTACTAGTATTTATTTATACAATCTACCACTGTTCTCACGTTTATCTTTTTTTACCGTGACATTTACCCAAACCTCTCACCGTTCAATTTATCTTACCAGTTTCATTCGGAGTAAAATTCTTCCATTGTAAACTTGTCTGAACTCCCTTCATTCTCCACATCAATGTATTGATAGACCCTTCGGACACCCGGGAATTTCAAGTAACATCTGAAACCGAAAATAAGACTCCTCTTTATCCCTCGATAATACCCCGAAACCTGTCTCTTTACTGTACCAGACCAAATACACACACAAAAAAAATTGAATAAATCGAATTTTTTAATTATAAATGAACCAACGTGGTCCAGAATCAACACCGTGTACCCTATAAATGAACGTCGTACGTCCTAGATCAAGGGACTAGTCCCTAACTTGGACCCGGGAACGTGACCCTCGTGTCTTAGAATCGGTGACCTGGTGGTCCCTTCAAAGATCAAATACAAAATTTCCCAAGAATCGAAGAGTCAACGCTCATCTGCTAGTACCTGTTCTCTTCGTCGTTCCTCTTGTTCTCCAGATAACGTCATCACTATCACCAAGTACGACCCCACCCTCACCAGCCCTTACACTTTTCTCGACTATATTAAATCTCCGTCTCGGTTATCTTAGAGGACCATTTCAATGACACTCCACACTCTCACTTTCTCTTTAGTTTCTGTGAAGATTTTAAAAACCGGACTACTTTCTTATCCAATGGTAGTTAACTTCAGTTCTTCTTATTGTGAGTTGAAGTCTCGTGTGATAGGTATACCTCTCAGGTTACAGTCCTCGTGTCGACCATTATTCCGTCCGGTAGTAGACCTTAAGGTAGTAGACCTTATCGAGTTGACCTTAAGGTAGTGGAGGTGATCAAAACAAGTATCACTACGAAAGATTCCGGGTGAACTGAAGTGTAAGGTCCGACAGACCGAGATCCACTCACTAGTGTGGTAGCACTAATAGAACCAGTACTTCTAAAAAAAAAATTAAAATAAATAAAATAAATACTTCAAAAAAACATGTCAAGGAGACACATAAGAACGGTGGAACCTGTGAGACACCGGTACCGGTAACAAGGAACTTAAGACATTGTACCGTTGAGACGGTCACGTCACCATAAAACCCCCTCTTCTTCGTAAAATCAAACCCTACACAATTCTGGCTCTGTATGTCTTCCGTCAACTTACATTATCAACTTATAAGCAACATGGCCAGTAACATGGTCGTGTCACACCTCCCCGTCCTCTATACCACTACTTGTTTCTGTCTGGGACTTGAGTACCTCGAAGGTAAAATTATCACCTCTGTGTCTTATTGATGTTGCTGTTGTTGTTTTTTTATATTTTAATGTTGACACTGACAAAAATTCTTCTTCTACGTCTTCTTTCTCGAAAGAACCATCCACCTTGACCTACACGTCTCCAATATCCTTGACTCCTTTACACCACTCGTATCCCCAACTTTCTTCCGATTGAGCTGGTCCCTCGTACTCCTTCCAGTGTCTTCTCTGTTCCGACTTTCCGGTCACCTTCACTCTGTTTCAGAGAATTCGATACAATTCTTTAAACGGGAGACTAAGTAAGTCAAGTCAAGTCAAGTAAACGAGTCAGTACAGGTTAAGAAACGTTAGGGTACCTGCGGTCCGGAGGAACAGGTAGTGATTGAGGACCTCAAATGAGTTTGAGTACAGGTACCACAGCCACTACGGTAGGTTGGTAGAGTAGGAGACAGGAGGGGAAGAGGAGGGCGGAAGTTAGAAAGGGTCGTAGTCGCAGAAAAGTTTACTCAGTCAAGAAGGGTAGTCCACCGGTTTCATGACCTCAAAGTCGAAGACGTAATCAGGAAGGTTACTTATAAGTCCTTACTAAAGGGAATCCTACCTGACCAACCTAGAGGAACGTCAGGTTCCCTGAGAGTTCTCAGAAGAGGTTGTGGTGTCAGTTTTCGTAGTCAAGAAGCCACGAGTCGAAAGAAGTATCAGGTTGAGAGTGTAGGTATGTACTGATGACCTTTTTGGTATCGAAACTGATCTATCTGGAAACAACCGTTTCATTACAGAGACGAAAAATTATACGACAACTCCAACCAGTATTGAAAGGAAGGTTTCTCGTTCGCAGAAAATGAAAGTACCGACGTCAGTGGTAGACGTCACTAAAACCTCGGGGGGTTTTATTTCAGACTGTGACAAAAGTGACAAAGGGATAGATGAACGGCACTTCACTACCTTGGCCTACGGTACTAGAATCAAAAGACTTACAACTCAAAATTCAGTTGAAAAGTGAGAGAAAGTGAAAGTAGTTCTCCGAGAAATCAAGAAGAAGTGAAAGACGGTATTCATACCACAGTAGACGTATAGACTCCAATAACTATAAAGAGGACCGTTAGAACTAAGGTCGGACACGAAGTAGGTCGGACCGTAAAGTGTACTACATGACACGTATATTCAATTTATTCGTCGTACTGTTGTATTTTGGAACTACATGAGGAAAAGGATAAATCTTGGTCAGACAACAAGGTATAGATCAAGATTGACAACGAAGAACTGGACGTATGTCTAAAATGTCCTCCGTCTAGTCCACTAGACCATAAGGGTAGAGAACTTCTCAAAAGGCGTCAAATGACACTAGGTGTCTCAGTTTCCGGAACCCATCAGTTATTTCGTTTTCATCTACAAAAAGACTAAGTGATGATGAATAAATAATAAAAATCCTAAATAACTCCATATTAAATGTTTGTCTTGTTAAGTAAAAAATCCGTATAGTAAGATACTTAAAAGTGATGTTAGTTCAATACCCGTTAAAGGTAGTGGAAGTAGTCTTTCAGTAGAATACCGGGAAATGTCAGTCAAGAGACGGACGTCAGGGTCCGTGGTGCCCAGTCTAAAAGTAAAGATGTCTTACAGTATAATTACCTGGACACGTCGAACATCGGAAAATTTATATCGAAGAAAGTGAACCGTAACACGAAAACTCTCAGTAGATACAACACACATAGTCATCATAAAAAATTTAACTACTAATCACAAGATAACATACCTACAAACAAATATGTGAGTGATCAATTACCTGTAAACGTAAAAAAGATCAAAAACTGATCATAGTTTTATCGATAATGTTTGTAATCACATGTCCAAAAACACACTTGTACGTATAAGTAAAGAGAACCCAGTTATGGATCTACCCTGACGACTCAGAATCCCAAAATGGAAGTGTTCTTCGATGGTTTGACAAAAGGATTCACCGACATTGTAAAACGTAAAGATAGTTGTTATATAATCTCAAGAATAACAGAGTATAGAAACGGTCGCGAACGATAACATAAAAAATAAACTCGGAAAGATTATCTGCACAAGGACCTCTTCCTTTACCGTGGGATGAGGTCATAAGAACGGACCTCTTAGGGTACCTGTCTCCTTGGACGGTCCGATGTCGGGTACCCCAGTGTTTCTCAGTCTGTGTTGACTCACTGATTGTTGTTGTCGTTATCTACACATCACCCTAGAGTAACATCAATTAAAAAAACACTACGACTACAATTAAAAAAAATTTAACTTCATATCAACTAAACGTTACAACATAATCAAAGACCATAGGTCGTTTCATTAAGTCAATATGTATATATATGTGTATATAGATAAAAGAAAAAGTGTAAGAAGAGGTAATACAATTATGTCCTATAACTTATAACAAGAAACACGATATGTTATCCTGGGACAACAAATAGGTAAGATATATATTATCAAACGTAAACGATCTGAGTTCAAGGATTACGTTGGGAGGGGCTGGGAGACAAGTGATATCAAAATTACACGGAGAGGGAGTATTAATTACCACGACTCGTATAAAAGTACCTAAATAAACACATAGGTTCAGAAACCGGTAAACTCTTAACCCAACACTCTTAACAACTTTCAAAAGACATGTAAGACTAATGATCAGAAAAATAGTCTATATAGCATAGACTATATACAGAACTCTTTATCATTGTATATACACACTATATATACCCACAGTCACAGAACATAAAAATAAGAGAATTATTGAAAAAAAAAGTATCGTACGTACTGGACCAAAGAGTACAGAGAAGGGAAAAAAGAGATAATACGAGTGAAAGAGTTGGGTTGAAAACCCGCATTACATTTATTCTTGAACCCGATTGAGTGACGAGTTGGAAAGAAGAAGGGACGGGAGGAATGGTGTTAATTTCTTCTCAGATTTAACGAAGACTCATCGAAGACCTAAACTAGTAACAAGTAAGTGTCTTTGTAATAAAAATATATAATTTAGTGACTCGAAGGATACGTTTATACTCTTAATTGGGAGGGATTTGTAATTTTAAGTTTCAATTACAAATACCAAACCCAGACCTTCTGTCTGGATCTACCCATGTACAAATCTAATAATTCCCCTTTTTTTTCGTATGAAGTGAAAAAGGACCGGACTAAATAAATTGTTTATTAGGTTTCAATTTTGACTCTCTGTTTTCACACGGGGGACATCAAGTTAGTCGGAAAAGGAAGAGTAATTTTTGTATGGGTACCCCTACAGGGACTACCAAGTCGCTGATTCCCAGTTAGGGTCCCAAACTAGGGACCAACCCCTTGATTCTAGGGTATCCAGAGTTGTACTCAAACGTACGACGTTGATTCTACGTCGTGTCACTTTATTTATTTTTATATATAATTTTCCGTGTTGGCTGGGAATAACGAAATAAGAAACACGGTCCGTACCTTGATCCGTAACCCCTGTTGCTATACCTATTCTGAGTGTAGGATGGAACTCCTTGAGTCTAGTACGCCCTCCATCTGGGAAACTGACTATGTCAATATTATGTCAAACAATTCACGAGACCACCTCCGTATCCGGTCCGAGTAACTCTTGGACCATTCACAAGTCAATTAGTGAGTCAGCGAGTCAACACAGGTTGAGACACTGGGGTACCTGACGTCGTACGGTCCGGAGGGACAGGTAGTGGTTGAGGGTCTCAAATGAGTTTGAGTACAGGTAACTCAGTGACTACGGTAGGTTGGTAGAGTAGGAGACAGGAGGGGAAGAGGAGAACGGAAGTTAGAAAGGGTCGTAGTCCCAGAAAAGTTTACTCAGTCGAGAAGCGTAGTCCACCCGTCTCATGACCTCAAAGTTGAAGTCGTAGTCAGGAAGGTTACTTGTAAGTCCCGACTAGAGGAAATCTTACCTGACCAACCTAGAGGAACGTCAGGTTCCCTGAGAGTTCTCAAAGAGGTTGTGGTGTCAAGTTTTCGTAGTTAAGAAACCGCGAGTCGAAAGAAATATCAGGTTGAGAGTGTAGGTATGTACTGGTGACCTTTCTACTGTCGGAACTGATCTACTGGAAACAACCGTTTCATTACAGAGACGAAAATTATACGACAGATCCAACCAGTATTGAAAGGAAGGTTCCTCATTCGTAGAAAAATAAAGTACCGACGTCAGTGATAGACGTCACTAAATCCTCGGGGTTTTTATTTCAGACTGTGACAAAGGTGACAAAGGGGTAGATGAACGGTACTTCACTACCCTGGGCTACGGCACTAGAATCAAAAGACTTACAACTCAAAATTCAGTTGAAAAGTGAGAGGAGAAAGTGAAAGTAGTTCTCCGAGAAATCAAGAAGAAGTGAAAGACGGTATTCATACCACAGTAGACGTATAGACTCCAATAACTATAAAGAGGACCGTTAGAACTAAGGTCGGACACGAAGTAGGTCGGACCGTAAAGTGTACTACATGACACGTATATTCAATTTATTCGTCGTACTGTTGTATGTTGGAACTACATGAGGAAAAGGATAAATCTTGGTCAGACAACAAGGTACAGGTCAAGATTGACAACGAAGAACTGGACGTATGTCTAAAGAGTTCTCCGTCCAGTCCACCAGACCATAAGGGTAGAGAAAGTCTTAAAAGGTGTCAAAAAACACTAGGTGTGTTAGTTTCCGAAACCGTATCAGTTATTTCGTCTTAATCTACAAAAAGACCTTGAGAGACCCTCTTCCGTTACCGTGGGGTGAGGTCATGAGAACGGACCTTTTAGGGTACCTGCCTCCTCGGACCACCGACGGTAGATACCCCAGCGTGTCTCAGCCTGTGCTGACTTCGCTGAATCGTCGTCATCGTCGTCGACCTTGAGAGAACGAAAAAAGACTACTAGGTTGCCAAAAACCGTTAAATTAGAGACCAAGGAGACGGAAAAGATTTTGGTCGAACTTGTAGACCTTCAAGAGCCAAGTGCATGATAACTTCGGACCGAACCTCCTAAAACTCGTAATGAAATGATCGCACACTCTACTCACGTCAACACACCGTCGAACTCGTAAGAAACCGTAACGGAAAGAAAGTCTAACCTTACTTTTGACTGGAAAAGGTCAGGACACCGGTGACGACTCAAAAGGTTTAAACGACCGTATTAGTCACTTCGTGAAAGTGTCGTAGTAGAAAATCCTGAACTTTATCGAGTTAACCTTAAGGTAGTGAAGGTGATTGAAACAAGCATCCCTACGAAGAATTCCGGACTATTCACATCCGAGACGAAATTCACGAAATGTAGACAATTGGTAAATTAGGATAATATTAAGAAACTCAAACCATGTTATTAAGAAGGGAAAATGTCTACTCCTTTGTCTATCCTTCCGATGCCAATGTGTCCATCTTTCACTACCTTCATACACGTTTTATCATGCCTTAGTGTCGCTTCATTCCTCATGGAGACGGAGTCCATGCACCTTTTTTGGATCGACCCACACGTTTCCTACTACTTGAAACTTTCTTTTTCTCCTTAAAAAGGTCGTGAAGAAGTTCCGTCTTTGTGATTCACGATTTCATGTCTTGAACACTTCCTCAAACCCCTAAATATGCATATATGTATATGTATATGTACGTACGAGTCAACACAGGCTGAGAAAACGTTGGGGTACCTGACATCAGGAGGTCCGAGGCGACAGGAACCTTAAAAAGTCCGTTCTTGTGACCTCACCCAACGGTAAAGGAAGAGGTCCCCTAGAAGGACTTGTTCCCTAACTTGGACACACAGAACATAGAGGACGTAAGCGTCCGTCTAAGAAATGGTGAACACCGTGGACCTTTCTCTCCCCGACGATGAAAACCCAACGTCCTCCGTCCCTGGCAGAAGTAGAGAGTAAAAACACGTGTCAACCCCTACCATTCTTTAGTGTCTGAGACTCCCTGACCGTCCTTGGAATCTACAAAACAAGGGAAAGTGAAGATGTCTGTACCTCTGTCTCCAGGTCTCTTGAGGTCCTGACTCTTGTGGTGAGAAAGGGGGACGAGGATGGGGGGAAAAAGGGGAACGACATGATTACGATCCCTTAGACTCCTGACTCACTAATCCACATTTTCATCCCCACCCCCCACCAATAAGGTCCCGTGACCTAGAAGTAGTGGAGGGACCACCAAAAGACGGGTCTGACCAGAGACGAAGGAAAGGGTAGAGACTCCTTCTGTAGACGATCGGGACCGGGGTTCTGGGTTCCAGTGACTCGAACGACAAAGCTGAAAAAGGACCCGACTGACCAGTGGACAACTGGACGACCAATCATCGACACGTCTGACTAGACAGACTGGAATTCCCTACATGACCGAGGTGGGCGTCCTGGTACCCAGAACCACTGGGTGAGAGAGGGGACCGGGAAACTTGAGTAGGAGTCTGGTGACCCTTCCTGTTCAAGTAATAGACCCCACCCTACTTTATCAAAGACAAAGAAACGAAATCAGAAATGGACAAAGGAGAAGATTTACGTTTCGGTGTCTTTTTAAGAACGGAGTATACGTGTTGAAACCAAACTGTAACTTCCACGATAGAACCCCTTTTTCGACATCGGGAAGAATGTAAGGAATAAGAAGACACTAAGTGAGTACTCTAATCATTCCAATACAATAGTCTTAAATAACTATCTTTACTTCAACTACTATATTATTTTCTCTTCTTTCGGTCGTGTTTTAATGTCCCTCATGATAAAAAGATACGTAAAGTTTATAACTTTTTTCAAACCTTTCTTATCCACTTTTGCAAGTTTTATTAACATAGGTTCAATCTCATACAACAACTAGAGAAAAAAAGAAAAGACATAAAAGATTTAAAAGATGATACACGCACATAATAAGTACTTGCGTCTTTTTGTTCTTTATAAAACCCGCCCCTCACCCGGCCATCAGCGATTATTCTCCGTTTCGTCTGCCGAGTGTGTGTGTGTGGACCACTATCAGAAAGAATCTTGAGCCCACTCATTAGGTAAGAGACTAACAGGAACAGTCAGGTTCTAAAGCAATAAAACGTCGCAATCAACAAATATACATCAAGGAACTCCCTCCAACCCACCTACTCCTTCGTCTAAAGGTGCGGTCATTTTGTCCGTACGCCGAAAAAAAGAAGCAGGGAAACAGAGGGCCGGCGGCACAAGGGTCGGAAAACAACAAAAGACGCTCCTGAAACTAAGTCTTAAATTTCTTTTTGTTCACGGCCGGGAGGCGCGCGGGAGACCACAGGGTCAAATCATATCGGTCTGTCATTGGACCCTTCTAGTGCCGGTAAAGTGCGCCGCGAGAGGGATCTCTGCCACGCCGTGTGCTCTACACACCCTAGAGTCTCCTTCCTGAGCATGCGGTTGTTCGAACCGTCCGAATCAGAAACTTTGGTATTCACACCTTTCACTAAAAAATTTTCGTTTCAGCCGTATCATTCAGCCATAAAAAATTTTTTTGCTATTGCATTTAAGAGTTTCGTAAGGCGTGTCCACAACCCCCAAATTTTGCTTCTTTCAGGGTAAAACAACACAACACAATCTACGAGTCAGCACAGGCTGAAAAAAACGCTGGGGTACCTGACATCGGGTGGTCCGAAGAGACAGGTACCCTAAGAGGTCCGTTCTTACGACGTTACCTATCGGTAAAGGAAGAGGTCCCCCAGAAGGGTTGGGTCCCTAGCTTATGACCAGAGGGCGCAATTCTTTCAGTGTAAAACAGATGTTAATTTTGTATTTTTATTTCGTATTTAAGTCATGAAACTTAACTCACGTTTATTTAAGTCACTATCCCCAGACTTATGGACCCAGACTTATGACGACTATTACTAAAGACGGTGAAATTAGAAACAGTCACATTACACTTTCAACTATAACTTCCAAGAAAAACAGATATTAAATCAAGAAACACACCGTAAAAGTAGTTTAATGCAAAAAAAAAAGTTTCACATAAAGGTGATTTTACGCTGGTTGGTTTTTTTTCGGTGGTTTTTAGTTGGTTGGTTAGTTCTATCTATTATAAAAATTCACACATTCCTAGGTCACCAGTACATACCTACACTCTCAACCTGACACTTTTTCCGACTCGCGACTTCCTAACTACGAAAACTTGACACCACAACCTCTTCTGAGAACTCTCAGGGAACGTGACGTTCCTCTAGGTTCGTCAGGTAAGACTTCCTCTAGTCGGGACCCTAAAGAAACCTTCCTTACTACGATTTCGACTTTGAGGTCATGAAACCGGTGGAGTACGCTTCTCAACTGAGTAACCTTTTCTGACTACGACCCTCCCTAACCCCCGTCCTCCTCTTCCCCTGCTGTCTCCTACTCTCCCGACCTACCGTAGTGACTGAGCTACCTACGCTCAGACTCACTTGAAGTCCTCAACCACTACATGTCCCTCCGGACCGCACGACGCTAAGTACCCCAGCGTTTCTCAACCTGTGCTGACTCGTTGACTTGACTTGACTTCCTAACTATTCAAACATACACACACACGACTCAGTGAGTCAGTATAGACTGAGAGACACTGTGGTATATGACATCGAGTGGTCCGAGGAGACAGATACCCTTAAAAGGTCCGTTCTTATGCCTCTCGTCCAACGGTGAAGGATGAGCTCTCCTAGAAGGACTGGGTCTCCAACTTGGACTCAGGAGAGAGTAAAACCGGGAAGGACTTAAGAAGGTCTAATCAAAACGAAGTTCTGTATAATACTCGACCGCAGAGGAGGGACGAAAACCGGGACTTAAGAGGGGTAATCAAAAGTCGTCGTCGTGGGATAAAGAATAACCCTGGATGGTAACACTCTGTTGAGTTCGTTCTCCAATAATGGTTCGGACCGGTTCTGTCCACCGAAACCAGTTGTAAATTACATTGTAAAAGTACTAGCAGTGGCGTACCAACGTCGAGACCCGTAATACCGGTGAAAGTCCCAACCTCGGACTCTTCTCCGTTGAGGTCGTTTGAGGGGAAAACTTTAAAAGGGAATTCTTTCGGAGAGGTCTTCGTGAGACCGGTAACAAAGGGTCACAAAGAGTAGGGACAACCCAATGTAAGACCTTTTGATAGACGTTTTTACCAATCACTAATGTCATAATTAAAAAAAAATTTGAAATTTAAAACACAAACTCACATCGACTAATTTTTACACTATAATTTTTTTCCACCTAACGTTTCCCTGAGTCGGTATGTATATGCTATAACCAAAAATCATAAGATCACAAGACTCGACAAAAATGATTGACTTTAGACAATCAAATAATGACGAAAAGGAATTAAATCGTCATACAAAATAAATTAGACAAAATACAGACCTCTAAATACGAACCTTTTAATGTATGACGTAACTTTGAAGTTTAGTGTGTTTCCACGTATACAAAACTTTCGGAACACTGATTTAGGAAATAAAGTTCAAGAAAGTTCCGTAGAGAAATGACTGAATTAAGGTCAAAAGGAGTATTAATTTCTCCAACTCACAGAAAAGTAAGTATGAAAGAGGTCTTGATCAAACCTAGGATGAAAAGAATGTCTCAAAGGACCACCTCAATCAAATCTTGTCGTTGACTCTACTACCACTTGGGAGTAATAGAGTGTTAATGATTATCACTGGTATAAAGGGTCAAACGAACCTTGATAGGAACAAACAAGGGTAAACAGGGTCATGTAAAATAATTACACAGTAAACGAAAGTTTTTACAGAACTAAACCCACTTTTTAATATGCCAAGAGATAATGAACTTTATATGTAGTTTTACGGTGTCGACGGTAAGAAGAGGTCTTAAAGTCAGCCATCCACGTCCCAATAGTACTTCCGACTTCAAACCAGCTGAAGTAAGTTATAACATAGGGGTCTTGTCACGGATTATGTCTCATTCACGAATTATTAATACTTACTTAGTTGTATATTTGAATCACGAACCTCGAACCGGGTAACGGTGGACTCGTGGACCTGAGACAATCGTTCCTTGTACCTCCTTACTAAAACCCCACTTTTGAGTACCACGGACGGTTTTGTACGTAAAATCTAAAACTATCTATAACAGTTTAACAAGAGATGTCCCTAACTCGGTCAAATGTGAGGGTGGTCGTTATACACTCTCGTAGACAAAGAGATTGGAGGTAGGAGTACCACCATAGTTTTAGACATAGACGGTTAGACCATCAAAATTAAATATAAAGGGAATAATACCTCTTCCAACTCAAATAAAAGTATATAAATTTTCGGTAAACCTTAAAGAAAGGACCCTTCACAGACAAGTATAGGAAACGGGTAAAAGTTGACGTAATCACTAGAAAAAAGAATAGTTAAACATCCTTCCGTTTACCAACAGGGGTCAAGAAGTACAGAAAACTCAAACAAAAACCGCAAAAACAAAAGAACCCGTCTTAAATTTTTTACATAAAATCTGAATCGAACAGAAAATATCGAAGACACAAAATGCAGTGCAAGTAGTTCCGAAAGGGATGAAGGTCTAACCTTTTATTACGAGGACATACAAGTAGAACATGAAATTCCAAAAGTAAAAAAAAAACTGCACATTTAGAACTAGGTGGACTTTAAATAAAACTACACTTTAAACTCCATAAGGTTTTCTCAAGGGTCTAGGTTAAAGTCACACACACACATATATCTCTGAAGGGTGTAGTTGTTCGTTAAGAACCTACGGTCGACCTACAGACTCTTAAGTTGAGTTAAGACTGTGATAGATGGACGTCTACCTTGGTCTAAGGTGCCCATTTCCCGAGTCCGGGTGTTCCACGTTCGGGTTCAACAATGGACACGAAGACTGGTTGGACAATATTTAACCTCCAAGGACACTGAGGGAGGAGTCCAAATTAATTAAACGATCTCACCGAATGTCTTGAGTCCTTTTAGATAAATGAATGATCTAATGGTCAAATCATACTCCTTATAACCTCTTCCGTTACCGTGGGGGTGAGGTCATGAGAACGGACCTTTTAGGGTACCTGTCTCCTCGGCCCACCCAACGTCAGGTACCCCAGTGCTTCTCAGCCTGCACCGACTTCGCTGAATCGTCGTCGTCGTACTCCTTATAATTTACTATGTTTAGTTGTCGATCTACTTCTCTAGTCATCCCGATCCATACCCCTTTCCCGGACATCGAAGATACGGGAGAGGTCCCCACGGAGAGAGGTATTAGAGGTGGACAAGTAGTTGAGACTTCGAGAAACCTGGGACCGAAAGACACAAAAAGACCTCCGAAGTAATGTATCTGTGTTGACTAATTTAGTAACTGATAACAACTAACTAAGTCAGAGGTCGGTCATCGAGAAGGGACCTCCAACTCCCCACCCTGACTTTCGAGGTTGGGAAATTAGTGTACCAACCTAAAGGACTGTTGGTCGGGGGTAAGAACCCACCTTAGGTCTTTGGTGGAAGGGACTGGGGAAAAGGTCTTGACTCCTGTTCTTTAGTTTATAGGGTGACGAGAATGACGAGTCCTTTAAGGTTCACAAACCCTTCGACACTCGGTCCTTAACACCTACTTCTGGTTTACATAAACCCTTCATATAAACTCTTTTCATATTTAGTATATACTCTTTACATATTTATATATACTCACATATTTATACTCTTTACATGTTTAGTATTGTAGTGTCCATACTTAGTTTAGATTAGGACAAGTAACTTATAAGATGGAAAAAGAGTTTTTACCTTTGAGACTTCACAAGGACCTAAAATCCCAAAGGTAAAGGATTTCCTTAACCACGAAAATTTGACACCACGACCTCTTCTGGGAACTTTCAGGGAAGCTGTCTTTCTCTAGTTTGGTAAGTTAGGATTTCCTTTAGTTGGGACTTACAAGTGACCTTTCTGAGTACGACTTGGACGGTCATGAAACCGGTGGACTACGTTTCTCGACTGAGTAACCTTTTCTGGGACTACGACCCTTTCTAACTCCCGTCCTCGTCTTCCCCTACTGTCTCCTACTCTACTAACCTACCGTAGTGACTGAGTTACCTGTACTCAAACTCATTTGAGGCCCTCTATCACCTCCTGTCCCTTCGGACCACACGACGTCAGGTACCCCAACGTTACTCAGTCTGTACTCACTCACTGACTTGTTGTTGTTGTTAAAGGATGTCGGTTATGAAAATTGTAAAATCATTTAAAATCCTTTTCCGTAAATTCCCGTTTCGTCAGTCCTACTTTTAAATTAGAAATTGAAGTACAGAAATGTGGACAAGTAAAATATTATTACGATGAAAACAATTCGTGAATACATCGTTCATATTATATGTGTCTTCCAACATATTTTGTATGTACCTCTCAAATTTCTTATTACTGTTTTACTATGAACGTAATGGACCCAATTCTTTACTTTGTAACGTCACTGAACTTTAAGGGACACACACAAGAAGAAACTAGCATAAAAGGTAGGAGGAGGAGTCGCCTATTGGTAATCAGACTAAAAACCCCCAATTAAAGGGTAACTAAACGAAATATACAAATGGTGGACATACATAGTAATCCATTATATAACAAGTCTAAAAACTGTCGACTCACCGTTCACGTCAGTAACACCGTCCCAGAGTCTTCTATTTGACTTGTCTAGAGGTCCAGTTCAAACCAAAGTCGTTGACTCTCTTGGGTTCGCGAGGAAGACCTTTCGGTCCCCAGTCTAGCTCTCACTCAAGACCCTTGGTATCCTATACGGTGTCAACCTAGTAGACCACCTCAAAATTCATCAAATCCAGTCCATTGTCTGTAGACGTCCTTGTATCAGTCCGCTACCTGTAGAGAGAGAGTATGAAAGGATGGACATACCGGGGAGGGGACGAGAGATCTCGTTACCGGGGGTTGGAAAAAACCATGAGTACTGGTCAAAACATCCCCCCGCCCATACCAAAGCACTACTAAATTTGTGTAATGTAAATAACACGTGAAATAAAGACAACAATTATGTCACACTATGTATTACTTTATTAATGTGTTGAGTAGTATTATTTCCTAGTCACCCTCGACGACTAGACTGTCCTCCACCTCGAGTCCACCATTACGATCACTATCCCTCACCGGCATTTATGTCTACTACGAATCGGGTGGGACGTCGGACGTCAGGTACCGACCCCCTGACCCCTGGGGACGAGATCTCCTATAGTTCTGACTGGGGAAGACATTCCACTTCCCTTAGAGGAGTCGAGTAGGTTGTAGTCTGGTACCAACCACACAAGTAGAAGACGACGGTACATTGTTTAGGGGTATTTATATTGTCGGACTTTGTCGTGTGTAAATAGTAGAGTACCAAAGGTGTCCGGTCCTTGAGTCGTACAAAATCGACCGAGGAGACGAGTCCTATACCATTCCGACTTTAGCTCCACACCTAACTGACATAGGAATAGACCTCCGAACCAACCCCTTTCGAGACAGAGGTGTGTGGGAGTCTAACAAGTCAAGTCAAGTCAAGTCAAGTCAAGTCAGTGAGTCAACACAGGCTGAGAAACGCTGGGGTACTTAGCGTCGTGCGGTCCGGAGGGACAGGTAGTGGTTGAGGGCCTCAAGTGAGTTTGAGTACAGGTAGCTCAGCCACTACGGTAGGTAGGTAGAATAGGAGACAGCAGGGGAAGAGGAGGACGAGGGTTAGGGAGGGTCGTAGTCTAACAATCGTCTTAAGTAAAGGAACGTCGGCATCTTGATTTTAGGGGTAACCGAACGACCGACAGTGACCCCTGACGAGAGTCGAGAATCTCCACCGGGAGTCCAGGAAGTGGTCAACCCTAATTTCGGTACTGAACTCTACCTCAGGACACTTCGTGACGAAGGTCACCGAAGAGGGGACTAGAAGTGTGGGATTTGAGACCAACATATTTGGAGACTAAGGGAGATAATTTTACAAAGATAAACACATGGAATCTCATCGAAGACAAAAGAACGGGTATGAGACTATGTCAACAAAACGTTCATTATTCCTTTCTCCCGACAGTTCATCTATTAGTTGTAACAACCGGTACAAAGACTATATTCGTGTGGTGTATATGGTAACTTCTGAACTAATCAACTGTCCCTCATCCGTTTAGTCTAATTTTCACAAAACTTACAGAGTTTTAATACATTGTAGTAAATTCCACGTCACTAGTTAGGTAGTCATTTTGTCCCCATCTTCTATTCCTAATATAAAATATTCTTACTTTATAGACTGGTCTTAGTCGTTTTCAAAGTCTCAAACCGAAATCCTTATTTCAATTCTGTTACCTCATTCTCAAACTAATTCAAGTGTCGACCTTAGTCCATGTAGTGTAATTATAATTCTCGTTTTTTCAGTTCTGTCTTTTATGAAGGTTTCCCCTTTTATCCTGTAAACTTCAAACCCCCCCTTAAAGATGAAAACTTTCTTTACCAAGAGTCAACCACTTTTTCAGTCATCTGGAGAGATGTATCGACTCCTCCCATCGATCAGGACGACGAAAACTACTTAATAAACTTCTGAGTAGGTGAATCTTTTTTCGACACACGTAAATTTTATTTAGTAATTACTATTTTAACTAACCTCGAACACTTTTTGGTTTGTTTGTCCATACCATCAAGGAAAACTTTATAAACAAGACTTCAAGACTTCCTTAACACAGTTCAACCCAAAAATCAGGGTACATTGACTTGAATGAGATCGGTCAAAGTCATCCTTGTATTGAATAATTTCAGACTAACTATCGAGTCTCTTTGAGACTCCCCCAGTCTCAGTCTGAACCATCGGAGTGTTTCCAGTTTCAGTTTCACTTCAGTGAGTCAACACAGGCTGAGAAACACCGGGGTACCTGACGTCGGAGGGTCCGAGGGGGCAGGTACCCTAAGAGGTCCGTTCTCATGACCTCACCCAACGGTAAAAGAAGAGGTCCCCTAGAAGAACTGAGTCCCTAACTTGGGCCCAGAGGGCTTAACGTCCGCCTGCGAAATGGGAGATTCGGTGGTCACCATCTGAGTGTCGGTCTTTCTTTTCTAATGTGGCTTCTGACGAAGTGTCGTAGTCGGTGACTTCTGGGACGACCTCGTGGGCGTGACCCTGTAGACGTCGGAAGTGCGACCCGTGGAGGGGGAGAGGGTCTTATTAGGACATGTGATGGACAACGGAGGATAGCAAGACGTTCAACTTAAATGTATACCCACATAGACTAATCGTTTCGGATACAGCGTGCAGCCGTTCGGATCGACGTTCTCTCCCGGTTCTTTCACTCAAAGACTAAAGATGGAAACTCTCACCACGAATATTACACCTATTTTTCGGTTTGGACGTTTCTTACATTTTATCTACGACCCGACGGGACTTCTCCCGTATACGGTTCACCTTTCTCCTGTCTGTCCCGATTTTCGACACCTGAAACCTTAATCTACCTGGAATCAGGTAACGGAAGAGGTATTCAATCGTATACGGGAGAATTTTTAGTTTCTTGTCGAGTCTCTTCCGTTACCGTGGGGCGAGGTCATGAGAACGGACCTTTTAGGGTACCTACCTCCTCGGACCATCCGACGTCACGTACCCCAGAGATTTTCAGCCTGTGCTGACTCGCTGAAGTGAAAGTGAAAAGTGAAAGTACGTAACCTCTTCCTCTACCGTTGGGTAAGGTCACAAGAACGGACCTCTTAGGGTCCCTGCCCCCTCGGACCACACGACGGCAGACACCCCAGTGTGTCTCAGCCTGTGCTGACTTCGTTGAATCGTCGTCGTCGTCGTCTTGTCGATTTACGTACAACCACAACTGTCACAATTGCAAACCACAAAGAACCACCTCCCTCAGAAAATAGACACATATACAATTGTTTGTCCAAACTGCTTTTTGACAGACTCTTTTCCTATAATTAAATAGATTTGTAGAGTCACTTTATTTTCTCCTCACCTACGTAACACTCTCATGTGGTAGTGTTTTTCCTTGATCCCCACTCCGTCACCTTAGGAGAGGTACTGGTTTAAAGTGACTTTAGGAGGGAGATAATAAACCTCTCACCATTTTTATACCGAAATGATACGAGACATTCTAAAAGACGTAGACGATGTGTCGGTTGAGAGAGTCCCCTGAAGGGACCACCGAGTCTGTCATTTTCGTAGACGGATGTTAAGCCCTCTGGACCCAAGCTAGGGACCCAACCCTTCTAGTGGACCTGTTCCTTTACCGTTGGGTGAGGTCTAGGGTACCTACCTCCTCGGGTCGTCCGATGTCGGGTACCCCAACGTTTCTCAGTCTGTGTTGACTCGTTGAAGTGAAAGTGATTCAGAGAATCTCCTATCACCCGTCTCACACAACAAAACCCCGGTTTTCAAACCGTACATTTAGAGACGGTACATAATTGACTCATTGACAAAACTCGGAGTCTAAACAGTAGACATTTACCTTTACTTCATCCCAAGAACACCTAATTTACTTTCCAAATTCACACAAACCACGAAATCATTTCACAGAATGTACATCACACGTAATCGGTGTGTACTACTTCGATATGTAACTGTTTCCCCTTTCCGTCGTCTTTCTTAAAATAAAATAAAATAAAAAAAAAAATTTAAAAAATAAAAAAAATTTAAAATTTTAAAAATTAAGAATGTACGCAAGGGTTTGTACTTGGGGGGAGGGTGGAGGGAGGGGTGTTGTAGAGAGACCCAGTAGGGGTACGTGGTCGGGGTTCGTTCGACGTGGGATGCAGTCTGTACCTGACCGCTAAGTTAAGAATGTACTGTCATATGTACAATCTTAAGGGTAAGAGGGTTTAGTAGGGTGGGAGAGGGAGAGGGAGACTCAGGTTTTCAGACCATATGTGTAGACACAGAAAAAAGGACAGAACGTATGTCCCAGCAGTAACGGTAGAAGGATTTAAGGTATATATACACAATCATATGACATAACCACAAAAAGAAAGACCGAATGAAGTGAGACATATTAACCGAGGTCAAAGTGGGTAGAGTAGTCTTGACTAAGTTTACTTAAGAAAAATTGCCGACTCATTATGAGGTAACACATATACATGGTGTCGAAAGAATAGGTAAGTAGACGACTACCTGTAGATCCAACAAAGGTACAGGACCGATAATATTTGTCACGACGCTACTTGTAACCCCATGTACACAGAGAAAGTTAAGACCAAAGGAGCCACACATACGGGTCTTCACCCTAACGACCCAGTATTCCATCAAGATAAACGTTAAAAAATTCCTTAGAGGTGTGACAAGAGGTATCACCGACATGATCAAACGTAAGGGTGGTTGTCACATCCTCCCAAGGGAAAAGAGGTGTGGGAGAGGTCGTAAATAACGAACGTCTAAAAACCTAGCGTCGGTAAGACTGACCACACTTCACCATGGAGTAACACCAAAACTAAACGTAAAGAGATTATTACTCACTATTACTCGTAGAAAAGTACACAAACAATCGGTAGGCATACAGAAGAAACCTCTTTACAGATGAATCAAGAAACCGGGTAAAAAACTAACCCAGCAAATAAAAAGACCTTAACTCGACGTATTCAACGAACATATAAAAACTCTAATCAACAAACAGTCAACAAAGTCAACGATAATAAAAGAGGGTAAGTCTTCCGACAGAAAAGTGGAACGAATATAATCGTCTTTCTTAAAATTTCGTATTTAACCCCGAACCGAAAGTGACATGACGAAATCGACAAATATTTCTTAAACAAAACAATTAATCAAAATCCGACCATTGTAATCCAAAAGGGACACAGAATCAGTCAAACCCGACGATATTGTCTCATGGTATCTGACCCACCGAATATTTGTTATATTTAAATTAAGAGTCTCAAGACCTCCGACCCTTCAGGTTCTAGTTCTAACACCGTCTAGGCCACAGACCACTCTTGAGAGAAGGACCACGTATCTACCGACATCAGATGTACCACCTTCCCCGTTCCCTCGAGAGACACCAGAACAGAAAAAAAAAAAAAAAACGACGTAATGTTCTGTACGTCCCAGAACCAATCCCAATTCTGTAGAATTAAGAGGTTGACCCCCAACTTGGGTACGGGAGACGTCACCTTCGTGTCTCAGTATTGGTGACCTGGTGGTCCCTTTTGGGACCCCAAAGAAAATATTTTCGTGATGGGAGTAGTAGATTAGTGGAGGGTTTCACGGGTGGAGGAGTAAGATAATGTAACCACCAATCCTAAATTGTATACTTAAGACCCCCCTTGTACTCGTAAAACAGGTATCGGGGGGACCTATGACAACCTAGACACCGGACCAAAAGATAACGACATCTTGTTTGGGACATTTGAATCACCATCTTTTATTTTTAGAATACGAGGGTCTAAGACACCTAGTCCTTAGGTCACCCTAACATCTCTAGCGAACGGAGCCGAGATGTCACAGACCCCGAAGCCCACCCTTCTGAACTTATCGATTCCTACTGAGTTAGCCACTCGCCGACCTCTCAAAAATGAATGTGTAGACCACGGACTGGACCTGAATTAACTCCGACAGTGGACCTCGTGGATGTGAACCGGTGGCGTACTCTGAATCCGAACAACGCCGTCTCACTTACCCACGGTTCTGTCTCGTAGGTCTACCACTTGTGCGTACGGTCCCCCTTCGACACACCGAAAAGAAAAGAAGTTTAAAATAATAAAGAAATAAATAAAAAACAGACATCACCCAGAAGGAACGACGTACACCCGAAAGAGATCAACGTCGTTCGCCCCCGATAAAAAGTGACTGTGCACGTCCAGAGAGTAACGTCACGGAAGAGGGTAACGTCTTGTGTCCGAACTCCCGTGAGCCTGAAGTCGAACGACGTGTGTCGGAGTCATCGACACCGAAGGCCCGAGGTCTCACGTCCGAGTCGTCAACACCACACGCCCGAATCAACGAGACACCGAACGCCTTAGAAGGGTCTGGTCCCAAGTTTGATACAGGGAACGTAACGATCCACCTAAGAATCGGTGACCTGGTGGTCCCTCCGGGACGTACCAAAAAGACTGCATCAGAGTCTTCAGTGTTTTGTCAGTAAAAACGGTATAGGATAACCATATTTACTCAGTGATTCCGGGAGTCAAGTCAGTGAGTCAGCACAGACTGAGAAACACTGGGGTACATGACGTCGTACGGTCCGAAGGGACAGGTAGTGGTTGAGGACCTCGAAGGAGTTTGAGTACAGGTAACTCTACCACTACGGTAGGTTGGTAGAGTAGGAGACAGCAGGGGAAGAGGAGGACGGAAGTTAGAAAGGGTCGTAGTCTCAGAAAAGGTTACTCAGTCAAGAAAGGTAGTCCACCGGTTTCATAACTTCAAAGGTGAAGTCGTAGTCAGGAAAGTCACTTATAAGTCCTGACTAAAGGAATCCTGACTGACCAAACTAGATTAACGTCAGGTTCCCTAAGAGTTCTCAGAAGAGATTGTGGTGTCAAGTTTTCGTAGTCAAGAAATTGCGAGTCGAAAAAAATATCAGGTTGAGAGTGTAAGTATGTACTGATGACCTTTTTGGTATCGAAACTGATCTACCTGGAAAAAGTCGTTCGGATTCCCGAAAAACAGTCATTCCGATAGGGTCTTAGTTCTCCTCCCCCTTAATCGGAGGTTAAGAACTAACATCTCACCGACCGAGTGTAACGTCTTCTCGAATACCCTACCCTCTACAATAACTCCGGGGAAACCTTTTACAATAGAGGGTCTCTAACTCATGTAAAACTGGACCGTACTTTTAAACCAGGGACATTTTTACAAGGTCCTCAATAATTTGTTCTTTTTGTCTAATATTTTGTCGTACATGTTATGTCAAGATAAAAACAAATCTTATACGTTTTGAGTTATATGCACACACACTTATGTACGTACACAGACATCGCCCATAGTATATGGTTCCGGTGTCTTTAACTCACACGATCTTTATACTGAATTAATAAAAGATTTTGAGTTAAAAACTGATAATTGAGGTATACGGGTGGGGGTCTCAGGTAGAGACGGGTAAGACGGACTATGTCTTTTACCAAGAATCAACGAAGGTCTACTTGGGTTAACTGAAATCACCAAAGAGTCAGTGAAGTCGTAATTTCAAGAAAGTCTAACTCTTAACAAAGGAGAAACATAAGGAGAACGGTGGGGACCTCAACTACCATTGGGAACCCCTCACAATTTTCTTTTTGACTCTGTACAATTTGTAAAAATTCTCAAATAAACTCGTTTTTGACTAAGCTTACCCGTCACGGTTTGTCTTTCACCAATCCTCAAGAGACACCTGTCCTCGGTCCCCTATCTACATGTCTCTTCCACGTCTTCGCTTCCTTCCTTCAATAAACTAATGTCGAATTTCGGGTCTACCGACAAACACTAACGAACAGGTATCGTAAGGCTAAAACATTGGTGCTCCGTAAATGTCCGATTCTAAAATCAAACGAATGTAACCGGTGGTCCTGAAGTCTCGGTGTAGTCAGATTACCGGAGAAACAAATTAACTAAATTGTCCTCAAACACATTTACGGTGAAATGGTCGTTGTCCTTCCCCCACGGATGAAAAAGTAGAACGGGTGCTGTAGGACGTAGTCTACAAAGAGACGGGTGGATAGTCGGACTTCTGAGACCGAACCAAGGTGAACCAAAGGATTACCACCTAGAGAGACCTCTACCCCGGAGTAGAAGTTGTGCGTGGGTTTCGTCGCTCAGAGAAGGAAGGTGTATAGGAAGGTGACACCGCCAGAGAGCAAACCCGACTTTCTACTAGAAAAGAAGACCCGACAAGAAAAGGAGAGAGTCGAATAAAGGTCCGTGGCAAGTCCGGGACCACTCTAAAACCTACGAGAACGAACTGTTGGACACTCGGTACCTCTATGTCCCACGGCTGCCCCGAGGACATTACGTACCCGTACGGGGAGACAGGGAAGAATAGAGACTAACGACGAGGAGAGATGGAGTGGTCGAACGTCAATGGAATGCGTAGAAGAGACAAGACCCAAGGGGTTTAAAATTTACGAAAAATTTTTAACGGTGGGTAAGATTTAAGATGGACTTCCTAAGAATATAGAAAGTCCTTACGAAAACCAACGTTCTTTGTCTCTTGGACTGAATGGCGTTGAATTAGTTATTCCGAAATAAAAAGAATGTTCGTTCGCAACACGCTACTGAGGTACTTCAGACACAAGGTCCCGTCGTAACAGGTTGTCTTTACATCACTCTCGCCGTACACATTAAAATTTTAAAGATCATAAAGATCATCATTGTAATTTTTCTCGTTTTCTTTGTCCAACTTTAACTAAAATTATTATATTAAATTAGGTGTATAGGAGTTCGAAAGTAAAGTGATACGTTAGTGATATTTTTAGTGATTCCTCAGTCAAAATCCAAAACCCCCACAATTAAGAAGTTTAAAGTGACACATAAAATGTTAATATCGTGTACAATTACACTTGAGGACGTAAAGTTAAGAAATTATCGGAGTACATTGTTCACCGATAAATAACCTGCCACATGTAGAACCCGAAAATAGAAAAACAAACTATTGGATCGAATCGGACAATCGAACAACGAAGTACCAATGTTTGACCGACGACGTACGATCCATACTTCAGACGTGAATTCCTTCCTTCTTCCTCTTCTACTTCAGATGTAGTGTCTTCATTTTGTAAAGGATCTTTAGCGATCGTCTGAAAACGAATATAGACTAACCGATCATGATACAGTGGACCCGTACGAAATGACGTTTCTTCAAACCCTTTTACCGTGGGTCTGTCTTAACCCGAAGACTCTCATTCTTTCTCCCACCTATAGTCCCGTGTCAGTCGTCTCAGACAACGTCCCGGGTCAACGAGGGACGGTGGGGTGTATGAGACACGAACTCGAAGAACGAAGGAGAGGACAACAACAAGTCAGTGAGTCAATACAGGTTGAGAAACGTTTGGGTACCTGACGTCGTGTGGTCCGAAGGGACAGGAAGTGGTAGAGGACCTCGAACAAGTTTGAGTACAGGTAACTCAGCGACTACGGTAGGTTGGTAGAGTAGGAGACAGCAGGGGAAGAAAAGGACGGAAGTTAGAAAGGGTCACAGTCCTAGAAATGATTACTCAGTCGAGAAGTGTAGTCTACCGGTTTTATAACCTCGAAGTCGAAGTCATAGTCAGGAAGGTTACTCATAAGTCCCAACTAAAGGAAATCCTAACTGACCAAACTAGAGGAACATCAGGTTCCCTGAGTTCTCAGAAGAGGTTGTGGTGTTAAACTTTCGTAGTCAAGAAACCGTGAGGTGGAAGAAATACCAGGTGGAGAGTATACGTATGTACTGATGACCTTTTTGGTATCGAAACGGATCTACCTGGAAACAACCGTTTCATTACAGTGACGAAAAATTATACGACAGATCCAACAAATATCGAAAAGAAGGTTCCTCGTTCACAGAAAATAAAGTACCGACGTCAGTGGTAGACGTCACTAAAACCTCGGGTTCTTTTATTTCAGAAAGTGATAAACGTAACAAAGGGGTAAATAAAGGGTACTTCACTACCCTGACCTACGGCACTAGAAACCAAAAACTTACAACTCAAAATTCGGTCGAAAAAGTGTGAGGAGAAAGTAGAAGTAGTTCTCCGAGAAATCAAGGAGAAACGAAAGACGGTGTTCCCGCCATAGTAGACGTATATACTCCAATAACTATAAAGAAGACTGTTAGAACTAAGGTCGAACACGAACTACTTCGGGTCGTAAAGCTTACTACATGAAACGTATTTTCAATTTATTCGTCCGACTGTTGTATGTCGGAACTTTATGAGGAAAAGGTTAAACCTCGGTTAGACAACAAGGTACAGACCCAGTAACGAAGAACTGGACGTATGTCCAAAGAGTCCTCCGTCCATTCCACCAGACCATAAGGGTAGAGGAATTTATAAAAGGTGTCAAACAACACTAGGTGTGCCAGTTTCCGAAATCGTATCAGTCACTTCGTCTTCATCTACAAAAACACCTTAAGAGAACAAAAAAAGACACTAGTTTGACAATTTCGGATCGAACCTCCTAAAACTCGTACTGGAACGACCGTACACTTTACTCACATAAACACACCATCAAACTTGTAAAAAATAAATCGTAACGGGAAGAAACCCTGACCTTACTTTTGACTGTAAAAAGTCAGGAGACCGGTGATGACTCAAAAGGTTTAAACGATCGTATAACTCATATCGTGAAATTATCGTAGCAGAAAATCCTAAACTTTATTGAGTCGACCTTAAGGTACTGAAGGTGAAACAAGCATCACTACGAAGGATTCTGGGTGAACTGAAGTGTGAGGTCCTATAGACCGAGATCCACTCACTAGTATGGTAACACCAATAGGCCCGGTAATTCTAGAAAAAACATATCCAGAAGACATATAAGAACGATGGAGAAGAATTATAAAAGACGAAGACAATCCAGGTATGTAAAAGACAGGAAATAGTACGGGTAGAAACGTACTGTACCAGGGAACCATAGAGATTAAAAGAACTTCTCTAGAGATCAGAAAGGGTAAGATAACAAAAGGAGATCAAGAAACATAACAAGTGAATCCTTCTGAAAGAATACAGAGGAACGATAAGAAACCTTAAGACGTAAGTCTACCCGTATAGAAAGGAAAAGAGGAAACGGAAATCGAAGGAAGAAAAAAGTCGGAAAACATTCCGGAGGAGTCTGTTGGTAAAACGGAAAAACGTAAAGAAAAAGAATCCCTAGTAAAACTAGTGACGGAGGACATGTTACAGTGCTTGGAGACAGGTATCAAGAAATCCGTGAGATAGTCTAGATTAGAGAACTTAGATAAATAGTGAAGGTGACATATTAGTATTTCCGAAACTAAACCCAGTATGGACTTACTGGATCACCAAAAGGGATGAGGGAAGTTAAATACAGACTTAAGGGGATGGGCCGGGGACGGGTAAAGGGTTGAGGTTCCAGGAAGGGGTCCATCCCTCATCCTCCCTCTCACTCCCTCACGGGTCCTTTATGAAAAGAGTCGACAAATGTATAGGAAAGGTTAGGAAACAAAATGTGACGTTACACCGAAACCAGAATTTTTTAACACCATACAAGAAAAATCATGGAGAGAATTTTTAGACATTTCATTACCCACGGATGGGTAGATCGACCCCCGTCCTCGTTGTTTGTGTCAGAAGCTTTCGTTTTCGTCAATTATAAAATATATAGTAGGACGATATATACGAATCCTTTCTCTTACTACATGTAAACCTACTACTCTTTTGGAACACCAAAAAAAAAGGTCAAGAAATTTTAAAAAAATCATTAAAATTAACGTATATCAACGAAATGTTATATACAATCGAAGATGACGTACCGTTTTACTTAGTCGGTATGTATATGTATATAGGGAAGAGGAAACCTGAACGGAGGGTAAGTCCAGTGGTGTCACGTAATTCATCTCAAGGCACACGATATACCATCCAGTAGTAATCAATAGGTAAAATATGTATCGTCGTCATCACATTTATACAGGTAGGGTTAGAGGGTTAAGGAGGGTGGGATGGACAAAGGGGTAACTATAAGGTAAAGAAAGCCAAACATAAAGATTTGAAATATGAGACTTCTTCATTTTACATGAATATACTAATTTTAAAGACTAGGTACATTAAGTCCACATCGTTTAGTGTTAAAATTTAGTTTATTAGTTAGGATCCTACATTGACGCCTCTTCCGTTACCGCGGGGTGAGGTCATGAGAACGGACCTTTTAGGGTACCTGCCTCTTCGGACCTTCCGACGTCAGGTACCCCAGCGTGTCTCAGCCTGTGCTGACTTCACTGAATCGTCGTCGTCATCGTCCTACATTGACGTCAATCACACTATGTTATCGTGACTTAGTTTGTAACCATATATAACGGTTATCCTATAAGTCCCACACATAAATTTTTCCCATCTCAATATTGAGTGAAGTCTCCGATTACTTTAGTGACCTCCTTCTCATTTACGACCAAACCAAAGTCTCCGTCGGGGACCAAATCCAATCGAAAATCCAACCACCTAAAAATTGAACGGATGAGGACTCAGTGAACATCCACCCTGTCTAGGATCTACGAACCGGACCTCGTAAACCAAACGGGAGTCGATCTTCAAATCTAGGATCGGGTCTAATGTCAAGACCAAGTCCGGGTGTCTCCGGGGCTTCCTCACCTCTACCGTCACGACAAAAAGAACCGTCGGAGTACCGTTAAAGAAGTCGGGTCTCGTTCAAGAACGGTGGCCCGACTGTACTGATAGGTTGTAGTAGATACTCCCTCTCGAACCGTGAGGACCTTTTGGGTCGTGTCTCCTTTTACCTTCAAGGGAACCTCTACGGTCCGAGGAACTCCTATTTACTCTAAAAATTCCTCTCGAGACCCTTTCCTCTTATACACCAAAACTAAAACACAAAATTTGGTTCAAAATTTTGAACCTTTCACATTTATTTCCTTCTCAGTCTCCTTCGAGGGTCCAACGACTTTAGTCATGTTATGGTCCTAATTCAGCACCTTCAGTAGGTCTTCCCTGGAAAATCTCTCCTTTTTGTCTATACAAAAAGAATTCATTGGACAACTAAATTCACTTCACTTTCAGCGAGTCAGCACAGACTGAGAAACTCTGGGGTTCCTGATATGTCAGGTACCTTAAAAGGTCCGGTCTTGTGACCTCACACATCGGAAAGGGAAGAGGTCTCCTAGAAGGGTTGGGTCCTTAGTTTGGGTCCAGAGGGTCTAACGTCCGTCTAAGAAATGGTCGACTCGGTGGTCCTTTCGGGTGGGGGGGGGTGTCCATGTGTGTGTGTATATGTATATACTTGTATTTGTATGTATATGTATACTTGTATACATATACGTATATGTATATATACATACATATGTATGTATGTATATGTGAAAAAACATCCTAGAATTCTGGATACATAGTTTTGTTTTGGATTCATCGTAAAACTAAAGGTTTCCAAATATAAGTAACTAACAAAAATTTCAAAGTTGTTACTCGTCCTATCTTTGTAAATAATAGTATTTATGGTAAACGTTCTTTTTAACTAACGTTCTTTAATATAATGAGATTAAAGGAATGACAAACGGTTATAAAAGGAGGTAGAGTTTAGGAACTTTTACACCTTTGTGTTAGGTTAAAAATAACAGAATTATAATTTCTTTATCACAAGATTTATTTAGACGACTTAAATATGTCTCAAGAGTTCAAGACTATCCTGTCATATATTTTACCAGGTTCTCATTTTATTCAGGTCGTCAAAAACGTGAACACGTACAGAATTCACACGTCGCAATACCTCTACACCTTAAATCACTCTGTTCACAGGTCACAGTATAAATAAGACATCCTAGATTTCCCCTTTAAAGCGACGTCAAGAAACATGACAATTGACGTTTTCTCGGAGTGACAAAAGAGCGTCCCTTGTCTGATAGAAAAAATGTAACACAACATCGTCACCCCATCGAGAAAAAAGAAATTAATTTTAAAAAAAAGATAACTCCATATCAACTGTATATAATAGTAATATAATCAAAGTCTACACATTGTTTTACTAAACTATAAACATATATAACACTTTATTAGTCGCGTTATTCAACAATTGTAGACAATGTATCAATTTTTTTAACAAAAGAGAACACTACTCTGGGAAATTCTAGATGAGAATCGTTGAAATTTTATACGTTATGTCCTAATAATTGACATCAGTGATACGACATGTAATGTAGGGACCCCGAATTAATAAAATATTGATCTTCATACATAGAAAATTGGGGGAAGTGAGTCAAGAAGGTGGGAGGTGGGGGAAGGAGACTGTTGGTGGTTAGACAAGAGACATAGACACTCGGACCAATAAACGACGACAACAAATATCTAAGGGATGAATTCTCTCTCAGAAGGGAACACCGGGTCGACCATTTCTTAGGCAGACATTACACCCTCTGGACCCAAACTAGGGACCCAACCCTTTTAGGGGACCTCTTCCCTTTCCGATGTGTGAGGTCATAAGACCGGACCTCTTAAGGTACCTGATACATCAGGTGCCCCATAGTTTCTCAACCTGTGTTGACTCGTTGAAAGTGAAAGTACATTCTTTCTAGTATGTCAAGAAAAAGAAATAGACTGAATAAAGTGAATTGTATACGGGATTTCCTGGTAGATACAAAAACGTTTACCGTCCTCAAGAAGAAAAAAATTACCGACTTATTTTAATGTAACGTATATACATGTATGGTGTGGAAAAATTTTTGACTCATATCTCCTACGTGCCCCCACTTTGTAAAAAATCGAAACGATTTTCTCTGACATGTTTCGTGTCGAGACTCTCTCATCGATATTCAGGTGGGAAAATTTTGGTCATCCAAAAATGGGTGAGTCCCCGTCCCGACTCTCTCACATCTTTTGGTAGGGGTATCAAGACACGTCTCAGATCAGACACCGAGGACGATCAATCGGGAACACTTGACCAAGTATGGAAAATCCAGAATTCGTTGTCTTTCGACTTGAGTTTGAGTAGATTGGACAATCTACCAAATAACCGAAGTCAAGTCAAGTCAAGTCAGCGAGTCAGCACAGGCTGAGAAACGTTGGGGTACTTAGTGTCGTGCGGTCCGGAGGGACAGGTAGTGATTGAGGGTCTCAAGTGAGTTTGAGTACAGGTAGCTCAACCACTACGGTAGCTCGGTAGAGTAGGAGACAACAGGGGAAGAGGAGGACGGGGGTTAGGGAGGGTCGTAGTCCCAGAAAAGGTTACTCAGTCGAGAAGTGTACTCTACCGGTTTCATAACCTCAAAGTCGAAGTCGTAGTCAGGAAGGTTACTTGTGCGTCCTGACTAGAGGAAGTCTTACCTGACCAACCTAAAGGAACGTCAGGTTCCCTGAGAGTTCTTAGAAGAGGTTGTGGTGTCAAGTTTTCGTAGTTAAGAAACCACGAGTCGAAAGAAGTGTCAGGTTGAGAGTGTAGGTATGTACTGGTGACCCTTTTGGTATCGGAACCGATCTACCCGGAAACAACCGTTTCATTATAGAGACGAAAAGATACCGTAACGTTTCAACTCCATATTACCGGAAGTCCCAATCAAACTAGACCCTCGAGTCAATACAGTGAACCCTGAATCAAGTGAAAAGTTCAAGTGGAAAGTTCACGGTCGAAATAGGTTTCAAAAGGACGGGTATATCAACGTTCTACTGACAGTTATCAAGGACCTGGATACATGAAAACACAGTCTCTTTCTATCTGAAAGAAGAGGTTTATAGTTTATTTTACGACCCGAAGTAAGACTAATTTGGTGAAACCCAGTACAGTTATTAACGACACTGGTCTCTTCACGATGTACTACTATCTAGTGACTCCATTTTCCACTGACCGAGTCCGATTAATCCAGACCTCGACTTCCCCATAGTCAGGGGGTAGTGATTCGTATCTCCTCTTCCTCGAGGGGTTTCCTTTGAGACTCATGAAAATCTTTCCCCTTCAAAATCCATCAGTTGAGTTGTTAACGGGTGACGTGAAACGAAGAAATAGGAGACGATCGGTGTGGTGTACCGTACGTCTTAAAGGAACTGACCCCTAGTTTGGACACGGGGCCCCGTCACCTTTGAGTTCTCAGGATTGGTACTCTGGTGGTCCCTTCAGGGTATCAGTACTAAAGAATTGCTGAGAAGAACGTCGACCTTCAAGAACTTGAACTAATTATTAGGAAGACAAGACAGGGTAAGGGGTGGTTAAGAAGAGTAAGATATAGTATGTGTTTCAGACAAAAATCTTCCTACCAAGATATTCTTCCACCTTTAAAGGGACCTTGAGTAAAACAGGTTGGGTTTCGTCACTCCAGTACTATTTTTCGGAGAAAACGTCACAACCCTACCTCTTCCTTTACCGTTGGGTGAAGTCATAAGAACGGACCTTTTAAGGTACCTGTCTCCTCGGACCGTCCGAGGTCAGGTACCCCGACGTTTTGTCGGTGTCGTTGTCACGACCCTTGTTCCTGGTCTTCTCATTATTGTAGACTTCCACTCTTGGCGGACATAAATACCGTACGTCCTATTGAGGCCGTTACCGGTACCTTTCGTACACCAGTCGTATCTGTTCCATGTGTCATTTTCGTTCACCACCCTGAACACTGGGACCCATACGTCAGTGTCCAGTTCAAAGAACCTACTACCCTCCAGACTTTGAAGGTCAAGATTGAATAAAGGAACTAGTTCCTACACTACACGATGGATGTTTCCTGAATGACCAGGGACGTCGACCATCGTGTTCCCTCTTCCGGTCCTGTCTTCTGAAGTAATGGACCTTCCGTTCTCTTATTCGTTTAACTCTACAAGGGTAGATCCACCCTCCTTCTCCTATATGGTGACTCCCGTCACTCTAAGCCAGTAAGTACTTTATAAATAGTTCAAGACTCAGGTAGGCTCCCCGACACGACCGGAACCTCTACATTACTACTTGAACACTCGAGAGGACTAACGTACCTCTTAAGTCATTACCCTTGTACGTGATCAGTTCAAAGAAAACCGAGACCCCTCGTCTTCACTGGGTCCGCGTTCTAACAATCTTCTTAAGACCTCCAAGAACCTCTAAAGTGTCTTCCTCGTCCCTGATGCCGTCGAACCCCGTGGAGAGACCGATCTCAATGTCAGAAGAGACTCTTACGACAACAACCACACTTCCCCAAAGACACAGGCCTCAGACATCCAGAGTCACGGTTTGAGGATCTTAGGCTAACCAGGTAGAACTCACTTAGTTGATACCACGTCCCAGGTTCCACTACTTTATGTCTGGACCACCAGTCTCCGGAGGTGACAACTCACGTCAAACGTCCCTTCCCGTCTACGACACTTGGACTTCCGTGAGAGACACCTGTCCCTTAATCTATTCGTTGTCGTCAATGTCGGGTTACAGTGGTCACGGCACGATCTCTTTCGTATTTCAACACAGCCCCACATAGTCAGTTCTAAGAAAACCTCCGTTCCAACTCTTTGGGTCGACTTTGGTTGAATACGTTTTTCCTCTTGAACGACCTTCCGAGTGTAACTCTTCCCACTTCCCGTCCACGATAGTCCCCAGAGACCTTAATTCTTGAACTTATAATGATACATAAAAAAGGAATTAGAGAGTTGGGACGAAGAGAGACACAACAGTTGAAGAAAAGGAATCTTTATTTTTAAACTTTAAACTTTATAACGGTAACCGTCGAGGAATCAGGGTATATGAACCGGAGTAGTGGTCTCTTATTTAGAAAAACAGGTCACCGTCGATGTCTTTAGGATGCCTTACTAGGACTAACCGAACTGAAGTCCATACTTAGGTAGGGAATTAGTTAATTGACACAGATCTCTCTATCTCATCACATTTTCGTGTAAGGTGTGATATCGAAGTACTACCAATGTACTGTTTGGGTTTACTAATTATGAGTCACGAAATCTAATTATCAGTAATTCAGTACAGACTGAAAACACTGGGGTACTTGACATCGGACGGTCCAAGGAGACAGGTACCCTAAAGGTCCGGTCTTATGACTTCACCTAACGATAAAAGAGGAGGTCCCCTAGAAGGACTGAGTCTCTTGGGTACAGAGGACACAGAGGACGTGACCGTCCACTTAAGAAATGGTGACTCGTTAGACCCTTCGGGTTATAAGGGACATATTCAATAGATGACGTATTTAATGGAGATTTGATTATCAAATTTTGGTGTTATTTATAAATACTAAAGTGTATCAAAGACACCAAACTTTAAACTACAATCGACGTCGACTTTAGTAGACTTTCGAACTGACTCCGACGTCCCAAGTGAAGGTGCTGTCGAGTGAGGGTACCACGACTCAGGAAAATGTACACTAAGACAAGTTTCCGTCGAACTCACAGGAATACTGTATCACCGACCGAAAAGGGTCCTACTCGTTAGGTTCTCCCAAGTTCCACTTTCGGTATCACAGAAATTACCGGATCGGAATCTTCAGTGTGACAGAGTAAAGACGTCATAGTAAAAGACACATAACCAGTCGAGATAATTTACACCCTTCCCCGACATGTCTCCACACTAAGGATCCTCCACTCTTAGTCTCCCCGGTAGAACCTCGATTGAATCCGATTGTGAAAGGAATTTTGTGGAGGACTTCCGAACCCTACAATTTTCAACAATGTACTCCTTCCCCTAAACGGTAGTTCAGTCAAACTCTTTCCAATACAATTCGGTTCAATTTGTCCACAGAAAGGACCTCACAAAGGTATGTCGAAAATCATGTAACTATGGACGAAACTTAAGGACCTCTCCCCATCTTCAGTTGGTGTTAAAGAAAGAGTAAGAAGTCGAAAAGGAGGTCACCCGGGAAAACGGGAGGGAGTGGGGGTCAAGGAAGGGAGATTTTCGTATAGTCTTACGACGGACAGGGAACAATTTTTTCACACAAAGACCGTTTCTTTATGTCAAACTAAACTTCAACGAGTAGGAGTTGGGAAGTTGTGGAAGGACAAGTAAACCCGTTACGTGTAGTGCTCTTAGATGCGTACTAATTTTTCATTCCCCTGTGTAAAAGAATACTCCACTCACCTGTCAAACTCCTTTAAGACGTCTCTCAAAATAACTTCAAGAGAAAATCGTCACCGTGACCCATTATGACTCAGTATATCACTGTTTGTGACTTCTGGTCGTCAGTAAAAATGTACATGCTAACCCACCGAAGAAATTCTATATAAACACCCAACTAGGTGTTTCATACTAGAACATGCAACTCCAAAACGGTCGTTTATGACTTGGAAAGTAAAACCCTGGAAGAGGTGGAGGAGAACAGATTCACCCAACAAAAAACCAACAACAAAGAAAACGCATCCAATAAACAATACCGTTGTTAGGTTAAATAAATTTTACAAAATAGTGTAAAGACCCCGAAGGACCAATGTGGTAGAACTTAATAAATTGAGTCACATTTGTGATTCCATCATACATACACTTTCGAGACGTGGTATACACCAATACCTTTACACGAACAACTGTACAAAGGTTCGTAGACGAGAATACGTAGAAAATAATATAAAACGGAGTTTGGGTATGTTGTTAACTAGAGATGGTGGAGTATTAAAAATTAAATTCTGTCAAAAGGGAGAATACAAAAATTATAAACCCTCGTTTTTTCGTAGATGTAATTTCTCTTCTTATCAATCCTTTTTACAGAAACGACTCTAGAAATTAAAGGAAACAGGTTACGCATCAAAAATCCCTCTTGACTTCAGACACGTAAATCTTCACAGTCCAGAAGACTTATCATAGAGTTTACCTTTTTGGTTTCAAATAAGTTGGACACTAAGTGTACCTTCAAGTGTATTTCCGACGACTCTTATTTTAAGGAGAAAGGTAGGAAGAAGAGGTCTGACTTTTAAACCTGAATGAGACCCAAGGACCAATGTCACGAGAGTCCGTAGGACGGAAACACGTGTCCTACCTTAAAGTGGTACAGGTCACAACTGATTACCGAAGAAAATATAACGTTTAGACGGAATTCTAGGAAACCAGTAGAGATACCTCTATTCTACATTATTTAGGGGTGTATGTTGGGGTGTCTCTGGACATATACATGTCGACGACTAAAGACTTTTATTACTTAGTACATTATTCGATCACAAGTAGATGGAAGAACTTTATCGTGAACTTTGTTAGATAATAATTGTTACAAAGGACTCAAGAGTTTTGGTCTCTTAGTCGAGATCGATCTCCTGTGTTGAGGGACAAAAAAGAAAAACCGACACTCGTTCCGTACACCCTAGAAGCAAGGGGTTAGTCTCTAACTTGGGTGTGGGGCGACACACTTCAGAATTGGTGATCTGGTGGTCCCTTCAGAGATCCCCTGTTTGAAGAACTAAATGGTTTTGTACGTAACCAAATTTACTCACTTCCTTCGAGTTGGTGGATCTGCTATTTCGAACGACGAAAATTTTCATCCCCTCCACGGGTTCCTGGAGGTTTATGGTACATATAGTCACAGAAGGACCACACCAAACGTTAGGTGATAGTCTTACGTTCTACTAAAAGCCACCATATACCTATTTGAAAGTTTTTTTGGATACCAGTAATAAGTGAACATCACCCAACTTAACACAGGGAGAGTTTTAAGGTCTCGGAGTGGGTCTTGATGTGTTACACTGGAATTCACCAACGTCCCAGAAACGCCTACATTAATCAATTCCTAGAACTCTACTTTATTACAATCTGAATGTCACCCGAAACTTATGTTACTGACCACAGGAATATTCTCATTCCTCTCCCTTTAAACCTGTCTCTGCAACCTCTCTCCTGTTCGAGCACGTTTATACATCTATCTCTAACCTTACTACACATATGTTCGGTTCGTTGTAGTCCTTCGATCCTCTCCCCCACATCCCGAAGGGTACCCCGAGTCTCCATTTTTTAGACGGACGTTAAGTCCTCTGCCCTCAAGTAAGGACCCCAACCCTTCTAGGGGACCTCTTCCTTTACCGTCGGGTAAGGTCATGAGAACGGACCTTTTAAGGTACCTGTCTCCTCGGACCGCCCGACGTCAGGTACCCCAACGTTTCTCAGTCTGTACTGACTCGTACTTACGTCCTCTCCCCACACCTTATCAAAGAGGAGGTCCTCCTTGGTTGGGACAACTGGGGAAATAAAACTTGAAGACCGGAGCATTTATCATTCTCTTATGTAAAGACAACAAAATTGGGTGGGTCAAATGTCATAAAACAATACCATCGGGATCCTTTACTTATGTAATTTTTTAAATAATATATTTTATACGTACCACATATCTTGAACAATAAAACGTCATTAATAATAAATCTGTCTTTAAGGGATTAATTAAATCCATCGTTTTTTCACGTAACGAAATTTTTTTAATTTATTAGGGTATCCTCCATCCTTCTACAACGTTTTCACTACGCCCACGGTGTACCTACCTCCTGGTCAAACCCTTCGTAACGAGAAACGTTGGGTGTCCGAGGAGGAAGGTGGACCTCACCGTGATACCCTCTAAACTTAGTCGAGAATGGAGGTGGGGATTAGTTACGACACTAAACCTATTTTATGTTTATTACCGGTACTGTTCGGGTAGAAGGAGTCGTCATTTTGTCCCGGTCATTATTTATAGAGTGTCTTGAATACACCCTAAATACTTAAGGAAAAGGAAGTCAGAACTTTGTGACTTTCGAATCAATAGACTTAGGTGAAAACGACTCACACCCCCACCCTAGAGGACCGTCGACCCGATACATGTTTTCTTGCAAAACATTAGTCATGGGAGTTTACACTCAACTCTCACTATTTATATGTCCCGACTCGTTATTCTCTTCACTCAACACCATTACGTCATCCTTGACTACGTTTAACGGGAACTACTCAGTATCGACTTCGGTTGACCGATAATAAAGACCCGGAGTAATGCGTAAAAAAACTCAATACTATCGGAAATAAAGAAAGAGAAACGTTGGGACAGTAGAACCCAAGTATTTTCACTCATTTTCTTAAGATCTGTATCAGACTATATAGAATTTATATCACTTCACGCATAAACTCTTTCAAGTCTCTTTAAAATATTTAAACTTCACCTAAGGACCTTTATGATTTTTTACCAAAGGATTCGTCTGAACCAACTATAGTCGTTCCACTGGACCTCACACTTATTGTGTGGAATGTAGACAATATAGGATCTGTCAGCCATCCGTGACACAAATTAAGACAGAATAAATCCGTCGGGACTTTAGAGACTCCATCCATTATTTTATGATTTCGAGAATAAAATCTCCACTCCTTTGACTCCGTACTTTTTCAATTTATTGAACAGGGTCTAGTAGTTCGTTCTGTCAGACGAGACTCTCTCGAACGGGAGGATTGGGGAAATAATAAGAGAGATTTCCGAATTTTTTACATCATTATGTCCTTTCCCCTCTTACGGAAATTTACCACGTTCTCTTTATTGAACCAGAAACTTCAGTCCTTCTAGAATAACGTTGGGACCGAGACGGTAAATCGTCAATAAACTGGAGTCCGTTCGATGAACTCGAACTACGTTGAGTTCTAAAAGGCATACATTTTACCTACGTTAGTATATAGGTAGTATCGTAAGAACACTCCGAATTTGTTCTACATAAGTCACGTTACACTCTACGTACCTTTTATCGGACGTAACATGGTTTATAAAGAGGACTCCATTGAACGAATTAGAAATGTTTGTTGAGAAACTTCACCTACAAAAATAGTGAGGATAAAATGTCTACTCTTTTAATTCTAAATTTCTGTACTTCATTGAAAGGGTTACAATGGATCAGCCGTGTACCGTCTCGACCTTAAGTTTGCATCCTTCAGATTGAGGTGTCGTGTTCGAGAGCAGATTATGAAAGTGACAGAAGGAAAAGGTACCTGAACCCTCAACCCCAATTTATGTTCGAACTCTTCTAAGATGTCCACATCGTTGGTCACTTTTTCCGACAAGTATAAATCCCGTACAAGTCTGTTTTTATCCCAGGTCATGTCTATAATAGACACGACAAGTCTAACATAGACCTCACTACACAACTTCAAACCTACTAAAAAAAAAAAACCTACTATATAAAAAAATTGATTCTTTCACCTGAACCTCCTCCTTTACCGTTGGGTGAGGTCGTAGGAACGGACCTCTTAGGGTACCTGTCTCCTCGGACTGTCTGGTGTGAGGTAACCCAGTGTTTCTTAACCTGTACTGACTTCATAGTTCCGACATATAACAGTGGTACGAATAAATTGAATATACGTCTCATGTAGTACTCTTTGCGACCCGACCTACTTCGTGTTCGACTTTATTTCTAACGGTCCTCTTTATAGTTATTGGAGTCTATACGTCTACTGTGATGGGAATACCGTCTTTCACTTCTTCTTGATTTTTCGGAGAACTACTTTCACTTTCTCCTCTTACTTTTTCAACCGAATTTCGAGTTGTAAGTCTTTTGCTTCTAGTACCGTAGACCAGGGTAGTGAAGTACCCTTTATCTACCCCTTTGTCACCTTTGTCACAGTCTGAAATAAAAAGACCTGAGGTTTTAGGGACGTCTACACTAACGTCGGTACTCTAATTTTCTGCGAATGAGGAACCTTCCTTTCAATACTGATTAGATCTGTCGTATAATTTTTCGTCTCTGTAATGAAACAGTTGTTTCCAGGTAGATCAGTTCCGATACCGAAAAAGTCATCAGTACATACCTACACTCTCAATCTTATATTTCTTTCGACTCACGGTTTCTTAACTACGAAAACTTGACACCACAACCTCTTCCGAGAACTCTCAGGGAACCTGACGTTCATCTAGGTCGGTCAGGTAGGATTTCCTCTAGTCAGGACCTACAAGTAACCTTCCTGATTAGAACTTGACTTTGAGGTTATGAAACCGGTGGACTACACCTCTCGATTGGGTAAACTTTTCTGAGACTAAGACCCTTTCTAACTCCCGTCCTCCTCTTCCCCTGTTGTCTCCTACTCTACCAATCTACCGTAGTGCCTAAGTTACCTGTACTCAAACCCATTTGAGACCCTTGACCACTACCTGTCCCTCCGGACCGCACGACGCTAAGTACCCCAGTGTTTCTCAACCTGTGCTGACTCGCTGACTTGACTTGACTTCGATGAATCATACACACGTACGTTGTTTGACCTTTACTGATACTATTGTTCTCTCCAACCTTCGTTAGAGTTTTCTCCTTGTCGACTTTTCAAAACTAAACTACTACCGGACGAACGTTTCTCAACCTCTCTATCTACAGAAACCCTTTCCAACTAACAGGTCGTTTAACTGTTATGAAACCGGATTAGTTATACCCAAGACTGAGACAAGGGGTCTAAATGTCCAGGTTCTTATAGTGACATAGTCAATTAGTTGTAAGTCTCCACTAGTACATACACGATTAACTGGGTATGATTGGTTTGAAGATTATCCGGTTATATATATGGACTTACGATCAATGAATTTTAATCCTTGTATTCGTGGTTGTATAAAATATGTATATAAACGACTAGTCTCGTAGAAAACACACGTACACACACACAGCCCTCCCCGAATATAAGAAAACAGTCTTACATATATTGTGACACCATTCGATTGAACAGTCGAAAGTTCATCCCATTTTAGTGTCCGGAAAATGTCAAAGATTGAATCTTACTACCAGTTTTTAACTATACAGTATTTAATTTTTTTTATAACTATAGAGTACCTAAAACGACCACCGGGTCACCAATTCTGAAACACAAGGGTTAGGTCCCCTGGACCAGTCTCTTGATTCAGGGTGTATGACGTTGATTCTCAAACGTCCGTCGTGGATTTTTATGGTATACGGTGTTGTTCTGGACCGAGTCGATTTATTTGTTTACAAATTTTTAACTAAAGAGTAATAAAATAATTACTAAATAATTGAATGAAAGTAATTGAAATATAGAGTAATAAAATAATTGATTTAAATTAGCATACTTGTTATCAAGTATATACCAAAACCTATAAACATAGAACAGTAGACGTTCAACATAAGAATATAAGAATTATATAACAATAAAAATTAATCTACCAACTAAAAAAAATTGTGATATTCCCAAAATTTTTAAACAAACATTGTAATCCATTTTAATAAATTTCAGTCATGTAATAAATTTCTTAAAATGTACACTAACGAAGGTGAAGGGTAGTTTCAGTGAAATCCAGGAGGTTTCGAACTCAGTCCCAAATAGAAGTTCTGTCGGGAAAAGGGTGGGGGTTTCAAAACGAAATAAATTTAGAGATTTACTACGGACCACGACTAGGATCCTAACTCATGTCTCAAGGTTCTCATCGTACTTCAAAATCACAGTAAAGGTATAAGGACTTACCACACTTGAACCTTTTCTGGAAATGGAAGATACTTCTACGTTAATTACCTTTTAACAGACACTCGGAGTTTCTTAGTATTTATTTATTACGTGTATGTACGAAAGTAATCAAATTGAATTTTGTCTATTCACATTATCGAGTGTTTATAAACATACATTCTGGTTCCAGAAACCTACAACTTATGGTACATTAGTAAGAGGTTATTTATTAGACATTAACTAGTAAAAATTGAAAATCAAAGTCACAGAAGTTTGCCCTACTATTAAATTTTTCTTTGAATCCTTCGTTAAAATTCTTCTATAGAGAAAAATTTTATTAGATACGAATTAGTGTCAACAGGACAGTCAGTCGGGTATTAAGAAAATCAACCTGAACAAAATAGAGGTGAACTTATACGTGTGTGACTATTATAGTTTGTAAAGGGGTGGATCCTAGAAACCCTGGATTAAGAAACTCATTAAATGAAATCCCACTAAACATCCCAGTCACATCTACCTGAACGGATCCAAAAGTTAAAGTCTGTGGGAAAATTGAATTACTCAAGTTCAGTATTTGTGAAGTTTCGATAATGTGGGTTCTTATAATGTCTGACACCCTATACGATTATGGATTCCATCTGTCTAATTGATGATCCAGAGAGTATGAAAATTACCAAGAATATCAAGAAAGGTCTCTAGATTGTTTATCAAGACACTTACTTCGTTTTGGTGGATCAATTGAGGTACTCCGTAAAGGTTGTTACACTCGTACGCTCAGATATTCATTTTGGGGTATCCCTATCTACAGTTGAGAACCCAACAAAAAAATGACTAGACATCTAAGAAACATACTTATATATACATAAATTTTATAAACAGATATAAATCTATTGAGTTTATTTGACTCTATGTATATATAAATTTCATTTTATTTCATATTTTAAAATAATATAGTCAACGTTTACATAAAACAGTATTAAGTGAACGCAAAGCTGAAACAAACATACAGAAGTCGGTATGTGTATTACATACAACTCAAAATACAAAACAGTTCTATCGAAAGAGAACCCGTTAAGGGACCATTAGGTCATCAAGTCTGAGACCGGTCACAAGTTAACGACCAGTCCCTTGATTCCAGGGTGTTCGGGACACCGGTTTTTTTTTTTCTAACGAAAGAGAGGGGTTCCATATTTATATAAAAGGGTATAAGAGAAAATAGGAAATTTTTTAAATGCAGAATTTATGTACACCTTAAATACAAAAAAATACATACCACACTCTTTCCGAGACACAGGATTGTGCAAAAATTTATTATACGGTCATGGAAAAGACTAAAAATTTACGGAGTAAATAGTGTATGGTTCTAGTAACTGACAAAAAGTGTCATGGTGTAATAAAGTTAATGACACTGAAATATTATATGTAAAACTATGGACGACTTCAATCAGGACAAAGAACAAGATCTTTTTTGGGAACCGAAAAAACCGAGTAGAGTATTTGAAATTTTGATCGTACGGTAAAGACATTTGACACACGAGTCAGTACAGACTGAGAAACGTTGGGGTCCGAGGAGACAGGTACCTAATAGTGTCGTTCTTATGAGCTCACCCAATGGTAAAGGAGGAGGTCCCCTAGAAAGACTGGGTCCCTAGCTTTGACGCAGAGGACACCGAGACCGTAATTGTCTGTCTAAGAAATGGAGACTCGGTGGACCCTTCGGGTCAAGATATTTTATGGGGTTTTAACGTAGTGTAAAAATTAAATTGAACCCCTCGTAATTATAGACCTATTATAATTTGGAAATTTAGTCCTTATAGAAAATACCGAAAGTAATTTTAATATACCAATAGAAGTTATTTAAAGTATTAAAATTCAAAAAGGATTAATTAAGTCTCTAAGTAACTTTGACTTAAACCAAAAGAAGAGATCATGCAAAAATTTAAGTATAATATCTTTTCAACATCTAAAAATACACAATTAGAACAAAGACACAGAGATCTTTATAAATTAATCAGGTATGTCCATAATACACTAACGGAACTTAAAAGGACCATAGATAGATGGTACGGTTATAAGTATAAATAAAAAAAGACGGGAAAAACACAACTGATCATTGAGGTCCTGTTTTAATAACTGACATCCATAGTAATATATAACAAGGACTGAAAATACTTCTATACCAAATTAAAAAAAAAGTCTTACTGTAAACTTTTAATCGTTTTACAATCATTAACAACTTCTACTCACTGTCTATGTACCTCGAGTAATTAGACAAAAGGGATATAAACATATACAAACTTTTGAAAATATTATTTCTCAATTTTCTCAATTTATTTATTTTCTCTTGTTTTACAAAATCTAAAAACCATCTTTGATGAAAGGTTTAATTCCTTCCTAGAAAAAAGGTATAGAATAACATTTAAAAATAAACTCATACAATCAGAGAGTCAGCACAGGCTGAGAAACTCTGGGGTACCTGACATCGGGTGGTCCGAGGAGGTAGGTACTTTAAGAGGTCCGTTCTTATGACCTCACCCATCGGTAAGGGAAGAGGTCCCCTAGAAGGGCTAGGTCACTATCTTGGACCCAGAAGACGTAGTGTCCGTCTAAGAAATGGTAGATTCTACCCTTATCTTAATTTACACAGAAGTTTTTTAAAAAACTTTCCTTTTGACACTGTCCCAGGTGGGTAAATCTTTCTGGTTCCTTTTTTCGTCCTCTTAGAGTTATATTTTTTTAACTCTTGAGTAAGTAGTCTGTAAATCTAACCGAAGAGAGAAAAGTAGTTCACTGTCAAAAGTACTCTATTCACAGATACCATGAATCGTGTAACGACTTTTGTGTCTTCCCTGATTTATTTATTACAAAGTAACAGTCTCCCAAAAACACCCCTTCTTTGTATCCTACGCCTTCGACATAACGTAATGGATCTGATGGGGGAGGTCCTGACTTCTTGTAGGAGGGTCGTGGGGCTCGACAACCCTAGTATCAACCGACTGCGAGAGGTCGACGGTCAACAAAAGGTCCTTAACGGACACTGATTTCTCTTGGTGAAACAAGTTCGAAGGTGGGAGAGGAGTCCTCGGAGACACAGACGACTGATCGGACTCACGTCGACATTGTAGGGTCGTGAACAGGATGAGTCCTGTCTGACCTTCCCGACAGGGTCGAGGTCCCGGGGGACAGTCGACCAACTCCGACATCCCAACGGTCTATTTTATTTATGTCGTACAGCTCCATTTAGACTTAAAATCTATTTGTTATTTATTAAAAATTTTCAGTCACACAGGGTGTATAACGTACCTTGTATAACGACGATTTTAAGAAAAACGATAAAGAGACTTTAAACTCAAATTGACACGTGGGACGTGCAAGTAAACGATTTAGACCGTCGGGGCTCTCTGTAGTGTCGGATTGAAGTAGAGGATAAAAGGGTGAAGAGAAGGAGTAAGGGGTCGGTGGAAGGACGTACGACTGGAGCCAGAGTTTCAGACGAAGACTCATTGCTCAGATGTTATCTTTCAATTTTGTGGAAAGAAACAGGACGGGTTTAAAATCTTGATCAACTCTCTAACCGTGTACCAAAGTTTTCTAGGAGAATCTAACTAATAACGTCTCGACTCTCCGATTACCCAAGTGAGTATACAGTAAGGGTCAACGTAAATGAGTCTCAGACGGGTGATTCGGATAAAGTTAAAGGACAAATGGTTAATCCATTCAGTAAAGAGGAACGGACCCCTCCACACTCATTTCCCCACCCGTTCTTCGGTCCTATCAAAGAGGACGTTATCAGGGAGAGGTACTTATGTACTTCGGTCCCTTTCTCCAGAGGATGGTGTCATAAAACATATTCTATTTTCGTCGGGACAAACTTACCAGTCACGTTTCCTCATGTCTCCTGGGTGTCTCATGTAGCACTCTTTGTGACCCGACCTTCTTTGTGTTCGACCTTAGTTCTAACGACCTTCTTTATAGTTATTGAAGTCTATACGTCTATTGTGGTGGGAATACCGTCTTTCACTTCTCCTTGATTTTTCGGAGAACTACTTTCACTTTCTCCTCTCACTTTTTCTACCGAATTTCGAGTTGTAAGTCTTTTGCTTCTAGTACCGTAGGCCAAGGTAGTGAAGTACCCTTTATCTACCCTTTTGTCACCTTTATCACAGTCTGAAATAAAGAACCCGAGGTTTTAGTGACATCTACCACTAACGTCGGTACTTTAATTTTCTACGAATGAGGAACCTTCCTTTCAATACTGGTTGGATCTATCGTATAAGTTTTCGTCTCTGTAATGAAACGGTTGTTTCCAGGTAGATCAGTTCCGATACCAAAAAGGTCACCAGTACATACCTACACTCTCAACCTGACACTTCTTTCGACTCGTGCCTACTTAACTAAGAAATTTGACACAACAACCTCTTCTGAGAACTCTCAGGGAACCTGACGTTCCTCTAGGTTGGTCAGGTTAGATCCTCTAGTCAGGACCCACAAGAAACCTTCCTTACTACGATTTCGACTTTGAGGTTATGAAACCGGTGGAGTACGTCTCAACTGAGTAACCTTTTCTGCGACTACGACCCTCCCTAACCCCCGTCCTCCTCTTCCCCTGCTGGCTCCTACTCTACCGACCTACCGTAGTGGCTGAGCTACCTACGCTTAAACTCACTTGAGGCCCTCAACCACTACCTGTCCCTCCGGACCGCACGGCGCTAAGTACCCCAGCGTTTCTCAGCCTGTGCTGACTCACTGACTTGACTTGACTTGATTTACGTTTTGTCCGACCCCGGAAGGTTTTTATACTGAAGACAGAGGAAATGGAGGAGACAGAGAAGAGGAGGGGATTTACTTCCCAAAGAAATCCTGTACGAATAAGGAAAAGAGACACACTAGACGAAACATCTCGAAAATACCCGTATTGGAAGTCTAGTCGAAAACGGAACCGGAGAGAGGACTCGAGGTCAAGAGAGTTATATAAGGGTCTCAAAGACAGGAGATATGAAGGTAAAAGACTTTCATGAGATTTACACCATACAGGGACGAAGTCCGTGTAAGAAAGCGAAACCACACTTGTTTAAGAGTAAGTTCGACGGTTCGTTACTCCTCGTACAGTCTCCTCCTACACCCTTTGACCCCTTTCCTTCGTAGTTCCAAAGTTCTTCTTATCCCTGACCTCTTACCCTGTTCTGTGTTGTCAGAAACAAAAGTTAAGAATTTCATAGATAAAGAAGTCACGACTGACACACGTCCACTCCTTCCTTAGGGTTTACGGGACACTTCCCTGGAGTCGATGTTGGCAACCATCTAAAGATGAATTCGTGAAGTGATAATACCTCTTCCGTTACCGTTGGTGAGGTCATGAGAACGGACCTTTTAGGGTACCTACCTCCTCGGACCATCCGACGTCAGGTACCCCAGTGATTGTCAGCCTGTACTGACTCGCTGAAGTGAAAGTGAAAAGTGAAAGTATATAACCTCTTCCTTTACCGTTGGGTGAGGTCACAAGAACGGACCTCTTAGGGTCCCTGTCCCCTCGGACCACCCGACGGCAGATACCTCAGTGTGTCTCATCCTGTGCTGACTTCGGTGAATCGTCGTCGTCGTCGAAGTGATAATTACCCCGAGTGTAAAAAAAAAAAAAAAAATGACAAGGGTCTCCGTACACCCTAGAATCAAGAGGTTGGTCTCTACCTTAGGTTCGGGGGACGTCACCTTCGTGCTTCAGAATTGGTGACTTGGGGTCCCTTCAGGGATTACCCTGAGTGTAAGACGTATAAAACGAAGGAAAACTGAATTAACGACCTAATCCAAAAGGGAGAATTGTCGAAAACGGAGAAGTAAAAGGAATACGAAATACCAAGAAAAGTTCAAGTACAGGGAAGAATCATGGGAAAGTCCCAGTGGATGTAATTGTCGGAATCAAAACACACACACCAGAAGAACCTGAGGGACTCGCTTAGTAGACTAGTCGACACGAGTCCCAAAACTCGGTCATGTCGAGTATCCAGGAACCGGTTAGATGACGACAGTAAATCGAAAACAGTACAGGCTGAGAACACTGGAGTACCGGATATCGGACGGTCCGAGGAGACAGGTACCCAAAAGGGTCCGTTCTTATGACCTCACCCAACGGCAAAGACCGATCAAGTGGTATACGTAGTTTACTGACCACTAAGATTAACAAATTCCGTCACTAAAAGAAAGAAAGAAAAAAAAAATCCAACTTAAAAAAAATTAATTTTAAAATAAAAATGAAATAAAATGAAATGTTATGACATAACCAAAACGGTATGTAACTGTACTTAGGTGGTGTCCACATGTACGCAAGGGTTTGTACTTGGGGGAAGGGTGGAGGGAGGGGTATTGTAGAGAGACCCAGTAGGGGCACGTGGTCGGGGTTCGTACGACATAGGACGTAGCCTGTATCTGACCGCTAAGCTANGTTTACTGACCACTAAGATTAACAAATTCCGTCACTAAAAGAAAGAAAGAAAAAAAAAATCCAACTTAAAAAAAAATTAATTTTAAAATAAAAATGAAATAAAATGAAATGTTATGACATAACCAAAACGGTATGTAACTGTACTTAGGTGGTGCCCACATGTACGCAAGGGTTTGTACTTGGGGGAANAACTGTACTTAGGTGGTGTCCACATGTACGCAAGGGTTTGTACTTGGGGGAAGGGTGGAGGGAGGGGTATTGTAGAGAGACCCAGTAGGGGCACGTGGTCGGGGTTCGTACGACATAGGACGTAGCCTGTATCTGACCGCTAAGCTAAGAATGTACTATCATATGTACAAAGTTACATTCCGTCACTAAAAGTTCGACACGAGAATTCTCGTGAGTCTCCGAGGTATCCTCTACTCCCCGTACGACTTACCTACCTGAAAGGATTGAAGGGAAAAAGAAGAAAGTGATTTTACTAAGGTTAAAATAAACAGAATATAAAAGTCCGAGATTCTAATATAAACTTTCTGTGCAAGACGAACTTCGAAAAGATTCGACAAGACAAGACCAAAATCAGTGTAGAAAAGGAGAAGGTTCAAAGTTTGATAAACTCTTCATCTACGTCATCAATATACCTCTCAAAATTTTACTGTTGAGACATACGTTCTACCGTCTTCTCTGTGTCTACATTTCTTGTCTGAAAACCTGATGCACCCTGTTCCACTCCCACCCTACTAAACTCTTTCTCCATAACTTTGTACATATAATGATATACATTTTATCTACTGGTTATGTTCAAACTACGTACTTCGTCCTGTCACTTTCGACCACGAGACCTTGTTGGGTCTTCCTATCTCACACCTCCTTCCAACCTCTCCCCAAGTCCTACCCCCCTGTGTACACGTGGGCACCGACTATGTACGGCTACATACCGTTTGGGGGTATTATAACATTTGATAAATCGGAGACTAATTTTATTTACTTATTTAAATTTTTTAGTCGAAATAATACTCATTGTGAGTTGACCCCTAACGTCAGACCTAGGTACCGTTGTTGATCCATAGGATTATAACAAAGAGATTCGGAACTGAATCCTGACGAGTAGGCTTCCCCATTAACGACCCTCGGTCGCACCCCTTAGGACGGGTACCGTTTACAGTACTCCTTTCCCCGGACTGTCTTGTGTTTCCACTCTAGTCCGGAACTCCTTTGGGGGGGACCCGAAAGAGCTCGCAGATGGGGGTTTTGGTCTCAGATGGACGGAATGACGTAATACGAAAGGTAGATAAGAAGACTGTAATTTCCCCCCTATAGGGACTGGTAGAAAGAGACCTTTTTCAATTGAATCTCGAGGTCAATTGTCAGAGGACGTATATTTTTCTCACAAAGTCGAGTTTGGGGAGACTACCGAGAGATTGAACGGAATGGGCCTGAAAATGTTGATGCGTACACTAACAAATGTTGGGGGGTTGACACTCTCCGTGTCCTTCGGATTTTGTATTTCAGAAAGTTTCTCAATTTCTCAATAATCTCATCACGACCACATTCTAAAGTGACAACTCGGTTACGAACAACGATTCAAGGGTATAGAGAATGGGTGACACGTGGACCCTCATGTGAACAATTGTATCAATCTTACATTCTTTTTTGTTTACATCGGAACTTTGATTTGTGTAGTCTGGAAACTCGATTAACCAAGAAAGAAACAATATTGAATGACGTGGAAACGAAGTACTTTTACATTGAAACAAACTATGAAAGACTCCGACTGTATCTAATCTTTATATTTCTTTTTGTGAAGTTCCCTTTTATTCAAAAGACCAACTCGTCGGAAATAGTTTTCTCCCAGAATTTTACAAGTGTCCGGAGGTTCCGGTCTTCTATTACATGTGTTGTAGTAAACACCCTTTCCATATTTTCAGGAAAACTTTTATTTCGATAACCCGGAGCGAGTGACTTCGTCGAACCAGAGGGGCACAGTTAGTAAGAGAGAGAGAGGGAGAGTGAGAGAAAAAGTCCGACTGGGGAACCTCGTATCTCCGAGGGACGCAAGTGAATAGACGGACCCAAAGATTCTGGACTTGCCCTTCTACAAGACACAGAAGTGAGGGAACCCTCTGGCCCTCCCGTGGACACCAGAGACACTTGTCCCGTTTGAAGAACAGAACTTCAAAATAACCAACAGATACATTTGGTTCCTTATAGTCGGAGAAAGAGAGGGGATAAAAGAATAGATGTTGTAAGAAAGGATTAGAGAGAAAAGATTAATTTATCAAGAGAGGATTCTGTGGCTGAGACAGAGGGGAAGATTAAGGGACCTAGGTGACCCCGACCTGGAGCCGTCCATTACTAGAAGGGACTCTTAGGGACCGAAAAAGAAGAAATAAGATAAAGAGTAAAGTCAAATACGAGTCAACGATCAACTATCTCATATAGTCTTTAGTCCGTCATTCGGGTCTAATGTTGTATTTTAGGAAGTTCATTATATCACAGTCTTTATATTTTTTAGGGGGTGTAACTTTCAGGTTCTTGATTTAAGAAAGGAAATATATATTTAAATTCACGTTTCTTTAATATCGAGAATGGCTGAATAAGACGAATTAGAGTCTTCCCAATGTGAGTCTGAGACCTATCTTTGAAACGGTAACCGTCGAGACCGAAGAAGAAAACCTTATTATGGTAAAAAGACACTCTTAGTAGTCGTACCACTTGAGTTCTAAAAGACGAAGCGTGAAAGTAGTGTGTACGACCTAAAGTGAAAAGACGATAGAACCTTTAATCGGGATTATAAACTGAGTGTAATTGGTTACCTTACACTCAACTTTGTTACACAATGAAGGACCACCTTTTAAATACTCGGTCACTCGTGAAGCGAATCAGGAAGACGGGGTCGCGAACACCTTTAAAACCGAACTCCACCTTGTAGGTCACCTACCCCAGGGACTAAATGACACTAATCATCTTAAGGGGTCGTTATCTGTACATCACATCCACCTCTTAGAACTGTCTATGTCATAGTAGGACTAACTATGCGGAAGAGTCCTTATACCTCTAACTTAATTAGGTTGGTTGGGTGAGGTCATAAGAACGGACCTCTTAAGGTACCTGACTCCTCGGACCACCCGACGTCAGGTGCCCCAGTGTTTCTCAGTCTGTGCTGACTCACTGAAATGAATGAATGTCAGTAAGTTTTCCGGGTGAAAAATTCCTCAGATTTTGGACTTATCCAGTGTATATTTATGTCAATAGTTCGTTTTTTAAATTTTTTATCAGTGTAGGAAACGGAGAACTTATTAATAATGTTCGTTCCACTAGAAGGGTTTTGGAAATGGAACCACACAAGGACTGGTCTGAAAGTCCCCATAAACTTCCTTTCTCTCTGTCACCTTTATGTACTACGTTTCTCTTTCAGGGTACTTAGAGTTGAAATGGGTCCATAGTCAGTCAGACACGGTCAAAGAACCTCTGGTGCTACTGGTTTATCTTTGAGTCCTCTTAGAAGGAAGTCTCTAGTTAATACCTTATTGATACCGTAGTCCGGGACACAAATGACATAAAACCCCCTTCAAGGAGTTGTGTATCACGAAGGACAGAGTCTCTTGTCGAAAACATTTTAAATCTTTAAACGGCTTCACGGTACGGGTCTGTTAATAAACTCTACGGGAAGAAAGGAGAAGTCGGATAAGTTTCGAAGGAATGAGGGTTGACGGAAAACTTCGGACGAAGAGACGGTGTGTGTGGTCACATCTTGATTTACACTCGGGATATTCCTTAACGAAGACTAAACAAGGGTACTCTCCGTAAAGATCAGGAAATGATGTGACCGACAATGGTACCAGATAAAACGTTAACAGATTTGATCTCCCATCCGACAAATGTCGGACCCCCGTCTTAGGTTAGGTGATATATATATATATACCTGACATCGGACGGTCCTGAGGAGACAGGAACCCTAAAGGGTCCGTTCTGACGACCTCACCCAACGGTAAAGGAAGAGGTCCCCTAGAAGGGTTGGGTCCTTAACTTGAGTACAGAGGACGTAACAGTCCACTTAAGAAATGGTAACTCGGTGGTCTCTTCGGGTCTGAATGTAAATGTAAATATATTTTGTATAGTGATCAAATAGTGTAAATAACTTTTTATATTACTAAAAATGTAAAATTTACCAACTTTTTAGTTTTCCTATCATCAAACACTGTATTTTTATTATACTTTGGTTCGAACTGTAGGTATACAGTTCAAAATAACGTTATGTCGATACGGGTAAGTAAGGACGTAACCCACACCGAAGAAGGTGTAGGATTCTGGATCAACTTATCACCGTTGTCTAACATATCGGATGTTTCTGATTGTATGAATAATTTCGACCGGGAAATGTCCTTTCCAAACGACTGAAGATCGGATTCGTATATTTAAAACAAGACTAGGGACTGAACTTTGACAACAATGACAGAGACTACACAAGGATCCTCGGACCACTTTTAGTTGTGAAAATACCACCCAAGACAGAACCTGAAGCGGAAAGAAAAAAAGGACCCGAACTGATTGAAGACTTTGAAGTCTCCTTATTCGTGACGGAAGTGATGTCGAAACGGACTTTATTACCCTATACTGGACGACCAGGTGAAAGGAGGTACCAAGACATTAGAAAGGTCCTTCCGAGTCGATTCAAATCTTTTGTTTTGTGTTGTTTTTGGATTGTAAAGAAAAACAAAGAAAGTCAAATTTAAAATATCTTGTGGAAATATAAGACCAAGTACGACCAAAAACCTTCGAACCTCTAAACCCCCAAGCTCAACTTCCCATTTACTGGACTTCTGACTTTTGAGTCTGGAAACTAGACCGACCGGGAAGGAAAGACTAAAATATACACCAAGTCGTTTTGACACACTTAACAGGACTAAGTCCCAAGACTAAGGTAATATTTGGTTTCTATTCATCTATAAACCGTATCCCCGCGATCTGTTCGTGACCCTTATTAGACGCCCACACGTTTGGAGGTAGGAGTGGTCTCCAGGACACTGTACCGCCCTCCGAGTACCGTCCTCCTTTTCAAACGAAAAAGTGTTATCTTGAACTCAAGAAGGAGACCTTTTACCGTCCACGGAGAGAAAAAAGGGATTTCTCAGAATACAACACTATAGGATTTTTTTTCAGGAGAAGTTCGTTTGTCTTGCATAAAGGTCACGTGGAAAACAGAGGGTCGTACGGAACTTTGACAGTTCTCCTCGATGAGGTGCAAGTTATAGGTCTTCCCGACGTCACTTCTCTATGGGGTGTGGGTTCCATTCTCTTTGGGTTCATTCTGTCATCCACAACACTCTCCTGTAGTCTCCCGTCTGTTTGACTTTGGTATGAGTGTCTTTTGATCGGTTAGATTAGTGTGATCCTGGTGTCGCAACAGATTGAGTTACTTTTATTCCGTACGGGACACCCCGGTGGGTTCTACCCGCCCAGTACCACCTCTCCAGACTGTCTTACACTAGGTGACCTCTTCCCTTACCGTTTGGTGAAGTCATAAGAACGGAACTCTTGGGGTACTTATCTAATTTTTCCGTTTTACTATCCTATGACTTTCTCCTTGAGGGTCCAGCCATCCACGGGTTATACGATGACCTCTAGTCACCTCTTTATCGAGGTCTTTCTTACTTCCGTACCTCGGTTTCGTTTTTGTTATGGGTCAACACCTACACTGTCCACTATCTTCGTTCCAAGCTACGACATTTCTCGTTATAACGTATCCTTGGACCTTACAATCCAGGTACTTAGTTCCGTTTAACCTTCACCAGTTTGTCCTCTACCGTTTTCACTTACAGGTGTAAGATCCTTAGTCGCTTGATTTTACCTGACCTTACCCACTTAAATTGAATCTACTGGGAATATAGATGATTACACCCGTCCTTAGGGAATCTTCTTTACCGCATCGGTAGTGCCAGTTGTTTTCTCAGACTTTACGTCATGAACCTACGTTAGAGTTTTTGCTGTCTTACTAGAGACAAGTAAAGACTCCGTTTGATAAGTTATAGTGTCATCAGGTTCAGATACGGGGTTGGTCATTGTGACTTCTTCGACTTCAACTTACCAAGATACTTCTGGATGTTCTGGAAAATCTTGATTGTGGGAGTTTTCTACAGGAAAAGTAATATCCCCTGACCTTACGTTTTCATCCTTCAGTTCTTTGTGAACTTCATTGTCCGTTTAAACCGAAACCTTATGTCTTACTTCGTCCCGTTTCCGATTATCAAAACGGTTCTCTTGTGTAACCAGTATCGTTTGTGGGAGAAGGTTGTTGTGTTCTCTTCTGAGATGTGTACCTGTAGTGGTCTACCAGTTGTGGTTTTAGTCTAACTAATATAAGAAACATCGGTTTTTACCTCTTCGAGATATGTCAGTCATTTTTGTTCTGACCCTCGACTGACACCGAGTCTAGTACTTGTGGAATAACGGTTTAAGTCTGAAGTCAACTTCTTTCATCCCTTTTGGTGATCTGGTGAGTCCATACTGGACTTAGTTTAGGGAATACTAATATGTCACCTTCACTCTTTATCTAAATTCCCGGATCTAGACTATCTATCTCACGGACTACTTGATACCTACCTCCAAGCGCTGTAACGTATCCTCTGTCCCTAGTTCTGGTAGGGGTACCTTTTCTTTACGTTTTTTTCCTTTTACCGACAGACCCCTCCGGAATGTTTATCGACACTTTTCTTCTCTTCTCTTTTCGTTTCCTCTTTTCCTTTCTATATTCGTAGACTTACGTCTCAAGGTTTCTTATCGTTCCTCTCTATTCTTTCGGAAGAAGTCGTTAGTTACGTTTCTTTATCACCTTTTGTTGTCTTACCCTTTCTGATCTCTAGAGAAGTTCTTTTAATCTCTGTGGTTCCCTTGTAAAGTACGTTTCTACCCGAGCTATTTCCTGTCTTTACCATACCTGGATTGTCTTCGTCTTCTATAATTCTTCTCCACCGTTCTTATGTGTCTTCGTGACATGTTTTTTCTAGAAGTACTGGTTCTATTAGTGCTACCACACTAGTGAGTGGATCTCGGTCTGTAGGACCTTACACTTCAGTTCATCCGGAATCTTTCGTAGTGATGTTTGTTTCGATCACCTCCACTACCTTAAGGTCAACTCGATAAAGTCTAGGACTTTCTACGACACTGTCACGACGTGAGTTATACGGTCGTTTAAACCTTTTGAGTCGTCACCGGTGTCCTGACCTTTTCCAGTCAAAAGTAAGGTTAGTTTTTCTTTCCGTTACGGTTTCTTACGAGTTTGATGACGTGTTAAGGTGAGTAGAGTGTGTGATCATTTCATTACGAGTTTTAAGAGGTTCGGTCCGAAGTTATCATGCACTTGACTCTTGAGGGACTACAAGTTCGACCAAAATCTTTTCCGTCTCCTTGGTCTCTAGTTTAACGGTTGTAGGCGACCTAGTACCTTTTTCGTTCTCTCAAGGTCTTTTTGTAGATAAAGACGAAGTAACTCATACGGTTTCGAAAACTGACACACCTAGTGTTATTTGACACCTGTTAAGACTTTCTCTACCCTTATGGTCTGGTGGGCTGGACGGAGAACTCTTTGGACATACGTCCAGTCCTTCGTTGTCAATCTTGATCTGTACCTTGTTGTCTGACCAAGGTTTATCCTTTCGCTCAGACATTTCCGACATATAACAGTGGGACGAATAAATTTAAGATACGTCTCATATATTACTCTTTGCGACCTGACCTTCTTCGAGTTCGACCTTAGTTCTAACGGTCCTCTTTATAGTTATTGGAGTCTATACGTCTACTGTGGTGGGAATACCGTCTTTCACTTCTCCTTGATTTTTCGGAGAACTACTTTCACTTTCTCCTCTCACTTTTTCAACCGAAGTAAAAGTAAGTCTTTTACTTCTAGTACCGTAGACCAGGGTAGTGAAGTACCCTTTATCTACCCCTTTGTCACCTCTGACAGTCTGAAATATAAAAACCCGAGGTTTTTAGTGACGTCTACCACTGACGTCGGTACTTTAATTTTCTACGAATGAGGAACCTTCCTTTCAATACTGGTTGGGTCTGTCGAATAATTTTTCGTCTCTGTAATGAAACGGTTGTTTCCAACAGATCAGTTCCGATACCAAAAAGGTCATCAGTACATACCCACACTGTCCCTGACACTTCTTCCGACTCGCGGCTTCTTAACTACGAAACCTTGACACCACAACCTCTTCTGAGAACTCTCAGGGTACCTGACGTTCCTCTAGGTTGGTCAGGTAAGATTTCCTCTAGTCAGGACCCACAAGAAACCTTCCTTACTACGATTTCGACTTTGAGGTTATGAGACCGGTGGAGTACGCTTCTCAGCTGAGTAACCTTTTCAGAGGCTACGACCCTCCCTAATCCCCGTCCTCCTCTTCCCCTGCTATCTCCTACTCTACCGACCTACCGTAGTGCCAGAACTACCTGCACTTAAACTCACTTGAGACCCTCAACCACTACCTGTCTCTCCGGACCACACGACGTTTCTCAACCTGTGCTGACTCGCTGACTTGAATGGACTCCTTTCGTTCAGATTGTGGAAATGTCAAGGAGTCCGCAGTAGATCACAGGGGTGACTTTCGAATGGAAGAATTAAGCAGGGTAAGGAAGAGAAGTATTTGTCCCGACTAAGGATTCCTAGACTCACAGAAAAATGAAAAATAAAAGAATAAAGAAATGAGGGTGAAGGTGGGTGGTCTGTAGAGAAAGGGATTGTATGAGGTAATCTCAAACTAGGGACCCTCCCCTTCTAGGGACCTTCTCTCGTAAGAACGGACCTCTTGGGGTACCTGTCTCCTCGGACCGTTCGACACCCAGTTGTCCCAGTGTTTCCCAACCTGTCATGAATCGTCTTATCTGAATCGTGGGTACGTGTCTGATGAAGTTTTAGATTAAGTTTTACAAAACACAAGAGTATAAAATCATGAGGAAAAACCATAATTTACAAATTTCTCTGAACATTACTATAAAAACAAATTACGACGACTGAGAGGGTTCCTATAGTGGAGAGGACTGACCAACTTATGTAACGTAACCCTATTTCTACCAAATCAAAATTTACTACGTCAAAGGACCTCCTTAAGATTCGATTAAAATCTGGTACTAAATGTTTTGTTTGGTAATAAATCATGAAAACTAGGTGAAACCAAATTTTGGTTGTGGAAAATTTCGTCGGCGTATATAATGGTCTGGTTAAATTTTCGAAGAATGAGACACGGGACAAGAAACCCGAATCAAGAATCCAGTCTTACAGTTAATGTGAGATTTTTCACCAATAACTAACAGGTTCATTTCACAATTACTAAGTCCTTTTATAGAAAGGAAAAGTTCTACCGAAACAGAAGTATAAATCTTCATTTTATGTCTGTCCGATGAAGTCCCACTATTATAGGACCTCGTTCTACTTTATTAAACTGTCTATTAATTTTTTACTTCTAAGAATAAACCTTATCCTTTGAGACTCAACCGACTAAACCCTTCAACTTTAGGTTCCTGTTTAATTATTTATCGTACAAAACTTTACAGAAAGATACCCCGTAAATATTACATTTGACTCCTAATGAATTACCAAATGAACTTAACGGTCACCATGTCTTTTCCCATTTTTCTCTGCTTTCTTCTTTCCTTTCAAGGAATAATGACCATAGTCTCATCGTGTGACTAATTCTTTCTTTAATTGACATGTTTTTACTAATGTCATTGTAGTTACCTTGAAATTTATTTTCTTTTTTTTAAGTGAATGTAAAGACGATGAGGGTTTAGTTAGACCAGAGGAAAAAAAAAAAAAAAAAAATTCCTAAGAAAACAAGGCAATTAATCCACCTTGTAACAAACAAACGGTAAAAGTTTGATATTCCGTCTATCGGGTCCCAACAAAACAAAACGAAATCGTAACATTATTACGATTAGAAACACGTTCAAATCCTTTTTGAAAACGTAACAAAAGGATCTTATTTAGGTACCTTTATTCTAAAGACTTAGTTTCCTGTAATGGTAAAATTATCAAGAAATAATACAATTGAGATTTTAAATAGTATAGTAAAATAAAATACGTTCGTGTGACGGAGTAGACCTATAAGATTAAACTTTAGTTCAACTATATTTTACCACGACACACGATTCAGCGAAGTCAACACAAGTTGAGAAACACTGAGACCTGACATCGGGTGGTCAGAGGAGACAGGTACCCTAAGAGGTCCGTTTTTATGACCTCACTCAACTGTACGGGAGGAGGTCCCCTAGAAGGGTTGGGGGTCTCTACCTTGGGAACAGAGAATTCAGAGGACGGAACCGTCCGTCCAAGAAATGGTGATCACAGTGGACCTTTCGGGTATTTTACCACGAAACAACAATAAAGTTACGAGTAAAGATAGTTATAATCTACTTAACTAGTAAAGGGATATAAACACAGATGATTAATATTAAAGATAAAACCCTACGTTTGAGAAACTAATATAATATATAAATAAACACAGGACCCTCGGAATTATCACAAGAATGGTCTCAAAGTGTTCACGTAAAATTACATCCATAATTGGGAAACGAATTAATGATACTTATAATAAAACAGGTAACATAACGAAAGGTCAAAAAAACCAAATAGTACAAAACTTAAAACTTACTATTTTATTAACCAGGATAGAAAACATCAAAGAAGACAACGAAGTTTTGAATCTTTTAATACAATTTGAGTTCTAGTTTGAAGTACTCCAGGATCACGTATCCCCCTTAAATTACCATCACCCTCGACTCATTCCTTTAGTTCTGTCTATCTCCATTTCAATATGTTAACAATCTCACACGTATACTTTGTAAAAGGGTATTTCTTTAACATAACAGGGATGACTCTTCATAATTATGATAGTCGTACTGACTATGGATACTACGGGTTGACACGTTATTCTTACTTCTTCCCTCGCATAGTGAAAGACTCTTTAAATCGGAGTTCTTCCATCATTTGATCAAATAGGTGTAAGTCCTATTAAAACAAAAAACAAAACCAACGAACTCGACTTACCGACATTTATCTTCAGACGTTAAAACAAAATCAAAACTAACGAAGTCTACTTACCGACATTTATCTTCAGATTGATTGTCGTATCGAAGTCCTTTCTTACTTTAGAGTGTTACTATGTTGACAACGATTTATTAAAGGACGAACAGGTATCTCCCCGGTCAAAGTCTTCCTAGTCCCTCTAGAGTAGAATGTGGTACAATATGGTTTCTAACCTCCCCAATTCTTTAGTGTGAAGGAGTAACGGTGTACGGACATGAATGTTATTCGTTTCTAATAGACCCTACAGGAGTTAAGTCCATGAGACAAAACAATTAGATGTCACGTCGAATGAACGGTCTAGTGTCCAGGGTCGAAGACAAGTTTTGTCGTCTTAGTTGTCCTTAAACTGTTGTTTAAGACTCGACAAGAGTGGAGTTGAGGAGAGAAGATTGGTTAAAACGAATAAAAGTACCTGACTTGTTGTGTGAAAATACAAGTTAAGAGTCAGAGTCTTTCAGATTACCAAGAAATAATATGTAACGTTATTCGGGTTTGAAGAAAAAAGGTAGAAATTTATGAGACGGGGTGTATCCATTGGAATAATAAGGACAAAGGACCTGTGAGGAGAAAACGAGATCAGTTCATGGAGACTAGAGAAAAGGAACGTCAACTGGACAAACAAAGGTGGACAATACGACAACAAAAGAAAAACAGTTAGACAAGGTAGTCGATTTTATCTTATATTATCTGACCCACCGAATATTTGTTGTTTTTAAATAAACGGTGGTAAGACCTCCGACCACTCAGGTTCCAGTTCCGTCTAAACCACAGACCCCTCTCGAACGAAGGACTAAGTATATGTAGAAGTGTACCACCTTCCTGTTCCTCATAAAGACCCCAGTGAAATATTCCCATGATTAGGGTAAGAACTCTCGAGGTGGGAGTACCGGATTAGCGGAGGGTTTCCGGGGTGGAGGTGTGAAGTGTGACCCTAATCCAAAGTTGTATAATTAAAACTCCCCTAGTGTTTGTAAATCAGATATCGAGAAAGAAACGGATTACGAAAGGAGGACCTTATGAAAGGGAGGAAAGGAGCGAATTTTGGTTTGAGTGAGCAGTTTGGGATTGAGTTCAGACTGTAATTTGTTTCGTTTCGTGTCATGTCTTGAGTACGAGGAACTCTTCAAATCTACGGTAACGTGTCTATTTAGAGACCCGTCTTAGTATAAGTAATTACCGACGAGATCGGAGAGTCTCTACCTAACTTCAAGAGAAATACACAGATGACCGGAAACAACTCGTTCACGTGTAGAGAACCCGTCATAAGTCCAAGAATTTCCTATGGTCTCTCCGTGGGGAGGAGGAGGGTTATGACGGACGTTTACGCTAGTCATATAACCTACATGACCGAAACTCATCAATACATCTCAACCTGGTGTCTCGTGGTTCTTAACTACGGAAACTGACACCACGATCTCTTCTGAGAACTCTCAGGGAACCTAACGTACCTCTAGTTCGGTCGGGTAGGGTTTCCTTTAGTTGGGACTTATAAGTAACCTTCCTGACAACAACTTCGACTTCGAGGTTATGAAACCGGTGGACTACCCTTCGCGATTGAGTAAACTTTTCTGGGACTACGACCCCTATCCAACATCCGTCCTCCTCTTCTCCTCCTGTCTCCTACTCTACCAACCTACCGTAGTCACTTAAGTTACCTATATCCAAACTCGTTTGAGACCTTCTCTCACTTCCTATCCCTTCGGACCGTAGGACGTCAGGTATCCCATCGTAAAGTCTGTGGTGACTCACTGACTTGTTGTTGTTTTTGTTAACTAAACCCCATAATACGGTCACCCTTTGGTGAAATGAAGAAGAATGGTGACGGAAGTTCAGTTTGGAAATGTATTTGAGGTTTGAGGACTACCACAGAGTCCAAAAACAAAGAGACCTACACCCCCTAATCTCGTTAAAGTCAATAATTTTTAAGGTCGGGTTAGATTTAGTTCTAAAATTAGTGTACAGATTACTTTTCTAAGAGGAAGGTACACAAGGGTCTCTGAACTACACCCTTACCCCCTCTGTTTCAGACGGAAACAAAAGAAGGAGAAAGGTGGAAAACGTGGACGGAAGATCTACGTCCCAATCCCCACTCCTCCCTGATCTTCAACTCCCTGAATTTTTTTCTTGAATTAATCAGATCAGACTTTTTTTGGGAGACGTATCAGTTATACGTTTATGACTGGTAAAAAGTTTGTTCCACGAAAACAACCAAGAAACCCCTGTGGGACAACCTCGGGAGACTGAGACTTTGTAAAGACTCTCCATGAAAGAACGATGAGAGAACACTGTACAGGAGTCAGGAGGAGGTCGTCAAGTATGACTCATTGGAGAAAAACTGTCTCACACCAGGTGACCTCTTCCTTTACCGTTTGCTGAAGTAATAAGGACGGAACTCATGGGGTACTCACTATACTTTTCCGTTTTACTATCCTGTGACTTTCTACTTGAGGGGTCCAACCATCCACGGGTTATACGATGACCTCTAGTCACTTCTTTATTGAGGTCTTTCTTACTTCTCTACCTCGGTTTCGTTTTTGTTATAGGTCAACACCTACACTGACCACTATCTTCGTTCCAGGTTACGACATTTGTCGTGATAACGTATCCTTGGACCTTACAATTCAGGTACTTAGTTCCGTTTAACCTTCACCAGTTTGTCCTCTACCGTTCTCACTTGTAGTTGTAAAATTCTGAGTCATTTGATTTTACCTGACCTAACCTACTTAAGTTGAGTCTACTGGTAATATAGGTGATGACACCCGTTCTTAGGGAATCTTCTTTACCTCGTCGACAGTATCAATTGTTTTCTCAGACTTTACGTCATAAACCTACGTTAGAGTTTTTGCTGTCCTACTAGAGACGAGTAAAGGTTCCGTTTGGTAAGTTATAGTGTCATTAGGTTCAGATACGAAACCGGTCATTACGACTTCTTCGACTTCAACTTACCAAGATACTTCTGGATGTTCTGGAGGATCTCGATTGTGGGTTTTTTCTACAGGAAAAGTAAAATCCCCTGACCTTACGATTTCATCCTTCAGTTCTTTGTGGACCTCATTGTCCGTTTAAACCGGAACCTCATGTCTTACTTCGTTCCGTTTCCGATTATCTCAAAACGGTTCTCTTACGTAACCAGTATCGTTTGTGGGAGAAGGTTGTTGTGTTCTCTTCTGAGATGTGTACCTGTAGTGGTCTACCAGTTGTGGCTTTAGTCTAACTAATATAAGAAACATCAGTTTCTACNTCATGTCTTACTTCGTTCCGTTTCCGATTATCTCAAAACGTTTCTCTTACGTAACCAGTATCGTTTGTGGGAGAAGGTTGTTGTGTTCTCTTCTGAGATGTGTACCTGTAGTGGTCTACCAGTTGTGGCTTTAGTCTAACTAATATAAGAAACATCAGTTTCTACCTCTTCGAGATATGTCAATCGTTTTTGTTCTGGCCCTCGACTGACACCGAGTCTAGAATTTGAGAATAACGGTTTAAGTCTGAATTTAACTTCTTTCATCCCTTTTGGTGATCTGGTAAGTCCATACTGGATTTAGTTTAGGGAATACTAATACGTCACCTTCTCTCTTTATCTAAATTCCCTGATGTAGACTATCTGTCTCACGGACTACTTGATACCTACCTCCAAGCGCTGTAACATGTCCTCTGTCCCTAGTTCTAGTAGAGGTTCTTCTTCTTTACGTTTTTTCGTTTTACCGACAGACTCCTCCGAAATGTTTATCGCCACTTTTCTTCTCTGTACTTTTCGTTTCCTCTTTTCCTTTCTATATTCGTAGACTTACGCCTCAAGGTTTCTTATCGTTCCTCTCTATTCTTTCGGAGAGAGTCGTTAGTCACGTTTCTTTGTCTCCTTTTGTTGTCTTACCCTTTCTGATCTCTAGAGAAGTGCTTTTAATCTCTATGGTTCCCTTATAAAGTACGTTTCAACCCGTGTTATTTCCTGTCTTTACCATACCTGGATTGTCTTCGTCTTCTATAAGTCTTCTACACCGTTCTTATGTGTTTTCTTGACATGTTTTTTCTAGAAGTACTGGGTCTATTAGTACTACCACACTAGTGACTGGATCTCGGTCTGTAGGACCTTACACTTCAGTTCACCCGGAATCCTTCGTAGTGATGTTTATTTCGATCACCTCCACTACCTTAAGGCCACCTCGAAAAAGTTTAGGATTTTCTACTACGACACTTTCACGATGTGAAGTCATACGGTCATTTAAACCTTTTGAGTCGTCACCGGTGTCCTGATCTTTTCTAGTCAAAAGTAAGGTTAGGGTTTCTTCCCGTTACGGTTTCTTACGAGTTTGATGGTATGTTAACGTGAGTAGAGTGTGTGATCGTTTCATTACGAGTTTTAGGAGGTTCCGTCAGAAGTTGTCATACACTTAGCACTTGAAGGTCTACAAGTTCGACCAAAATCTTTTCCGTCTCCTTGGTCGTTAGTTTAACGGTTGTAGACGGTCTAGTGACTTTTTCGTTTTCTCAAGGTCTTTTTGTAGATAAAGACGAAGTAACTCATACGGTTTCGAAAACTGACACACCTAGTGTTATTTGACACCTGTTAAGACTTTCTCTACCCTTATGGTCTGGAGGACTAGACGGAGAACTCTTTAGACATACGTCCAGTCCTTCGTTGTCAATCTTGACCTGTACCTTGTTGTCTGACCAACGTTTAACCCTTTCCTCATACAGTTCCGACATATAACAGTGAGAAGAATAAATTGAATATACGTCTCATGTAGTACTCTTTACTACCCGACCTACTTCGTGTTCGACCTTAGTTTTAACGGCCCTCTTTATAGTTATTAAAGTCTATACGTCTACTGTGGTGGGATTACCGTCTTTCACTTCTTCTTGATTTCTCGGAGAACTACTTTCACTTTCTCCTCTCACTTTTTCAACCGAATTTTGAGTTGTAAGTCTTTTGCTTCTAGTACCGTAGACCAGGGTAGTGAAGTACCGATTATCTACCCCTTTGCCATCTTTGTCACCGACGGAAATAAAAACCCCCCGAGGTTTTAGTGACGTCTACCACTGACGTCGGTACTTTAATTTTCTGTGAACGAAAAACCTTCTTTTCGATACTAGTTGGATCTGTCGTATAAGTTTTCGTCTCTGTAATGAAACGGTTGTTTTAAGGTAGATCAGTTCCGACACCAAAAAGGGAACCAGTCCATACCTATACTCTCAACCTGATAGTTCTTTCGACTCTCGGCTTCTTAACTACGAAAACTTGACACCACAACCTCTTCTGAGAACTCTCAGGGAACGTGAGGCTCCTCTAGGTTGGTCAGGTAGGATTTCCTCTAGTCAGGACCCACAAGTAACCTTCCTGACTACAACTTCGACTTTGAGGTTATGAAACCGGTGGGTTACTCTTCTCGACTGAGTAAACTTTTCTGGGACTACGACCCTTTCTAACTTCCGTCCTCCTCTTCCCATGTTGTCTCCTGGTCTACCAACCTACCGTAGTGACTGAGTTACCTGTACTCGAACCCATTTGAGACCCTCAACCACTACCTGTCTCTCCGGACCGTCCGACGTCGGATACCCCAGTGTCTCAGCCCGTTATGAGACTCACTTGACTCGACTTGACTTGACTTGGAGAAAGACGACTCCGGTAGACCTGGGACCACCCGTCTCAAGAACCTACCCCAGAGGAATTCCTCCGAGATCGGACCGAGAGGAGACGTTGTACGTAAATCGAGTGTCCAATGGGGAGACCTAGGAGTTTTATGTTGAGGTCGGTACGAGAGGAAGAGCCTGAAATACTCCACTCTTAGTCCGTGTTCAAAGACACAAGGGGTCTCAGGTCCCTTGTGCCTAGTTTAAGAGACCCCATCCGTCTTTTAACGGGGTATGTCAACATGTACGGAATTTGGGTCGTTGGACACTCATACAATGGAGTGTACTGTTTGACCTGAAACGTCTACATTAACTCCAATCCCTGAAACTCTACCTCTCCCATAGGACCATCTAGTAGGTCCACCTAGGGTCACCTAACAGGACCACCTACAAAGTCACAGTCTCCAGAGGTTGTCCCACAGGGGTTCTTGGTTGTTTTCATGGGACAAACTATTTAGCAGTCATAAACCCATAACTGAGACGTTTCCACAGAACCACACGGGTCATGTAATAAAATCGTGGGAATGAGGGAGTCAGTGTCACGTCTCCGTCCTTTTCAAGGTGAATTGTAACGACCTGTTCAAAACATTTAGAAACAGGGAACAAGCCACAAAATCATGTCCACGTATATTTGGTAGAGATTCGTAAAGGTAATGAGTGATCGACGGACTTAAGGAAACGACCTAAACCAGAGGAATTATCTTTAAGACAATGACTCACAGGAGTACGTAAAACTATTTGTGTAAGGAACACGACCCCGGACATGTAAAAACGAATACAAAGACCAGACTTTATTTAAATACGTTGGCTCATTCGAGGAAGTACGAGAGTAAGATAAAATACATTTAACCGTCTCTACAGAATCCAGATACCGAAGATCTTGTATTTACCTTGAAGTTCAAACCTACTCAACTTCTCTTAGATTTCTACTCTAGAAACTAAACGAAGAAAGGATGGTGAGGACTTAAAACTTAGTAGAGAAGAGTGACAGTTCCCCGAAGGGTCCATCTCGTGACCATTTCTTAGGTAGACGGTCACGTCCTCTATGTTCTCTACACCTAAGCTAGGGAGCCAACCCTTCTAGAGAACCTCTTCCCTTACCGTTCGGTGACGTCATAAGAACGAACCTTTTCGGGTACCTGGCTCCTCGGACCACTCGATGTCAGGTACCCCAGTGTTTCTTAACCTGTGTTGACTCGTTGATTCATGAAAAGTGACAGTAAATCCTATACGTTCACACCCTAGGTCCCCACAACAGGATGAAGGACACAGTCAAATAAGGTAATACTTCTAAAAAAAAACTCGAGGAACTTCCGTTCCCGGTTTAGAATAATAGTACCGTTGTGGTCCGGTCGAGTCTCGGACCTTGTTTCGTCCTTGAGTCGTTTACTTACTCACTTACTTGTTTATAGTAGTCCGGGGTTTGACCGAAGGTATTGTAGAAGGAACCCTGCTAAGTCTTCCCAAATTTAGGGAAGAGACGTGTGACCGGAAATTGATATACTTCGATAAAACACGATTAATTAATTCAGAAAAGTACACTATACAAAAGTCAGGGGGTGTCCTATAAGGACGTGTAGCTAATATTGGAAAAGATGAAATTAACATACTATCGGAGGAGTCCTTACAAGTCAAAAGACTTTACTTAAGTCATCCTCCCACCCGGCTTTCACTAACACATTGAGAACGTTTTCCGACACCAAACTTAGAAAGGTTTTCAGAATAGAGTCGTCGGGTCTGTGTCCTGACACGGTTATCAGTGTCGAAGAGACAAATGGTAACATATCAGACGTCTATCGGGACCACTCCCGGTTCCCGAATATACCTTCCGCAGTGCCACACAAAATTCACACTGTCCTATAGTTTACCTTGAAAAGTACCACAGAACTATAAAGTAGACTTCGAAGTTTCAACTCTTGTTTTTACTATTCATAGGGATCCAAAGACTTACCCCACGATCGATCGTGATCTGCATAGGTACGTCTTTAACACTTTTCTGTCGTTTTTCAACTGACACATAGTTGAAAGGTAGTGTGTGGAGGTCGACTACGTCCTCTTTCCCAAACTAATTTCTGAGAGACCCCCATCACCTGTGATAACGCAGTAAAGGGAAAGAGAAGAATACCCCTCTGGAAACTCTCTTGACCCCCGAGGTTACCATGGGACCCTAACCTGATCTCGTTTACTCTCTTAAGTACCCCTTTACCTATACACAGAACACTTTAAATCCGTATACTTATTCACCCTGGACCCCGAATGGAGGACGGAATACTTAGACCTTACACCCTCCGACCAGTCTTGTGCTGGCTAGAGATTTACTCACTTCTTCCGACATCACTCGGACAGACGTGACGGCCTTAAAGGTCACCACTACTGTACGCACAAGATCCTCAATGTTTCCTTCTATTAACTGGAACTTGGTCCTCCAGACGACTACCACACTTCCCTGGGTCGTTATTCGACGGGATACCATATAAAGACTCGTCCTCAACTCGACAAACGTTCTTCGAAGACCCTCTTCACCCTCTTACGTAGTCCCAATTTACCCCGAAAGATCGGTCCGGTAGGGATGACACTCGGAAACTTTCGGGGTGTTTACTGGGGTGACCTCTCTCGGTTGTTCACCCGAGGATGGAGTTCTGGTCCCAGATGACACAACATTGTCATGGTTGGTACTTTCTTTGAGAGGAAAAGGAGACTAGGGACACGGTATACGAAACTGGGACCTCTTCGGTCTTCGTCGCCCTCCCCCTCTCACTTCCTCTCACTTTCTCTCACTTCCTCTACCCCCTTCCTGACCGTGATGAAGGAAAGGTACGAGATCCGGACGGTTAGGCCCTCTGCGCCCTCTCGGCTCAAGTTGAGGACCCAGTCCTTCCAGGGGACCTTCTCCTTTACCTTCAGGTGAAGTCATAAAAACGGACCTTTTAGGGTACCTGTCTCCTTGGATCACCCGATGTCAGGTACCCCAGTGTTTCTCAACCTGTACTGAATCGCCGACTTGTTGTCGTTATTGTTCTTCCAACGTCAGTGGTACAGAGACCAACGCCACCCCGAGGCCCCTACCACAATCCCCTGAGACTAAACACATACACTGACTTCAAAATTTGTCCTGAAAATTTAACTCAACACCCAAAAAAAACCGACGTCATTCGTCGAACACCCTAGAATCAAGCGTCTGGACCCTAGCTTGGGTACGGGGGACGTCACGTTCGCGTCTCAGGATCTGTGACCCTTAAGAGATTACTCAAAATTAAGAACTTTCATCGAAATGTTTAGACAGCCCCATCCGAACTCTATAAAGGATCTCCACTCCTTCCCATTAAACAGTGTCGTACGACTCTTCCTCACTAATCTCTTTTTATTTGAATAATTATAATAGACCACTTGTGGTCACTCCAATCGGTCAAACTTTTTGACTAATTCATTTGTTCCCTATCCACCTTTGTCTGTTAAGAGAACTTGAAACCCGTACCTTTTGACCAGTTCCATTATTGTAAAAGTTACGTTTACACCTAATCATTCAAAGGTTAACTTTTAGTACCATGACCCGATCTTCAAGGGTCATGTACAAGAAGTTTCATCTTGTCTGTTATATGAAAGTTTTTGATGTTGTGTGTACAAATCACATAACCGTCTAGATCCTCTTGAAAGTAAATGATTTGTCGGTCACCTTTACCTAACTCTTTGTGTACACCGGAGTCTATCTCCTTCATAAAAACAGATTTTTATTATTCTCCATGTTTGGTACTACATGGTTTATTCGATGTTACTATATAACATATTGTACTCCTCATGTCTGTTATAAAATATTATTAATATTTACCTTATATTGGAAATTTTAACACCTAGTGATATGACATATGGACATATAGTCAGAAGATGATAGACATGGGACCAAGTTTACGTCCCATACAAAACTGGAATGGACATATCACATCCACACCGATCTCCTCCCCGGGCCTCGTACGAAGAAGAGTGACAAGGTTACCCACAGAGAGAAAGGTGTTTGAGAGTGTCGGACGTCAAAAGTCTCTACTTACCGTCCTTCATGCTTCTCTACCCCCAACCACGTAAAGTGGAACTCCACTCGGGATCATGCTTAATTTCGATCTTGTCCCTGAAGGAACTACCAGGACACCGGTTTTGAGGCTCGAGGGTCACGTCTCCTGGACCCAGTTAGGTAGGAACCAGTCCTTTACTCTGGGACGTGTGACGTTGATTTTTAGGGTGTACGGAGTTATATCTACCTCCCAGGACACACGACGTTGATTCTGGACCTCGTCGGTTTATTTACCTATTTATTTATAAAAAAAAACTTTTCGATCTCGTGAAACGTAGACAAGTCTCTTACTCTCTTGGTTGTTGTCTCTACGTTACCGTGATCTATGTAAAGACGAACTAGGACCCTTGACCCGGTTCCTTGACAGTTGTCGAAAAGGGGGTTGTACCTCATGTCTCACCTTAATATGATCGTGAATTCACTACGTTTCCTCACTTCGTCAGGGATTGTAAGTCCTTACTCAGGGACCACAATAATATTCGACCGCACACGAATGTCAATGTAGAACTACACGAGACCAACCTGTATTCTTCAAAGTGCCCTGTAGTTGTAATCTGTTCCGGTAAGCTACTGGTCCTACGAAGTTTTGGTTGTGCTCTCGTGAGTCATTAGTACAGACTTGTGTCTGTTATGTTCTTGTAACAAGCTCAGTGTTTTATGGTTCGTCGGAGACGGTCGATTTTACTCACTGTCGACGAAGGAACGGTAATGTTGGAGACGGAACGAGGTAAGACGGGACGATATTTATTTTGAATAACTCTGTGGGTCAATATTTTAACGGGAACGAAATACTGTCACAGATTAGACGGTTTAGTGGGTTAGTTTCGGGTCTAGGATTTTATTCAAGAAAGATGTAGGAGAGTGACTTGACGGGGTATCAAGGGGTACCGTATTACGAGAGGTTGAGTTAACCATTATGTAGTCTGAACAAGTCACACTATGACTGACCGGAAACCAAACTCCTGTTACCTGTCTCTTACCCTATTATACATGAACCGTTTTTGGTTAATTCCCAATTAGGGAGAAGAAAGTTTCTATTTGTTCGTTATTTTACTTTGTACAGTACCCCAGATCCCCTTTTTGACGACGACTATATCTTTTTTCTTGTCGCAGGGGCCTGAACCAACCCCCGGGATCGATATGTAAAGATATCGAAGGTCAAAATATGATAAGTAGTATCTTAAGACTCCTTTGATTATAAATGATGACACGAACAACGAGTCAACACAGGCTGAGAAACACTGGGGTACCTGACATCGGACGGTCCGAGGAGACAGGAACCTTAAGAGGTCCGTTCTTATGACCTCACCCATCGGTAAGGGGAGAGGTCTACTAGAAGAGTAGGGTCCCTAGATTGAGCCCAGATGACGTACCGGCCGTTCGGTTTTAGTCATCCTTTAACTTTTAGGATTAATTCCTCGGTTTGATAATGACATCTTTTACCTTCACCATTATAGCTCTCCTTTGGACTTTCCAAAAGGATCTGGTTTCTTTTCTTATTACCCTTTCGTGTATCATCTGTATTTCGTTAAGTTAGGTTATTCCTAAACACAAGTAATACTTTTTTGTTCTCACTAAAATTACCCTCGTCACGATCAATCCGTTTAACCGAAAGAGTTTTACGTAAGGTCGGGAGATTATCGTACGTCTCGGTTCAGAGTGAGAAGGATCTTAACGGACGATATAATAACGAAGGGACTACCATGTCACCATTTCTGAGACGGACGGTTACGTCCTCTACGTTCTCTGCGCCCAAGCTAGGGACCAAACCCTTCTAGGGACCTCCTCTCGTACCGTTGGGCGATGTCATAAGAGAGGACCTCTTAAGGTACCCGTTTCCTCGGAACACCGATATCAGGCGTCCCAGTGTTTCTCAGTCTGTGCTGACTCGTTGACTCGTACATGCGTGTGCACCCTCTCATCGTCCGTCCCGACAACACCCCGTAGATCAAACGACCACGACTAACACCGTCTCCGTCGAGATCTCTATCGAAAAGTCAAACCGTTAGTCGAAGGACTACCCCCGTCTCCACCGACTCAAGACTTCGGTCGTCCACAACGTTACCGAAAACGGAACCGTTCGTCGGAGGACTGAGACCTGAGGGACTGATCCCGACCTCGTCGCCGAAATAACCATCGGGTCAAGAGTCTACACGGAGGACCTCAGTTAGTGCCTTCCGGTCAGATCTCGTCGTGGTCGGATATCTCCACATTGTTGTGTGAACGTAGTAAATTTGAAAAGATCACACATACACACGAGTCACACAGACTGAGAAACACTGGAGTACCTGACATCGGGTGGTCCGAGGAGACAGGTACCCTAATAGGGTCATCCTTATGACCTCACCCGACGGTAAAGAACGAGGTCCCCTAGGAGGACTGGGTCCCTAACTTGGGAACAGAGGACGTAACCGTCCACCTAAGAAATGGTGACACGGTGGACCCTTCGGATTTAAAAAGATCATCGACACCAATTTCTTCATGTTTCTTTAGTCAAGTCAAGTCAGCGAGTCAACACAGGCTGAGAAACACTAGGGTACTTAACGTCGTGCGGTCAGGAGGGACAGGTAGTGGTTGAGGGTCTCAAGTGAGTCTGAGTGCAGGTAGCTCAACCACTACGGTAGGTCGGTAGAGTAGGAGACAGTAGGGGAAGAGGAGGACGGGGGTTAAGGAGGGTCGTAGTCTCAGAAAAGGTTACTCAGTTGAGAAGAGTACTCCACCGGTTTCATGACCTTAAAGTCGAAATCGTAGTAAGGAAGGTTACTTGTGGGTCCTGACTAGGACCCACAATCTTACCTGACCAATCTAAAGGAACGTCATGTTTCTTTATCCACCGTAATTAAAATCATTATATAAAATTATGTTATATAGGGGTTTATGAGAATAAAGATGTATAGTTATATAGTGAAAAAGAACATGACTACGTGTGTATTAGAGTGAATTCTGATCAGTGTAAGTTCGTCGGTCATCGATATACACCGAGGATATAACGTGTTACTTCTAGATCTCGGACAAAAAAGGAAGGACCTTTAAATCATCTATTAAATTATGAGATATTACTTAGAGAGAGACGAATTTGAACATCCAACACAAAAGGTGTTAATTTGTGGCCGACTATATCGTCGTTATTAGTCTATTCGTACTTTTACTGAGTCAGATATGTTCATTTTAAGTAGTTTTCTTCGGCATGAATCTGTGTGACCCTGTTTAAGAAACTTTACCTTTCTATTTCTGGGAGTCTACGTAGGTCTATCAGGGGGAACGAGGGAACATTTAGACAATTTCTTTTTATATGTCTAACCGGAATCGGAAGAAAGGACGTTTCTATTTACCGTCTTCCTTCATCTTACTACTGATATGTATACTCCCTATCTTCCATATCGAACTCTTACAATACGAGTCGGTCCAACAAAAAGTCCACATTCGTATCGTCCTCCTATCTACGAATTTCCGAATACTTTATATGGTAAACATATCGAGAGAACTTTTTCCATAAACGCCCATAAAAGAAAAAGTATAGTTGGAAGACGAACACTGTAACTAGTGCCATAGACACTATGACGTTCAAATCCTCCCGTGTCGAGTCGGAGAGGTGAACCGACGGTCCGTTCGACAGATACCCGAGCCACTGACCTAGACACTGTAAAGTAAAACAAAAATTTGTTTATATTTTAATTTTTTTAATTTTGACTCCATATTAACTGTATGTTGTAATACGGTAACTGCGAACTTATTGAGTCCACAATCCCCACGATTTGAGGTGTGTTAACTTTAAGACTTTTTAGACACATATTGACGGTTAATCGGGAACTATAGACTCTAAGAAGACGTAGGAGGTTCAGGAACATAGATTCCAAGACGTAACTGTCCAAGTCGGTCAACATCTCCCACATCATGACATTGTAAATGATAACTTTTCTTTAGGTAAATGTCTACCTGTGTACGTCAAGTTTGGGTACAAAAAGTTCCCATTTGACATAATCAAAGTTTACAAGTTACATTACTAAAAATTTTTATTAAAAAGTTTTCTAAATAAATGAATAAATAACCGACACGACCCAGAGGTAACGACGTCTCCGAAAAGAGACCAACACCATATACCCGAAGAGTAACACCACCGAAGAGAGAGAACAACACTTCGTGTCCGAGATCCGTACACCCGAAGCCATCAACGTCGAAGACCCGAGATCTCGTGTCCAAGTTGTCAACACTGTGTATCCGAATCAACGAGACGTCGTATACCCTAGAAGGACCTGACCCCTAGTTTGGACACAGAGGACGTAACCGTCCGTCTAAGAAATGGGACTCAGTGGTCCCTTCGGGGGTTGTATTACGAAACTATACACATAAACAAATTTTTACTCGTGTTACAGATCAATTGTATCGGTGCCGACAATAAAAGAAGGTATAAAATACGTAATTATTTCCTAGTCTCCTCTCCTTGAGTTCTATACATAATCACTATAGTAAGACCGTTCTTCAAAGAATTTCTACACCAAATCTACTGGTTTTGTATAGAGTTTCACTTTCAATGTCTCAATTTCATAATATGATAGACTCAAAATTTCTCAACCACCTCTGACGTGTGTGCATACGGTTTCAAATAATTTCAGACTAACTGATTAAGATCTGTGAATGTTTTTAAGGTAAACTGTGAATGTTTTACCTTACACAATCGTAAGAAATTTCACTTATATACATTAAACTTAGGATTTCATAGTCAAGTCAGTGAATCAGTACAGGTTGAGAAACACTGGGGTACCTGACGTCGTGAGGTCCGAAGGGACCGGTATTGTTTGAGGGTCTCAAATGAGTTTGTGTACGGGTAACTCAGCCACTACGGTAGGTTGGTAAAGTAGGAGACAGAAAGGGAAGAGGACGGAAGTTAGAAAGGGTCGTAGTTCCAGAAAAGTTTAATCAGTCGAGAAACGTAGTCCACCGGTTTCATAACCTCAAAGGCGAAGTTATAGTCAGGAAAGTTACTGATAAGTCCTGACTAAAGGAAATCCTACCTGATCAACCTAGAGAAACGTCAGGTTTCCTGAGAGTTCTCAGAAGAGGTAGTGGTGTCAAGTTTTCGTAGTTAAGAAGTCTGAGTCGAAAAAATATCACGTTGAGAGTGTAGGTATGTGCTGATGATCTTTTTGGTATCGAAACTGATCTATCTGGAAACAATCGTTTCATTACAGAGACGAAAATTATACAACAGATCCAAACAGTATCGAAAAGAAGGTTCCTCGTTCGTAAAATTTTAAAGGACCGACGTCAGTGGTAGAAGTCACTAAAACCTTGGGGGGGTTTATTTCAAAGAATGACAAAGGTATCAAAAGGGTAGATAAACGGTACTTCACTACCTACGGTACTAGAATCAAAAGACTTTCAACTCAAAATTCGGTTGAAAAAGTGAGAGGAGAAAGTGAAAGTAGTTCTCCGAGAAATCGAGAAGGAACGAAAGACGGTATTCCTACCACAGCAATCGTATAGACTCCAATAATTATAAAGAGGATCGTTAGAACTAAGGTCGAACACGAAGTAGGTCGGACCGTAAAACGTACTACATGAGTCAAGTCAAGTCAAGTCAGCGAGTCATCACAGACTGAGAAACGCTGGGATACTTAGTGTCGTGCGGTCCGGAGGGACAGGTAGTGGTAGAGGGCCTCAAGTGAGTCTAAGTGTAAGTAGTTCAGGCACTACGGTAGGTCGGTAGAGTAGGAGACAGCAGGGGAAGAGGAGGACGGGGGTTAGGGAGGGTCGTAGTTTCGGAAAAGGTTGCTCAGTTGAGAAGCGTACTCCACCGGTTTCATGATCTCAAAGTCGAAATCGTAGTAAGGAAGGTTTCTTTAGGGTCCCGACTAGAGGAAGTCTTACCTGACCAACCTAGAGGAACGTCAGGTTCCCTGAAAGTTCTCAGAAGAGGTTGTGGTGTCAAGTTTTCGTAGTTAAAAAGTCGTAAGTCGAAAGAAGTGCCAGGTTGAGAGTGTAGGTATGTACTGATAAGACGCATATTCAATTTATTCGTCCCACTGTTATATGTCGGAACTGTATGAGGAAAGAGTTAAACCTTGGTCAGATAACAAGGTACAGACCAAGATTGACAACGAAGAACTGGACGTATTTCTAAAGAGTTCTCCACCCAGTCCACCAGACCATAAGGACAGAAAACTTCTTAAAAGGTGTCAAAGAACACTAGTTGTCTCAGTTTCCGAAACAGTAACAGTTATTTCGTCTTCATCTACAAAAATACCTTGAGTGAACTAAAAAGATACTAGGTCGCCTACAACCGTTGAACTAGAGACCAAGGAGACGGAAAAGATTTTGGTCGAACTTGTAGACCACAGCCCTCGACGCAATCCGTAATGACTGTTTTATCTCTGTACCGGGGTTGGGGGAGAGGAGTAGCGTGTCCGTGCCAGGGTCCTACTCCCTCAATCCAAAACACTAAGACTGAACAAGAAAGGAAAGAAACCAACCCAACCGACCTTTCTTAAAATTCCACGAATAACAAGAACTCTCTTCGTACTCTTTCGTGTTTCGGAAGACGTCAACACGGGTCTTTTATTAGATATTTCATTGGTATCTGTAAACAAGTTCCTAAAAATGTTTCTTACAGGGTCCTACTCGTGTATCCGGTGTCGAACTCCGGTACCCTTCCTAACAATAGACTCTGGACAAACACTCCCTTTACAAATACTGTTTCCTTCAAACGACTCGAATCTCAAATCCTTATTAATTCTTATCAATCTTAGGAAAATTCCTCTCTCACTCGAATCCTATGATCCCGGTTTGTCCTAAACCTTTCTATTCTTTATTTGACTCCTTACACCATACATCGAGTCTGTATTCGTACTCAAGGTTACATTAGTGTTCATTTGTGCTAAGACTCTCTTAACGACTTCGTCCTTGAGACAAACTTCCCGTTTTTACTGTGTTATTTAGGCCTCCTCTCCCTTAACTTTTACAGTTTGGAGACTGGATTATGTAAACAGTTTCATATTTTCTTCTGGACTACGAACTTTATTTGTACATCAGGGTATGGAGCTCAGTCTCCGTTGTAGTAAGAAGTGGCTGTGGTGAGTAGGGAAGTCCGACTAAGGGACCGACGACCTCGACCTGAGACCGTTAGACCTTCAAGTGCCAAGTGTATGACAACTTATGACCGAACGATCGTACACTCTACTACGTTAACACGTCATCAAACTCGTAAGAAACCGTAACGAAATGAAACCCTAACCTCACTTTTGACTGGAAAAGGTCAGGACACCGGTGACGACTCAAAAGGTTTAAACGACCGTATAACTCACGTCGTGAAAGTGTTGTAGTAGAAAACCCTAAACTTTGTTCGAGTTGACCTTAAGACAGTGGAGGTGATCGAAACAAGTATCACTACGAAGGATTCCGGGTGAACTGAAGTGTAAGGTCCTACAGACCGAGATCCACTCACTAATGCGGTAGCACCAATAGACCCTGTACTTATTAGAAAAAACAGATCAAGAGGACACATAAGAACGGTGGAGAAGAATTATAGAAGACAACACAATCCAGGTATGATAAAGACAGGAAATAGCTCGGGTAGAAACGTACTTTACAGGTGAACCATGGAGATTAAAAGAACTTCTCTAGAGATCAGAAGGGGTAGGACAACAAAAGGAGATAAAGAGACGTGACTAGTGACTCCTTCCGAAAGAATAGAGAGGAACGATAAGAAACCTTGAGACGTAAGTTTGCCTATATAGAAAGGAAAAGAGGAAACGGAAAGTGGAGAGAAGAAAAGAGTCGATAAACATTCCAGAGGAGTCTGTTGGTAAAACGGAAAAACGTAAAGAAAAAGAATCCCTACCAGAACTCGTGACGAAGGATATGTTACAGTGTTTGGAGACAGGTATCAAGAAGTCCGTGACACAGATAGTCTAGACTAGGGAACTTAGGTAAATAGTGAAGGTGACATATTAGTATTCCCTAAACTAAATCCAGTATGGACTTACCAGATCACCAAAAGGTATGAAAGAAGTTAACTTCAGACTTAAACCGTTATTCTTCTAGTTCTAGACTCGGTGTCAGTCGAGGGTCAGGACAAAAACGACTGGTATACCTCGAAGAGGTAGAAACTGACGTTTCTGATATTAGTTAGACCAAAGTCACAACTGGTAGACCACTACAGGTACACATCTCAGCAAAGAACACAACAATCTTCTCTCACAAACGATACCGGTCACGTAAGAGAACCGTTTTGAGATGATCGGAAACGGGACGAAGTAAGACATGAGGTTCCGGTTTAAACGGACAATGAGGTCCACAAAGAACTGAAGGATGAAGACGTAAGGTCAGGAAATATTACTTTTCCTGTAGAAAAAACCCACAAACAAGATCTTCCAGAACATCCAGAAGTACCTTGACAAGTTGAAGTCGAAGAAGTCGTAATGACCAACCCCATATTTGAACCTAATAACACTATGACTTACCAAACCGAACCTTTACTTGTCTCTAGTAAGACGGTAAAAACTCTGAAGTGGGTTCATGACGTAAAGTCTGAGAAAACAACTGACACTCCCCATGAGACAAAGAATATTCCCTAAGAACGGGTATCATCATCTATATTACCACTAGACTCAATTTAAGTGGGTAGGTCAGGTAAAATCAAGTGACTAAGGATTTTAGAGTTACAAGCGAGAACGGTAGAGGACAAACTAGTGAAGGTTAAATGGAACTAAGTACCTGGATTGTAAGGTCCAAGGATACGTTATAACAAGAAATGTCAAAATCTGTAATGAAGGTAGTGGTCAACGTAGGTGTTGACCTATATATTATACACTGTATTGTTACCTCTACCCACCTTCCTTTACTTACACTATTTTAATTGTATGTGTAAGATTTGTTTTTGAGTGTAAGTGAATCTTTACTCTTTTTTTCTTCCTTTTAACTTTATAAAGTGTCAAACTTCATCTGAAATTTTTGATGTTGATGTTTACTGAATCTTTTATAACCTTTACTCATGTAGTATTCCTTACTCCGGTTTTAACTCAAGTCGTCCAACTATAAGAGTTCTCTTAAGAATAATTTTTTCGTTCGTAAGTTGGATTCTTTTTGATTGACTTAGTTGGATTCCTTTCGTCACCATTTTTACTTTGTAATTTATTGAATAATTGTCTTTAGAAACTAAATCTTTTGTTTTTAAAATCTTAACATCTTAATTATGTAATTAGATTCTCGGTTGTGTAACTCTTTGGTTATAGAAACAGTTCTTTTGGAACCCTTTTATCTCTTCCTTTCTCTTTTTTCAAATTTAACTTACTCTTTACTCTATTTTAATATTTGTATCTTCTCAAATTTGAAAATTTACTTTTTCAAGATTTTCTTCTTAACGACTTCAAATATACTTACCTTACTAACCTTCCGACCGTGAACAATATGTTATGTCACGAAGAGTCGATACTCTATTTATTCGAGACTCCAAGATTGCATATTGTACCACTGACACCAACAATTGTGACAAAACATATTAACTTTAAACTATTCTAAAATCTAGAACTTATAAGAGTAGTTCCCTTTTTTCTATTTATACACCATTCTACCTACATAATTAATTGATCTAAGTCCGTTTAAAAAGTTTTATACATACACACAGTTTAGTAGTAATACATGTAACATCTATAGAATGTCAAAATAAGCAATTAATACGAAGTCATTTCGACTTTTTTATATCCCGAGATAAAATTTCTCCACTGACTCCTTATTCACTTTCTTATAACCGTTTTTACAACTAATGAAAATTTCGACCCATTACCTATACACCTCCAGGTAATGTATAAGACAGAGTAAAATACACACGTATTTTTAAAGACGTTAATTGTCAACTTTTTAAATCTTCTCTTACAATACAGACTGAGATACCAGTACATAAACCCTTCGAAGGATTACTTCATCTACCAAAAGACTCTTTTGTGTAATGATTTTGGTTGAGTGCTTCATCTTTTAGACTTTCTTTTCATTGGGACCTTCTTTAATATTTTCTCAGTGGAGGTCTTCTCTAAGATTCTAGACTATAAAATAACCACGTAAAGAAGTTCTTTGTGGTTTAAGAATACGAGACAATCAATACATCTTTATGTATTATCGTAGTTTAAGTAGGATATTTGTCGTATTGGAATGATGATCCCGGACTATTTACTTGTTGTTTTAATATCTAATCAAAATACACGTTCACATACCCTTTAAAGATTCACTTTACTGTCTAATTTGTCAACGTAAGTCGACTAGTCAGAGGTGAATTAGTTAAATAGTCTAATTCTTTTCAAGTAGTAAAAGAGACATTTTGTATGACTACTGGTGTCTGCCTGCTTACGAGCACTAGTCAAAATGGGACCATCAAGACCGTCAAAACGAGTCTATTATTACACAAAGGTTTGGTCAAATACAGTTCACATGAACAAAGACATAAATATTTTAGATTAGTTCGTACACACATGTGACTACTTTATATTCACACCTTTTTTTCTTAACAAGGACACTTTCGATTTAACTTATAGTTATTGGAGTCTATACGTCTACTGTGGTGGGAATACCGTCTTTCACTTCTCCTTGATTTTTCGAAGAACTCCTTTCACTTTCTCCTCTCACTTTTTCAACCGAATTTCGAGTTGTAAGTCTTTTGTTTCTAGTACCATAGACCAGGGTAGTGAAGTACCCTTTATCTACCCCTTGGTCACCTTTGTCATAGTCTGAAATAAAACCCCCCGAGATTTTAGTGACTTCTACCACTAACGTCGGTACTTTAATTTTCTACGAATGAGGAACCTTCTTTTCAATACTGGTTGGATCTGTCGTATAACTTTTCGTCTCTGTCATGAAACGGTTGTTTCCAGGCAGATCAGTTCCGATACCAAAAAGGACACCAGTACATACCTACACTCTCAACCTGGCACTTCTTTCGACCCACGGCTTCTTAACTACGAAAACTTGACACCACAACCTCTTCTAAGAACTCTCAGGGAACCTGACATTCCTCTAGGTTGGTAAGGTAAGACTTCCTCTAGTCAGGACCCACAAGAAACCTTCCTGACTACGATTTCGACTTTGAGGTTATGAAACCGGTGGAGTACTTTTCTCAACTGAGTAACCTTTTCTGGGACTACGACCCTCCCTAACCCCCGTCCTCCTCTTCCCCTACTGTCTCCTATTCTACCGACCTATCGTAGTGACTGAGCTACCTACGCTCAGACTGACTTGAGGCCCTCAACCACTACCTTCCCTCCGGACCGCACGACGCTAAGTACCCCAGTGTTTCTCAGTCTGTGCTGACTCACTGACTTGACTTGACTTCGATTTAACTTATATAACCCTCTTGAGTTGGGGTCACTCAGTGATTTTCTCTCTCTCTCTCTCTCTCTCTCTCTCTCTCTCTCTCTCTCTCTCTCCCCTACTCTGTTCACATTTCAGACACCTTTTATATGGGACAACGAGAGGAGAGACGACAGAAACGAAGGTGGAAATAGGATTATCCTGAGTAGTTGCACCAACTGTCATCGAGGACTCCAATACACGAAGTGACTAGAACAAATCCTTATCTTCACAGAAACACAGTCATAAATTTCATGAAACTAACCTGGCTAAACCCAGTGTCCGGGTGGGACATGGTTAGTATCCCGTACCGAACACGACTAACTGAACCAGTTCCAGATATGGGACGCCCCAACCCCCGCCTCAGTCGAAAAGACCTTTGTGAACACAGGGACTGTCCGTAACCTTCCGACAGTCCTTCCCATACTCTCACCTGTGTCCACTCTATTAGGTGTTTATACAAAATACAATTACCTTTAATACAGTCCACCGAGTCACCATTTCTTAGACGGCCGTAACGTCCTCTGTGCCAAGTGGGGACCTAGCCTTTCTAGGGTACCTCTTCCTTTACCGTTGGGTAAAGTCATGAGAACGCACCCTTTATCGTACCTGTCTCCTCGGACATCCAATGTCAGGTACCCCAACGTTTCTCAGTCTGTGCTGAATTGTTGACTCATACGTGTGTCTTTAATACAGTAGTTGTATAGGTCAATTTTTTTGTGTACCATTGGTATTACCTCATTTTCTGTAAGAGATATTTTTATAAACCGTCCCTTAAGGAGCTACCAGGTTACCAATCCTTAGACGAAGGGTTACGTCCCCTGAGTCCAAGACAGGGACCAGACCCTTGACTCTAGGGTATATCATACCCTGTTGATTCGAACATGGGACGTTGATTCTGAGTCACATCGGGGGGTTAAAAAAAAACCCTCCCCCTCTTAATTTCTCACTTTGTGAGTATGGGGATTCTTTTTACCTGTTTCACGTATTTATCTTGACCGGTTATCATACATCTTCCATATATTAAAGTAATAAATTAGTTTCTTTACTTTTATTTTCGTTAATACAGTATGCTGAAAAACGAATTAGTCAGTTGATTCATAATACGTTCCTCGTCCTAACAGGGCTTATTGGGACACCCGAATGGACCACAACATCTGTCTTAACGTAGGAGGTGATTCTAAGTCCCGACTTCGGGATGTGGGGACGGCGGTGGGGCCGGGGGGTGGCAGGGGGTGTGGTACGTTGATATAGACCTCTTTCCGGAAACTCCTCTACTAAGTCCAATTTACACCAATATTTGAAACCAGGGATTGTTATTTTGACCAGGAATTTCCTTCTTCTTCTTATGGTCCTCGTACACCCGTGTCTCTTTCCGGTATACTCCTGTGTCACTCTTCCCTGGGTTCCTTTCTCCGTTGTTTAGACGGTTGTGGAACTAGAACCTGAAGGTCGGACGTCTCAACAATCTTTATGTAAAGATAACAAATTCGGTGATGTCTGACACCGTCGGGATCACCTGTTAATTTAAAGGACCCGGTCTCCGACTGATCCCGAGTCCCGGAAAGAGAAGGAGGTCAACCTCCCCGTCACGGGTTCGAATGGAAGAACTCCTTGAACCCGAGGGAGGGGAACACTTCCGTCCCTGACTTAATTTTACAGGAACCCCGAGGTCTCGGGACCTCTTCCCTTACTGATAGATGAGGTCATAAGAACGGACCCTTATGGTGCCTGTCTCCTCGGACCGTCACTCGTTGATTGTAAATCTGAAAATGAATCCCCGAACCGTCAGAGATCCACGACCAGTCAACCATAAGGTCCTGTTAAGGACATTTATCGACCGTGGGGGTTTGGTCTAACGACATTCCGACTGGAGAGCAAGAGCAACATATTCTTCCTTATACCGTAACCAGGTCGTCTGATACCGTACGTAGTCGCACCCGACTTCCTCACTGACACCCAAGAACAGTACGACTGGGACCGGAACTTTCAAAAAAATAGGTTAATTCAAATAAGACATAAAGTACAGTACCTTACAACACTTTAAAGTGGGTTTGGGATCACGTAATACACCCCTCTGGGTCTTCTCTTATAGAATGTGTTTTCTCTCTAAAATTTTTTCTATATAAAATTCTTTTCTATATGAGTCACCACTACTCCACGTCCATTACCTGTAGGAGTAAAACAGACAATTGGATTTCGATAAATGTCTGGAAACGTCTTGGTTAAATACTACACAAATTTTCTAGAAACCCCGAAGGGACCACCGAGTCTACCATTTCTTAGACGGATTTTACGTCCTCTGACCCTAAACTAGGGACCCAACCCTTCAAAGGGACCTCTTCCCTTACCGTTGGGTGAGGTCATAAGAACGGACCTCTTAAGATACCTGTCTCTTCAGACCTCCCGATGTTAAGTACCCTAACCTTTCTCAACCTGGGCTGACTCACTGATTGTGTGTGTGTTTCACAGGAGTCCTATAGTCAAAAATTTTTTCGTACCCTTATATGAATAATTAGTCACCTAAGTAAAGAGACATAGTTCTACGGTTCCTTTTAAATTATTTTCATATACAACAACTTGTCTTTTAAATCGACGTTGTAATCTCACTTTTTTCATATTTTAAATTAAAAGAAGTTGACTTCTGAGACATGGACACAACAATAACTATTAAAAGGTCTATTCAACTATTCAAAGGCCTCTTGTTGTCTTTTCGACGGTGAAGAACTAACACTAAAGTTATCGTTAGAAATTTTGTGTGGAGACACAGCCAGTGGGACGAAACTCCTGACTTCAATGTTGAACTTACGATCGTACCCAGACTTGTCACTCCGGTAGAACACCAGTGAAACTTTTCACAGGGTAAAGACTGTGTCGTCACAGACGGAAGGTTGTAACAGGGGGAACACGACTCCACACTGGAACTTTCACTTCGACGATATGTCACCACTCTTGAAAACCATAAAGGACTTGCTTTAGAGGACCTTCCTCAGGTTCTAAGTCGACGGTTCAAATTTAGGGTCACAAACACCCGACCACTCACAACGTCTTCCTAAGGTACGACACACCAATCATGGATACGTGTACAGGACTGGCAGTGGACAAGTGTCGATCCGAGGAGACGGTTAGTAGGGCTACTTTGCCTTTCAAAGATTTTGTTTTTCCAAGACGACCTTTGTATCTTGTTACCCTATGACACTTGTCTTCGTCCCAGTCTAACCTTCCTGTCGTGTCTCTCTTTATGTAAAGACCTAAAAGGATCAGAATCAGGAAACACTTACTAAAGATTTACTATATCGGTCAAGAGTCCTTTGTATAATTGAGGACACACTTATTTTCTCTTTGTCATAATCCTACATTTCTTGTTTACCCAGTATAAAAGATTTTTAGAGAACAAAGGGACCTGCTTCGGACTGATCTCAACACTATTCATTTATGTAGAAACGAATCGTTTCTAAACGTTTATGGGTCTTGTAGTGAAACTGCTACAAGAGAGAGACACAACATTTAAGTGTAGAAGAGGAACTGAGATGCAATGGTCATTGACATGCAATAAATATTTATATTAGAGAAAAGTTAGTAGGAATTCACATTCTCTACATTAAAGGGAAAGATTAAGAGTTCAAGGGAATAGAAGGACAAAAAAAAGGGGGTGAGACTTTGTCTTACATTTTAAAGGAAGTTCTAATCTCTTTGTTTTATTTGGTTTGTTTAAAAATTTACTTACGTCTAGACAAGAAACCGATTGAAACTGAAACACGTCCCTCTAGTTTCCTTGGGTTTCCCCCTTTTTTTTTGGTTTCTGGTCTCTCTTAACCTTACGAGTCACTTAGAGCAACCTTTTTATACAACGTTTGAAATCTTTCGGACGCGTCACTATAATTGTCGACCACGGACAGGTCGGTATAAGTCGAAGACTTCACGGAAATGCAGACAATCGAGTCCTGAAGACATTTCTCTTCCCGTCAGGTCCGTAACAACAAAAGAACAATGTTTCCTCTCGTGTATGAGTTTCTCTGACTCACGTATGGTACCCCGGTGAGTGGAACACTTGCACCCTTGACCACAAACTAGAACCTAGACGACTGGGGTTTGAATCGAAGGAAGACGGGGTATTGTTTAAGGTGACCGAACCCAATGGGACCTTTCCATCGGACACAACTGTGGATGGAAGACGACCATCCTGAGTCTCGACTTTACCACGCAAGGACCGAGGAGAGGTCGGGGAGTGGGACGTGGGTGTATGACGTTTACGAAAAGGGCACCTTCTCGAGGTCTACCCCTTTATAAAACCTTAGTCGGACTCATTTTATGGTTTGGGATAAACATTAAAGACGAATCCGGATCTGTGAATTTTCTAAGGTTTCCCCTTGTCAGTACTCCGGTGAACCGTAGGAAGAACCCCGTCACCTCGTCCACTACCGTTCAGTTTCCTTCAATCTTACTAGGTAAGGGTCGACTCGGGTCGACGGTCCCGGACTCGTCTTAACTATCAGTCTACTTTTAGGTCGTCCCAAGACTTAGTCTAAAGTCGTCAAGGCAGAGCTTATCCTAAAAGAGTACCCAGACCGTTCTCGGTACGACCTAAATTTCACTTTAATTCAACGCCTGAGATCCCCTATTGTGTCCTTTAATGTTTACTGTCGACGAACAGGGTTATTGGTGTAGACGAGTCCTCCGGGACAGGTCCCGGGGACGATCAGCTCCTTACCCCTACGTAATCTTAGGTCAAAACTCGGGGACCCCCTTTCAACAAAATCTTGTCTGACCTCTAAGTCTTCCAATCAAGACAAAGAAGTGACCCGTACAGTAGTACTTAGTCCGTGTGTCGAAGAGGTTCCGAGTCGGGCAATTAAACATTTGTCCTCTCATTATTATAAACGGATAGTCCAAAAACAAAAATTAAAAGACCACCTTTTGTAGAATAGTCGACATTTCACAAGGTCTTTACGTCCCAAACAACAATAATAACAAAACGAATACCCAAATTCAAAGGACACTCCTTTCCGCTATCTCTACGTATTCTGTGTTCACCTTATGACTTCTCTTCTCATCCTCGTCACTATTCTATTAATTTTAGTCCAAAATTCACAAATGTCCGTAGACCCTGGTATGATTCTCGAGATTTTTACTCCAAGGGTTTTACATCAGACATTGGGTTCTGGTAACGAACTTTACCGCGTCTCGGATGCCCTACCTCCTCCTTCAGTCCCCTCCTTACTCACACCGTAGTCACGTCGTAGATACAGCACACTCCGTAAAAACTTCTGCAGTAATAGAGTAATTCATACAGTGTGCTTCATACCAGTATGGAGTGTGTCTCATACAGGGTCAGAGTAAAGTCTCTCCTCCTCAACCTCTGAGTCTCCGTAACTTATGTAACGAGTTTCGGGACACTGGTCACTTACTATGTCAACCCTGAACCGGAGGTTTCGTGTAAGAGTATACACCTGTACTCAGTTAGTTATCCCATATTTGATCCATCAGTCATCCTGTACAAGAGTCTTCGCCACTCCCGACTCTTTATTCTGCCGTCGGGACTCTCGACCCCACTGGTCACACAGGACTAAACGGAGACTAAAAAGTAGAATCACGACTTTCAGGACACAGGGTCGGGGAGTCAGACCCCGGAGGAGTCAGGTCCGTTTGACCCTGTGAACCAGTGGGGTGTCGACTGTCGATCGTCTACACGGGAACCAGTCAAGTCAAGTCGACGAGTCAACACAGACTGTGAAACACTGGGGTACCTGACGTCGTGCGGTCCGAAGGGACCGGTAGTGGTTGAGGACCTCGAACGAGTTTGAGTACAGGTAACTCTACCACTACGGTAGGTTGGTAGAGTAGGAGACAACAGGGGAAGAGGAGGACGGAAGTTAGAAAGGGTCGTAGTCTCAGAAAAGGTTTCTCAGTCAAGAAGTGCAGTCCACCGGTTTCATTACCTCAAAGTCGAAAGCGTAGTCAGGAAGGTTACTTATAAGTCCTGACTAAAGGAAATCCTACCTGACCAACCTAGAGGAACGTCAGGTTCCCTGAGAGTTCTCAGAAGAGATGTGGTATCAAGTTTTCGTAGTTAAGAAACCGTGAGTCGAAAGAAATATCAAGTTGAAAGTATAGGTTTGCATTGATGACCTTTTTGGCATCGAAACTGATCTACCTGGAAACAACCATTACAGAGACGAAAATTTCTACGACAGATCTAACCAGTATCGATAAGAAGGTTCCTCGTTCGTAGAAAATTAGAGTACCGACGTAATTAGTAGACGTCACTAAAACCTCGGGGGGTTTTATCAGAGAGTAACAAAGGTAACAAAGGGGTAGATAAACTGTACTTCACAACCCTGGTCTACGGTACTAGAATCAAAAAACTTACAACTCAAAATTCGGTTAGAAAAGTGAGAGGAGAAAGTGAAAGTAGTTCTCCGAGAAATCAAGAAGTGAAAGACGGTATTCCCATCACAATAGACGTATAGACTCCAATAATTATAAAGGGAACCGTTAGAACTAAGGTCGAACACGAAGTAGTTCAGGTCGTAAAGCGTACTACATGAGACGTATATTCAATTTATTCACCCCACTGTTATATGTCGGAACTGTATGAAAAAAGGAATAAACCTTGGTCAAACAACAAGGTACAGGTCAAGATTGACAACGAAGAACTGGACGTATGTCTAAAGAGTCCTCTTAAAAGGTATCAAACAACACTAGGTGTAACAGTTTCCGAAACCGCAACAGTTATTTCGTCTTTATCTACAAAAAGACCTTAAGAGAACGAAAAAGTTACTAGGTCACCTACAACCGTTAAACTAGAGACCAAGGAGACAAAAAAGATTTAGGTCGAACTTGTAGACCTTCAAGTACCAAGTACATGACAACTTCGGACCGAACCTCTCAAAACTTGTAAAGAAACGATCACACACTCTACTCACTTTAACACACCGTCAGACTCGTAGGAAACCGTAACGGAAAGAAACCCTAACTCTACTGTTGACAGGAAAAGGACAGGACACTGGTGACGACTCAAAAGGTTTAAACGACTGTATAACTCACGTCGGGAAAGTGTCGTGATAGAAAATCCTAAACTTTATAGAGTCGACCTCAAGGTAGTGGAAGTGATCGAAACAAACATCACTACGAAGGATTCCGGGTGAACTGAAACGTAAGGTCCTACAGACCGAGATCCACTGTGGTTACACCAATAGACCCAGTACTTCTAGAAAAAACACGTCAAGAAGACACATAAGAACGGTGAAGAAGAATTATAGAAGACGAAGACAATCCAGGTATGGTAAAGACAGGAAATGACACGGGTAGAAACGTACTTTACAGGGGACCATAGAGATTAAAAGAACTTCTCTAGAGATCAGAAAGGGTAAGATAACAAAAGCAGATAAAGAAACGTGACTAGTGACTCCCTCCGAAAGAATAGAGAGGTATGATAAGAAACCTTGAGACGTAAGTTTACCCATATAGAAAGGAAAAGAGGAAACGGAAAGTGAAGAAAAGAAAAGAGTCGATAAACATTCCGGAGGAGTCTGTTGGTCACGAGAACCACTTGTATTCGTCAAAATACCTGATAGTCGTAGTCTACCCCCTAAAGTACCTACACCACCTTGTTCTGGCCTTTTTCTGGTGAGATATTAATACGGGTTTGTCCCTATTTTCATTTATGGTACGTCGATGGTTTAACTGGCTTACTAGGGAGATGACGATTGTTCTTCGTGATGACGAAGGCGAAGTTACTGTCGAGATCGGGACGAAGAAAGGAGGACCAATGATTTAGTTTTAATTACATTAGTGTTTAACACGGATCTAAGACTATCGAGGGTCAAGTGAAGGAACTCAGGAGGACGTTTAGTCGATTGTACCCAGGTCGAGGATCTTGTTCGGGAAGGACTACAGGAGAAAGACTCTGTGAAGTGCCAAGGAGGACTACAGTCCACAGGAGTATCGTCCTTCGTCGTGACTAAGATAAACTGGAGTCCACACAAGGACCTACCAGAAACCGATCCCCTGTAACTGTCCTGAAAATGTTTATGTTCCCGTCACATAGGTCTCCCCAATGGAAAGTGAACACCATAACATTAGGAGAGAGAGACCCGGTAGAGATATCGATCTGGTCTTCAAAAAGTTTCGTCTTAACGAATGATTTCTACCATTGATTTTAAATAACTCCTGAAGGTGAACGGTCCGTGGTACGATCCGAGAGTAAATTCCAAGTGGGTGTAAAAGACTCCCGAAGAGACCCCGGAGTCTACCATTTCTTAGAAGGACGTTACGTTCTTTGGGTCCAAGTTAGGGACCCAGTCCTTCTAGGGGACCTCTTCACTTACCGATGGGTGAGGTCATAAGAACGGATCTCTTAAGGTACCTGTCTCCTCGGACCGTCCGATATCAGGTACTCCAGTGTCTCTCAGCCTGTGTTGATTCACTGATTGTGTATGTGTGTGAAGAACTTCGTTAAGGACAACATTAAGAGTAAACTGTCTACGGTTTCTTCTTCGACTTACTTTGATACCTGAAACGGGTCTCAATTATTCACCGTCTCGCTCATAAGTCTTGGGGACTCAAACTGAGATCTCGGGACTACCGTGGGTGTCTTGCAAGTTACAAACCCCTTAACTAGTTATTGGTTAAGTAGAAGTCTACTCAGTCTCCAGAACCTTACTATTATTATGATTCCAGACGACGGGACTCGGTATGAGACAAAACTTGTGAAAGATACACAATTGAATGAACTGGGAATGTTGTTGAGGTAATTCAACCATAGAGGTAAAATGTCAATTCCTCCAACTCGGAGATTCTTCATATTTATGTAAGTATATCTCAAATATTACTTTTTTTAGAAAAGTGTAAACGTAAAATTTCGGGACATTTCCTGACATAAGGTGATTAAATTCTACGGTAACTAGTATTCTACGTGGTAATAAAGTACACGGTGACCCTTTTTTTTTCAACGATTAATGTTAAACAGTCTTCGGGGGTTTACATAGGTCAAAAACCTCTACGATTTTACGTTCCTTTTTCTATGAAATCTTAACTACCTTACCTCATCCACAATAAATAGGGGTAACAAATCTACGTCTCGGTTCCCGAGTCTTTACTCATGTAAAGAGTTCCAGTATTTTCACCGTTTTCTCCCTAAACTCAGGTCCCGGTGTTTTATAAGGGAGAGAAGTCACCATAAGATTTGTAATCCCCGCAGAAACTGGGACCCAATTTCCTCCCGGTCACCAAATTTACCTCTGTAGGATTTAGACTGTGTCTTCTGAAAACCCCGTTTCTTTGTGAAAAACACTGCAAGTGTAGTGTAGAACACCCACCGGCACATGACGTCCCGCCTGAAAAGAGGAGAAAAATTTTTTCAAACGGACGTGACCCAGAAGTAACGCCGCGAACCCGGGATGTAACACCCCAAAGAGATAACATCACTCGTCCGGGATGAGAGACCAACTCGACGTGTCCTAAGAGTAACGCTACCGAAGAGAACAACGTCTCTTGTCCGAAATCCCATGTACCCGAAGTCATCAACGTCGTGCACCCGAGTCATAAATCCCGTGCACCCAAATCAACGGGACGTCGTACACCCTTAGATTCAAGGACCTGGTCCCTAACTTGGGTACAGGAGACACAACATCCACTTAAGAATTGGTGACCTGGTGGTTCCTTCAGGGAGAAGAAACGAAAATTTCAACCGGTTCTGAACTTTAAGGACACTCCTGAAACCGGTTTCTCTACGTACTTACTCGAGTGGTACGGACCCTCTACGAAGAGAAAAGGTTCAGGGTCCCTAAGAGACGTCTTGAAAGAGAGGGAGAGAGACCCGAAGGGGTCAGTACCAAATCCAGACTCTGACAGTTGAACGAAATTCAACAGGACCTAGTCTCAGAACGTCCCTCAACCTGAGGTATAAACTACAAGGTGGCAACTGTCGAAACTTCGGAGTGGAGGAGGAGAGGGAGAGACGGGGTACAGACCCGTTCGACTATTCTTTCAGTCCCACGGGAGAGGAAACCACGTCACCCTCTACATTTCCTACGGTCGGGGACCGGCGTACACACGTGTGAGAGAGACCGGGGTGGGGAGTGATATGGGACATTAGGAGGGGTCGAAGGAAAGGAACCTAAGGGTTCAGTAACACCTGGGTTAACCCTCCGGACAGGACTAACGGGGGCTTTTCGGAGTTAGTAGATTTTAGATAATTTTTTAAAAATTGACTCTTTTTATAATTAGTAAAAAATGGATCCACAAAAATTTGACTTCTCTCCAGACACAAATTGGTTTCAGATTTCAACGGAGAAACGTCGTCAGACGATTCCCTCGACATTCCCGACTGACACTCGTCAAGTCGGTAGTAGGAGGTACCTAACACAGTACACTACGAATTCCGTCCACTTCCTTCTCTCTCGTGAATACTTTGACCTCCTTCTTACTTTTCCCCTTAGTCTTTATTTTACTGACTTCTTACTTTTTGATTTCGATTGCTTAGAGACCTTTCCGGACCATGTAATTCTTTACTTTTTTCTTATTAACCTGTTCCTCTTCTGTCATTCGTTCTATTTGTTGTTATGTTCTTTTACCACAAGACTAGAATATATCCGAAGATTAGTTCTTAGTGTTTCAACACGGTGCACTCCCAACTTTATGTAGGTAAAGACCCCCGCGCCCACCACAACCATACTTGTCCTATTCGATCAACGACAAACCTGTGTTAGGCGTTTCATTAATGTTCCAGATTGTTACGGGAAGGGTTCTGACTTAGTAATTAGTGGTAAAGGCTACTACGACTTTGGCATTACTCTTTTGGGTATGGTTACAAAGGGTCCAGTTAAAGTTCGAGACAATATTCTCCATACCTCTCTTTAGCTACCGTATAATAAAAGGACTAAGGTTCAGCTGTAAAGTTTGTCGTGTCACACTTTTATATTTCTGTCACGGGAAAATTTCCAGTTATCACTAAAGGTAATGTTAGGGACTAAATAGTAAGTCGGGTCTTCTAAATAAGGTCCGACCCTACATTGTTCTCAAACGAGATGTGTTCCCTCTTCGTTTCGTCTTTTTTTTTAATGAATCTTCAAAATTCCCGGAAAAAGGCGTACACGAAAAGGGGGAAACTCGAGTTTTCCGTCCGTGGTCCGGTTTAGAAGTTTGTAAATACAAACCCCGAAAGAGAGACAAAACATTATTTAAAAGAGACTGGGGAGGGGTCTTCGAGACGAGGGTGATCGGACTCTCCAGACCCCTTATACGACAAGTCTCAAAGAGGAAAAAGAACTTCTTCACAAGTACTTCTCACAATTCTTAGAGAAAGAGTGAGATGGTGGACGGAAGGAGAGACACCGAAAGGAGCCCGCCTCTCATGACAAAGGTCTCTTAAGAAATGCGGGAAAACGGTAGGTCCTTTTCTTACTGAAGTTATATCCCGTAGAGGTCATAAATTCTTTCCCGACAGGATCCACCGAAGAAGGGAAGTGACCGTCAAGTCATCGACCCTCACAGAACATAGTTCAGTCCCTCGTTTGACCGACCCTCCGATATCTTGTTGAGTACTTTAGTTTCACCTACCTGTCATCGACAACCACAATAAAAGACAAAAGGGAGAATCAATATAATGACAGGTCATCATAATACCCAGGGTTTTGACTACCTTTTATTGAGTTAATTGATCCTACGGACCCGGAGAACCGATAAAACAACTGAACTCTCACTTCGACAGACGATAGAGAAGATTGGTAGTTATGACTGGACTAACTACATTACGTACCCCAGTTTAAGTCCTAGAACCATCTCTCGTAGACTCTCGTCCATATAAATCTCAGAACAACCTCTACCCTCTCCCCTCTGCAGAGGTAAAGATCACAGAAGGGGGTGCCTCCCTGGTCCTCGGGATAAACAAATGGACGGAGAGGTAAAAGACGGACGGAAACGGGCGTCCTCTGTCTCTCGAAGGGGACTCGACGCTCACTCGCTTCTTCGACACGTAAAGCCCAGGTTTGGTAGGGTGGGACTAGAATCCTTACTTAACAGGTACCCCTTGGACACAAGAGACGACGTTAAAACATGGTATCGAAGGGGGTAAAAAATAACACCATTTTACGTGTATTGTATTTTACATGATCAACTGGACTGGACGGAGGACTCTATAGACATACGTCTAGTGTTCGTTGTCAATCTTGACCTGTGTCTTGTTGTCTGACCAAGGTCTAGTCCTTTCCTCATACAGTTCCGACATATAACAGTGGGACGAATAAATTGAATATACGTCTTATGTAGTACACTTTACGACCCGACCTATTTTGTGTTCAACCTTAGTTCTAACGACCCTCTCTATAGTTATTGGAATCTATACGTCTACTGTGGTGGGAATACCGTCTTTCACTTCTTCTTGATTTCTCGGAGAACTACTTTCACTTTCTCCCCTCACTCTTTCGACCCAATTTTGAGTTGTCAGTTTTTTGATTCTAGTACCGTAGACCAGGGTAGTGAAGTACCGTTTATCTACCTTTGTTACTCTCTAAAATAAAAAACCCCGAGGTTTTAGTAACGTCTACCACTGACGTCGGTACTTTAATTTTCTGCGAACGAGGAATCTTCTTTTTGATACTGGTTGACTCTGTCGTATAATTTTTCGTCTCTGTAATGAAATGGTTGTTTCCAGGTAGTTCAGTTTCGATACCAAAAAGGTCACCAGTACATACCTATACTCTCAACCCGATATTTCTTTCCACTCACCGTTTCTTAACTACGAAAACTTGACGCCACTACCTCTTCTGGGGACTCTCAGGGAACCTGACGTTCCTCTAGGTTGGTCAGGTAGGATTTCCTTTAGTCAGGACTTATAAGTATCCACTTCGACTTTGAGGTTATGAAACCGATGGACTATGTTTCTTGACTGAGGAACCTTTTCTAGGACTACGACCCTTTTCAAACTTCCGTCCTTCTCTTCCCCTCTTATCCCCTACCCTACCAACCTACCGTAGTGATTACACTACCTGTACTTAAACTCACCCTCAACCCCTACCTGTCACCCCGGACCGTACGACGTCAGGTGCCCCAACGTTTCTCAGCCTGTACTGACTCGTTGACTTGACTTTACTTGGTATAATTGGTAAAGAATCCACAAGTCCAGTCACTAGCATTTATATAAATACGTGTTGGTAGTGGTGGTAGGTAGAAGTTTCGAGAAAGCTGAACATTCCGACTTTGAGACGTGGACAATTTGTCAATGAGGAGTAAAGGGGAGGACGAATCGGAGACCGTTGGTGGTAAACTGATAGAAAGAGACATCAAAACTAATAAGATCCATGGAGTATATCGATCTCCTGAGCATACCTTAAACAGTAATTTTTTTTAAGGAAAGGGGGGTCAAAATAACTCTTTATCAACTGTATATAGTGACATATCCAAATTCCGTACGTCGGACTACCAAACTAAATGTATACAATATTTTATAAATGGTGTTCTCTAAGTCAATTGTAGACAGAAGAGTGTATCTATGTTATTTTTCCTTTCTTTCTTTTTTTATTTTTTTAAAAGAGGAACACTACTCTTAAGTATCTTCAATGAGAGAATTATCCCTCCGGACCGCACGACGTCAGGTACTGTAGCGTTTCTCAGGCTGTACTGAATCGTTGACTTTTACTGTTACGAGAGAATTGAAACGAGGTATTTTATGTCGTCACAATCGACATCAGTAGTACAAGATACAATGTAGGGATCATGAATGAATACTTACCCTCAAACATAGAAAACTGGTGGAACGAGGTTGAAAGGGAGGGAGGGGGTGGGACGAAGACAATAGATGTTTAGACTAGAGAAAAAAGATACTCAAACGGAAAACCACAAAAAGAAAACGAAAAAAACCAACACGGTGTGTCGTACGCCGTAAAAACAAGGGGTTGGTCCCTGATTTGAACACTGGGAACGTCACCTTTACACTATAGAATTGGTGACCTGGTGGTCCCTTCAGGAACACAAAACAAAAATTTAAGGTGTATACTTACTCTAGTATGTCATAAAAAAAGAAAAAAAACGAGACTGAATAAAGTGAGTCGTGTTACGGGAGTTTCAGGTAGGTGTAACAACGTTCAAACCATCCTAAAGGAGTAAAAATAGAGTAACATATATTGTCACAAACAGAAAAACACTACCCGAATAAAGGGAATCGTGTTACAGGAGTAGTAAGTCGACACATTATCGGATACTGTATTAAAACATTCCCTCCGAGGAAGTGGGGATTCGTCTCGGACGGATCCCTAATCCTCAACCGAAGTATACTAAGACTCCAAATCATGACACCCCAGTGAACGGTTTAAAAATGTAAAATCGAGATAACAATTAATTTCATTTTAAAACTAAGACAGTTGAGGAAACAAAATTAAGAGTCGACCGAGTCTTTCCCCTTTTCTCCCGAGAATGACCCGGGAGAAATCCAGGGTTGCTTCAACTTTAATACTGAGAGGAATTAGTAAAACTTTTGAAGTATTGAACGACTTTCTTGCGTCTCTAAGGTATACTATCAAACAAGGTGTAAAAGACCGAAGTAAGTAAAGGACTTGTTTAATTTTTTTTTGGTTGGATACACAAAGTCCTCGATACGGAGTAGTCACCCGTTGTCTCTGTTTAAGGACGGTAGTTCTTGAAGAACAACTTTTTTTTTATTTTATTTTTCTTGAAAAACAATTTTTTTTATCATTGTTTTCCTTTAACAATACTTAACACTAATAAAGATCCTACCTTTTTTTGTTTCCCGTTCTTTCTTATTTTCTCCGTCTCCCACCGAAATCTATCTCACCTAAACCAATATCCGTCTCGAGTGGGAACGTTCAAGTTAGTAATTAATTTTAACGGGTACTACAAACTTACCTCTGTTTTGGTCATCAATCCTTTGTTATATACCACCCTATTGAAAATCAGAGGAATATTGAATGTACAAAAACGATCTAAATAATGTATAACTTTATTTAACAATACGTAAGTAAAGAAGTCAGTCACGTAAAGGAGATAAATAAATAACTATAAATACATAAATATATACATACATAATCCAACACACCCCAGAATCAAAGCCGTACGCCCTAGAAGTTAGAAGTAACGTCGTACTCTTGTGAAATCAACGTCATGCACCCTAGGTCAAGGGACTAGTCCCTAACTTGGGTCCGGGAGACGTAACCCTCGTGTCTCAGGATCAGTGATCTGGTGGTCCCTACAGGAGATCAGTTACGTAAAGATTACAGTCTTTTAGACTTTCTCCACTTCCTATATACCTACTGATTCTGTAAGAACGACGGGGTTCCCTTTTGGACGGAACAACTCTCTAGGTCCCTGTATTTATTCATCAATTTTAACTCACACTATTCGACCCTCTTCTAGTACTTTTGTGTCTCGTCCCCCACTCGTGGAGTTCTATACCTTCAACCCCTTCAAGTCCGTCTTGTCTACACTCGTAGAAGACTTCGAGTTTCGTCACTTTTCGTCCCGAGTATAAAAGTCCAGTCGTCCTGACTTCGCACGATTCTTGTCTCTCACCAATTACAGAACTCGAAGACTTTATTGGTCTCGTAAAGGTCGTATGTAATCCTTGTGTCCGGACTATCGAAGTGGAAAACGAAACTTCGACAGAAATTTGGAATCGAATTAATAATAAGGGTAAAATTTCCATTCGATTGGTTTGTCCAGTTCACTGAACAAGTCCAGTACCAACCATTCTTCGTCTCGTCTTAGACGAAGACCATTTTCGTCTAAAATAACCATAACCAATCTTAAATACTTTTCAGTTCTCAAATCGAAAAATTTTCTTTTAGATAAAGGGGCTACCGAGACTCCAGTTCTTAGAAGGACGTCACGTCCTCTACGTCCTCTACACTCAAACTAGAGATCCCGTCCTTCTAGGGAACCTTCTCCGATACAGTTGGGTGAGGTCATAGGAACGGACCTTTTAAGGTATCTGTCTCCTCGGACCGTTAGATATCAGGTGTCCCAGTGTTTCTCATCCTGTGTCGGTTCGCGTGTGTGTAAGGTGTTTCATGTGTCAGAATTAGAGGAATTAGACGTTTTGAAGACGAAATAGGGGTCTTTTCATATATTTTGGGGTGTTCTTAAATTACCACCGACACCTAGAGAGGAATGGGAGATTACTTTACTATTAAACCCACCACTACAACCCTTTCGTTAAGTAAATTAGGAGTCGATTTTGTACTGTCCATCTGAAAATCGTACTTTTTCTCACTCTGAATTTTTGTTTCTTTTTGTTCAGTCAAATTAATTACAAAACAAACCGGACTCGCGTTTGTCAAAAGAACGAATTCTACAACAACCCATTTCATTTTTCTATAAAAAGGAATTTTACAGGTTTCTGCACAAGTCACTTAACCAGAACCATCCATAAATTCTCCTATTAATGTCTTTTCCTACCCAAATTTTCACTGAATACGTGATAGAGGTGATTAATAAAAATTATTCCTCACTGAGTACTACGTCTCACGATAAAAAAAAAAGAGAAGGGAAACGTACAGGTTTCGTCTTCGTTACAATATACACACGACTCCGTATAGTTTCGAACCGACTTGGAAAGAATCGTCCAGACCACCAAACTTCAATCAAGTTTCCTTTGGAGGTTAGGGTTTCTGAAAATTTAAAGAAGGACATTTTATTTAATTTGTGTTTTTCGGTTATGCTTGGGGAGATACGGAGACATACACTCCCTATATTGGTTCAACAAAGAGAGGTTTTACAAGAACCCTTTACACAGAAAAGAACACGTATCGTATGTGTATACACTATTATTTTTATCCTAAGTTAGAACTTTTCTACTAGTTCTCAGACCCCCGACGAGAACTTCCACTCGAGACGGTTGAAGGGACACCGACAGGAACCGTCTCGGGGCCTTACGTTTACGTACTTACACTACACTATTAAATAGGATGTGTGACTCCAACAGACGTCGTGTGTACATTCGTACAGTGAGAGAGAGGGGTTACACCTATTTCTTTTTGTAGGAAGTAAACGAGGTATTTAGGGTACCCTAGACCTAGGAAGGAAGGAAAGGTCGTAGACCATAGTAGAAGGAAGAACACAAGGACGTCGAGGAGAATGGTGTTTCTAAAACGGGTCGACAAGGGAAGGAGTACCTTGTATCAAAGAATGTGAAAACGTAGTCTATTAAGGATAATGGCAAATCCAGAGTCGAGAGTAAGGACGAAATCCGTTTGGAAGAGACTGTAGGAACGTATGAAACGTATAATGAGTACGTGGAGACGTATGATAATACGACACTATATTATTCTTTCTATATAAACCAGAAATAGGGATCCAGGACTATGTGTCGAGAATGAGGATTTCGGGAACCTTAAAGACACACTATCTCGATTTTCCCCACAAAAAACAATAAGTGTCGTTTGGAGAAAGTGGGTATGGACTCCTCCACCCCTCCGACCAAAGGTCTTCCTGCTTGACACACTAATCAAGTCAAGTCAAGTCAAGTCAAGTCAACGAGTCAGCACAGGTTGAGAAACACTGGAGTACTTAGCGTCGTGCGGTCCGGAGGGACAGGTAGTGGTTGAGGGCCTCAAGTGAGTCTGAGTGCAGGTAGCTCAGGCACTACGGTAGGTCGGTAGAGTAGGAGCCAGTAGGGGAAGAGGCGGACGGGGGTTAGGGAGGGTCGTAGTCTCAGAAAAGGTTACTCAGTTGAGAAGTGTACTCCACCGGTTTTATGACCTCGAAGTCGAAATCGTAGTAAGGAAGGTTTCTTTAGGGTCCCGACTAGAGGAAGTCTTACCTGACCAACCTAGAGGAACGTCAGGTTCCCTGAGAGTTCTCAGAAGAGGTTGTGGTGTGAAGTTTTCGTAGGTAAGAAGTCGCGAGTCGAAAGAAGTGTCAGGTTGAGAGTGTAGGGATGTACTGGTGTCCTTTTTGGTATCGAAACTGATCTGCCTGGAATCAGCCGTTTCATTACAGAGACGAAAACTTATATGACAGATCCAACCAGTATTGAAAAGAAGGTTCCTCATTCGCAGAAAATTAAAGTACCGACGTCAGTGGTAGACGTCACTAAAACCTCGGGGTTTTATATTTCAGACTGTGACAAAGATGACAAAGGGGTAGATAAACGGTACTTCACTACCCTGGTCTACGGTACTAGAAGTAAAAGACTTACAACTCAAAATTCGGTTGAAAAGTGAGAGGAGAAAGTGAAAGTAGTGCTCCGAAAAATCAAGGAGAAGTGAAAGACGGTAGTCCCACCACAGTAGACGTATAGACTCCACTAACTATAAAGAGGGCCGTTAGAACTAAGGTCGACCACGAAGAAGGTCGGGTCGTAAAGAGTACTACATGAGACGTATATTCAATTTATTCGTCCCACTGTTATATGTCGGAACTGCATGAGGAAAAGGATAAACCTTGGTCAGACAACAAGGTACAGGTCAAGATTCATAACGAAGGACTGGACGTATGTCTAAAGAGTTCTCCGTCCAATCCACCAGACCATAAAGGTAGAGAAAGTCTTAAAAGGTAACAAATAACACTTTTTTATTTGACACACTAATCTCCAACCTTTGAAAGTAGGGGTGGGGGACTGGAGACACCTCCTCTCTACTAAACTCCATCACAAGTGAGTCACTACTGGCTACTAAATTAAATAGGACACATCTAAGTGGAAAGACTCTACCCGTGGGTACTTGTATCAGACGTCTCTCACTAGTTACTTTGGTCTTTCTGTAGGAGAATTAGAGGTGGTACTTGATATTTACATTTCCCTTGAACGACGAACTGAGACAGGACTGGGTCTTATAATAAAGGGATTTCCGTTTTCCTCATCTCCCGCCGTGTCCTACTCTACCAACCTCCCGTAGTGGTTGAGTCACCTGTACTTGAACTCGTTTGAGGACCTCTGTCACCTCCTGTCCCTTCGGACCACGCGACGTCAGGTTTCCCAGTGTTTCTTAACCCGTGCTGAATCGTTGACTTGTTGTTGTCTCCCCAATGTACCCTTCCGTTTATGTTCAAACAAACCAGTTGGACCTCAGTTGTGATCCCACCACTCACGATTTACGGGTCACAGACGAAACACGGGAAGGTGTATTCCCTTTAGAACGGGATCCCGAGGGCACCCATCACAGATGTAGACGGAGTCACCGAGGGGAATAGGTGGGACGTCACCAACTAGTCAGGGTGACGACTGATTGTCCAAAACCTACACAATTATTTACCTACCGTTCACATACGAGAGGAACGGTGGTTAGAGGAGGCCACACGTACCGTCTGTAATGATCAACTAGTACCGAGAGAAAAGGTCACCCGAGTTTACTTCGGAGTTCTTAGAAGATGTGTCGTGAGGTCCCTGGTGTCGGACAACTGACCTTACCCGTACAGTGTATATGTACTAAAGAGAGGGATCCAGTGTTTAGTTCAAACCAGTCTTATGTAGAAAAGAATGATAGTGAACGTATGAAGTAAAAGTCTCCCATTAAAGTTTAAGAACCACCTCTCACATCGGAGGACTGACGGAAAGGACATGGTGAATATTCTGTAAATCTAAAAATGGTCCTGGAAGTTAAAGGAGTAAGTGAGGAAGGAAGGTGTTTATCGATAACCCTCAATAAGTCACGGTCGGAGACCCGGGGAGGTCCTTGACAAGAGTACTCTACAATTTTAATCGACCCAATTTTAGACGTTTACCAAAATTTCATCTACGGACCTTCTCAGTTCCGACCTAAGGTTAGAAGGGGATCCCCGCACGTGGACCAAGGGACATCCATATCGAATAGGAAACCCTATGGACATGGATTTGGTTCTGTCGAACTAAGGAAAATATCAAAAATAAAAAGAGGAACCTAAACACCAGGGTGTGAAGAAATGTTTAAGTGGGTTTCTACGGACCCGAACTACGAACCTTATGGGACTAAAATTGTTTCCCTACCAATACTCAGGGAAAGAGAAGGTTTCAATTGACACCGTCGTTTCCATAAATTCATAAGAGGAGTGTGGGGTTCTTTACGGACAATGCAACATTATTCTTTCTTCCGTTACTAAAGTGAGGTCTTCATTTTTGCGTCACCCTGTTTATTGTTTCTTAACGGAATCCTCCCGCGTCTATTGGAGCCTGCTCCTTCTCTCGACCCGCCTTCTCTTCCCCGGACTCACGGAGCACTGTAGACCCGCTCGCGCACTGAGACGCGGGGACGCAGACGGTCGAGACTCGCACGCGGTGTGGAAATGTTTTATCAGTCCTTGCAAAGACGCGTCGGTCGGCGGGGACGGAAAACGACTCTCGAGGGCGGTACGCCGAGCGCGAAGGACAGACTCGAGAGTAAGACTCCCCTCCGAAGACACGGGACACCGCGAAAAGACCGGTGTCCGCTGCGCCCCGAGTCTGTGAACGCCAACCCCCCGCACAGACGTCGAAGTGACAAAAGGAGGGAAGTGAAGGAGGACCTTTTCGATAGAGGAACTTTCCCACCCACAAGTCTTCACAGTTCCTTCTTTCATTTGCGCTCTCCTCTCTCCTCGCTTTCCTGCCTTCTCCTCCGGAATCTCGAAGGGCACCTCCCGCACCTAGTGGCCAGTCTGGACCCAAGCGGAAGACTGAAACGGTAAAATTTGCTGCCCAACGATCTGTTCGGAGTCACGGAAGGAGAAAGTCTACCTCCATTAACAAGATCACCAGTGCATCCCAACAACATTTACTCAGTTCCATTTAATTTGGGAACCTCTCTTGGTCCCATTCCCACTGTTACTGTTGGTGCCACGATTACGACTTCGAAAACGACAACTACCACTACGACCGCTAGCAGAGAGACCCGAAGTCGAGACAATAGACTCACTGAACTTAGTCCACCGAACACTGTGGAGAAGACTCTCAGACACAAAAGTACTAATTCTCTTTTCTCTTCATTATCCGAATTATTACTTTCTATTCGTGCTGACTGTAAACATCTCGAGTAGTTCAAACGTTTATTAAAAATACATTTAAAAGTAGTCTTGGAGAATCGTATAGACTTATCCCTATCGGTAGGATTAAACGTCTACTTCTTTGACTTCAAGGCTTTCAGTCTACTAGGTAAGGTCCGATACTCCAATCGTTCACCATCTTGACTCTGAGTGGAAAGGTTATCTTGCGACGAGACGGGAATCACGAGGGATTCGACGTAAGGAACCACCGAGTCTACCATTTCTGAGACGGACGTTACGCCCTCTGGGTCCAAGCTAGGGACCTAGTTCGTCTAGGGGACCTCTTCCTGTACCGTTAAGTGAGGTCATAAGAACAGACCTCTTAGGGCACCTGTCTCCTCGGACCGTTCAATATCAGGTACCCCACCGTTTCTCAACCTATACTGACTTCACTGAATCGTGCCTTTGACGTCGGGAGTCACCACTTCTTAGACGGGTGGTTACGGCCTCTACGTCCTCTTAGGCCAACCTAGGAACCCAACCTTTCTAGGAAACCTCCTCGTTTACCGATGGGTGACGTCATAAGAACGGACCTTTTGGGGTACCTGTCTCCTCGGACCACCCGATGTCAGGGACTCTAGTGTCTCAGTCTGTACTGACTCGTACGTGTGTCTAGGGTCAGTGTAAACATAGTGAGCCGGGTCTTACGATAGGGTAGTTTCACAGAGGAAGGACCAAGACAGTCGGGGAAAAGTCAGGAAGATCTCGGACATGACACTTGTTCGAAGAAAGTGCAGTAAATAGGGGTATACTAACAAAGGACGGACGTGACCCTTCGGGAAATTCTGTCTTCGATCAAAAATGACAGAAACATAAGGATCTATGATAGTGTAGTAGACTGTGTATCATCCAAGAGTTAGTCAAAAGTTGGTTGCTTATTCATATTCACTAAGGTGATCGGACCGACCCCTCTCTCTGTATAAACTCCGTCATATTCGTATAACCTTTTAGTTAGTTCAAATGTTATCGGATGTAGTTAGTAGTAAATAATTTTTTTTATTTTGGTTTCAGAAGTCTTAAACATAATTGTGAATAATTTTGGTTAATTTTTAATGTTATAAGAAAGAACCTTTGCAGCTAACTAGCCGTAAAAGTCCCACCAGAAGTCTCGGTTTTAGTGTAAATTTCCCGAGATAAACTACTGATAATAAGTTAAGGTCCATATGGCGTTTTGTCTAGTTGTATCTCACTACACAACACTCGTCACGAAAGTGATCTCTGGAACCCGGACGAAAATAAAGAAAGAGTAGGATCCGAGTATCCAGTAAATAAAATAGGGGGTTTCCAAGTTAGACTACCAACAAAATCTGCTGCAACTATCCTAAAATTTACAGTACCGAGACACATCCTCCACCACTAAGTTCCAATTGCTCTCGGGTCTGACGCGACCTACATTTAGATCGGGAAACCTAACTGTCGGTGCCCACTGTCTCTGACTTCTACGGTCACGTGCATCCACGCCGGACTGGAGATGGACCCCCTCTCCTACTCAACCGAGTAAGACTCGGTCCACCTCGCGATGACCGGACTTGCAAAGTCCTTCTAGTCAAACTCTCGACATTCCCTGGAACTCCACCAGAGAATATATATACACACACACACACATACATACAAACACATACATATACACACATACCACCACCACTGAATCAGCGATTCAGTACAGGTTGAGAACTCTGTCGTACCTGACATTGGGCACTCCGAGGCGACAGGTACCGTAAGAGGTCCGTTCTTTTGACCTCACCCAACGGTAAAGGAAGAGATCCCGTAGAAGGACTGGGACCCAACCTTGGGTGCAGAGGACATAGTGTCCACCTAAGAAATGACGACTCGATGGTCCCTAAGGGTATACACATATACACACACACATATGTCATATATATGGATACATATATGAACAAATATATGTATACATACATGTACACACACATGGGTAAGGATAGGGGAAGATACGAATTCCGTAGTCTAAACGTCTCTATGTAGAAGATACAAACAGAGGGGGCGGTTTAAGTATACAACTTCGGGATTGGGGAGTTACACTACCATAAACCCCCACCTCGGAAACCCTTCCCTAACGTAAATCTACCCCAGCACTTCACCCCGGGGGTACGTCCTTATTCATGGGAACATTCTTCTCTGCGGTCTCTCGAACGGGAGAGGAAGAAAGAATCGGTATTTTTTTGTGTTGCTCTTCCTCCGGAAGACGTTTGGGCCTTCGTCGGAGAGTTGTCTGTGACTCAACCTCAGTCTGTAAGAGTGGTCTGAGAACTAGAACCTGAAGGGTCTGACGTCTTGACACTTCTTGTGTACAGACAACACATTTGGTGGGGCAGATACTATAAAACGATATCGTCGGATACCCCGACTACGTTATGAGTTTCTTCAAACACTTCGGGTACTTTCAGACACGTTCCCTGAAGGGACCACCAGGTCACCAATTCTGGGACACGAGGGTTACGTCCCCTGCAACCCAAACTAGAGACCCGACCCTTGTTTCTCGGGGGTACGGTACACCGTATGGGTGGGAGTGGGGACGATTATTCAAAATTTTAATAATCTTTTTCTTTCACACACATTTTACAGTCACACGCGTACGCATTGAAAATGGATCGAGAAAGAGTTTCTCAAAGGAGTGACCACCAACCAAAGAAGGGGTGATGAGTGAAAGACAACTCTCTTCCTTCCTTAAGAGTAAGATGAAAGATCGTCCTATCTCCTACCCTTCTGGGCGGGGCAGAAGTACAAGAGTCGTCAGCCCAAGTGGGGAGGGGACCTCGTGGAAGAGACGAACTCCTCATACTAACGAGGAGACCTCAGAGGTCCCGGAGAGACAGTAACCTTAGACGGACAACGTCTCCGTCCTGACCGAAGTATCCACATATTGAATTACCTCAATGTGTCCGGGACCACGAGTCTTCCCGGGACACGAACCCAATTACAAGACGGAAACGGTAAAACTTTAATTGTTAATTTATTAGTAAATAAATAAATGAATACCGACGTAACACAGAAGTAACGACTGTCGACTGAAAGAGATCAACACCCCTCGTCCCCCATCTCGGTACTCCGACACTGGGAGAACAATTAGAAGATCTTAGTAGAACTAATAAGAGACTTGAGGTCTCCTCACACTAATGAACAAGAAAGTGTAGTAAGGCCTTCGAATACCCTATCACTTCGTTGGTTTTACAATCTACCGGTTACTGATACGTCTCACACGACCCCTTGTCCCCCTCCCAGAATAAGTCACACCCGACGACATTCTCTCCTGGCGTCTGAGTCACCGAATTTGTCGCTAAGTAAAAAGTGTCAAGATCCCAGACCTTTAGAGTAATCCGTGGTCATACCAATCCAAGACCACTCCTGGGAGAAGATCCAAATACCTATCGAAAGAAAACGACATAGGGGTGTCGAACGACAGAGGATCGCTCGTGAGACCGGAGATTCCCGCGATTAGAGTAAGTACTTCCGAGGAGTACTAAATTAGTAGAGGGTTTCCGGAGTGGATGGGGGTAGTGTAATCCTAGTTTCAAAGTCGTATCCTTCAAACCTCCCTACGTTTGTAAGTCAGGTAACGTCCTCCCCCTCCCATGAAACCGGATTCCCCGGTTGACACTGTTGAAGAACCTCTCCCAATCGACTCTTGAGGGACTTCTCATCAAAAGTATCACCTGTTTCCACACACACACACACATACTACACATATACACACACACTCTCTCTCTCTCTCTCTCTAATTAGAAAATTGTTTTCTTTTCATTTACATTTATATAACACGTGTCTATATTGGACAAGAGTACCACCACTATCAAAGTTAAAACCTGAGTAACCACGATATTTACTTTTAGAATTAAATTTATGAGGAAAGTCGTTTCTGAGGGGACGAGGAGGAAAGAGGAGTCGTACGCAGACAAAGAAATTTTTAGTAGGAGTACACACTTAAGTATGGACCAAATTGTTTTAAAGAGGGACCCTCAAACAGTAACCATGTATCAAAAGATCTACCGGTACTACCCTATTTCTAAACTTTTCGAAATACATCGAAAACTTTCCGAGATTCACACCCACGGTGTCCCTCTTCACTCTTCCTCTCAATATAACCTTTTTACCAGTCCCAAACTACTGGATGAGGACTTTGGGACTTTCGTGTCATATAAAATCTGGTTTCCCTTTGTAGGATGGACGTTAAACGCAGTTCTTTTTCCTCTCTCAAAATAGTCCTTTCTAGAGTTTTTCAGTCCAAAGTCACACATGGAACCGAGTTTACCACTAACACACACCAGATGGTCCCGATGTCATATTTAGGACAAAGACTATCAAATGTTTATTTATGACTCGTGTATTCATATCTTTAGAAGTATATGTTTGTTTTACACTTGAGTTTGGGAATTATTTGTCTGGTTCTACCTTCATTGTTCTAAGGATAGACGGTGGAAATCAAAGAGAAGGAACTCCAGGTTGGTGTGGAACTTGTGAGATGACGGCAAGATCGAGAAAGGTGTAACATATCACTACCATCCAAATTTCGGAGACGGGGATGACCCGACACTCGAAAGTCTCCATTGAAACCTAGGGCACACGGATGTGGTATGAGTAGTGTATTCTCTATTCACCCCTTCCCTCCCTTTCTCCTTTCCTTTCTTCTTTCCTTCCCTCTTTCCCCGTACGAAAGACAACTTGACTACGTCCGAAGTTTTTTGTATAAATAAGATAAAATTGTGTCTGGACACAAGGGATTTGTCTCGAAGACGGTAGTAGGACTCTGAAAGCTCTGACCCCTATTAAACCAAGTTTTGTAAATACTCTTGAACGGTTAACTACGTAAACTTGACACCACAACCTCTTCTAAGAACCCTCAGGGAATCTGACGTTCCTCTAGGTTGGCCAGGTAGGATTTCCTTTAGTCAGGACTTACAAGTAACCTTTCTGACTACGACTTCGACTTTGAGGTTAGGAAACCCGTGGACTAAGCTTCTTGACTGAGCAACCTTTTCTGGGACTACGACCCTTTCTAACTTCCATCCTCTTCCCCTACTGTCTCCTACTCTACCAACCTACCGTAGTGGCTGAACTACCTGTACTCAAACTCATTTGAGACCCTCAACCACTACCGGTCCCTTCGGACCGTACGACGTCAGGTACCCCAGTGTTTCTCAGTCTGTACTGACTCACTGACTTGACTTGACTTGACTTGACGGTCTAGAATCCTCTAGGTTCCTGAGGTTTCGTGACAACTGACAAGAAGGTTCAGAACTGTTAAAGGGAAAACCGGTGACCCACCGTCACACAGGGTGTTTTACAACAAACGCCCAGACCACACACAGAGGAGGAGTTCGGATTCCGAGTCTCTAACATCGAGGAGTGAACCTAAACAAATTGAGTGTAAAAGTGTAACTTACCTATCGAGCACAATATCGGTACATACGTACATACACGAATTAATATGACACCTTAATTTAATTTTTCCCACTCTTACACCAATGCACACATACAAAGGTTTCGGACGAAGTCAAACGACCAAAACGGTCCCCGAGTCCGTCCCTACTACGTTGACGTCCCCTTCGACTCCCCTCGGAGTTTGGGTCGTCGTACACCGTCGGCGAACCTCGTCTCCGTCGACGTCTGAAACGTAGGACCCGGCGACTATCGGTGTCGGGACTCCAAGGAAGGGAAGTGGTGGACGACGGGGTCCAAGGCTACGAGACGGACATAAGAAGGAGGACGAGGGTCGACCCAACGGAGTACACTCGACCGACGGGTCTGGAAGAAGAAGGGTAGAAGGTCGTAATGGATGCATAGGGATGGGTGTGCGTCTCGTGACGTCTAAAATGAGACACGTTATACTCCCTGAAATTTACTGTAAATGATCTATTCTGACATAACATATCCCTACAGATATTACCACTTCAAAGTCTGTGACCTTTCTAACCACCGTTACGAGTGGTATTACCTTTCCGGAGTTCCAATAGAGGTATCCTAGGGTATAGAGGTATCGTTCACCCACAAGGTGACTACAACTTATGGAGGTCACTGCCCCTTGAGTGATGAAATATTCGTCTAGGAAAGGAAGGACTATCGAGACGACTAATTTTCGAAGAGTAAAAGAAATTGGACTTTAGTTTAGACCGGAGGACGCTCGACGTTGGTCACCGAGAGTAAAAGGAGGACCCACATAGATTCGTTCTGAACACCTAAAAAATTTGACGTGTAAAACTCGACCACCTATATTCTGTCCCAGTCTCTAAGACCTAGAGATTGTTCGAGGGTCCACTACGGTTGGGACGACCAGGTTCCCGGTAGAACACTTATCTTTCCCTCATCTCCTTCTTGGAGCCCGAAACTGTAATAGGGACCCAAGTTTTAGACCGTAATAAGAGGTCGAGACTTCGGAATCTTTTCACTAAGTTCAAGGCCGTACCTTTTACCCCATTATTTCGGGTTTTACTTATTATGGATCAAGTAAATAACACTCTGAATTTACTTTGATACTCAAACATAGTCGATCCTTACGAAAGTCAACGTTCGTTTTCTTTGGATTATAACCGAATTTGATAACCTTAATTGAAAGAACGTATCGTTCTTTAGACCACCATTCACCGACGACCGTAAACAAATCAACAAATTGTTATGTTAGTTCCTAGGTTTGAGAGACATAGAAGAAGTGAAGGTGGGAGTCGTATAACTGAAAAGTAAGAGTACGAATAGCACACCAGTATACTGCCGACAGTGTTTAGGTTCGCAATATTATACACGGGAGTTCCTTTCTAACTTCTCCGTCAAAACCATTACCGGTTCAAACTCAGAAAATAATCCTGACAGACCTTCGGGGACCCGTCTAAAAAGAACACTGAGCAACCAGTCTCGACCCAGTACCCCGGTGAGAATCAAAATCCCCTGGCACCGTAATGTTCAAGGACAGCTTTTCCTTATCCTAGTAATACCAAGTAATGGAACCCGACCCATGTGACGATGAGACTTGTTTTAACGTCAAAATAACCATTCGCAGAACCAGATCATACCCGACGGTATTTTTCATGGTGTCTGAACCACCAAATCGTTGTTTATAAATAAAGAACGTCAAGACTCCCGACTCTAGTTCCTTTGTTCTCTAGACTACTGTCTACTCCCGGGTGAAGATCCAAGTATCTACCGACAGAAAAAAACTTTTGAAAAAAAGTATAACTCCATATCGGCTAATTGTTTGTTACAACACTGTCAAAGTCCACCTGTCGTTTCGTCAGGTGTGTACATGTACATAGGTAAGAGGGGGTTTGAGTAGAGGGTAGGTCTGACGGTGACATTACAACTTGTCTCGAGGCACGCGATAAGACATCCAGAAACCGGTCGACGCGTAAAATTTATTATATGTACACACATGTACAGGTGGGGTTTGGAGATTGATCTACCGACAGAAGAACGAAACAGGAGTCTACCGCCTTTCTTCCGTTCTCCCGAGGGACTCCAGGGAAAATCCTGATTTCAATAGTAAAAGGGGAAGTAAAATTTCAACAGTTGTAAAATCTAGATAAAAAGTAATCTTAAGAGTACGGAGAATAAAAGGGAAGACAAGTATAAAAATACTGTTAAAATTCAAGTAAGTCATTGGTTGAAATTATAATGAAACTGATACCTATCTAATGACTCGGTTAATCCCATGATCCTAGGACAATACTTTTAAAGTTCGTTTACTAATCTCTTTTCTTTATGACACTTATGGGTCTATGGATATTAGAGTGTGTCAATATTGGATTGTGAAACGGTATAAAAGAAGTCCGTAATTTTTTTTGTGTAATGATATAATGACTTTTGGGAAATCGTTGAAAGATTCTTTTTACATATCCTCTGTGTACGAGACTTGGAACAACTACCCTTCGACAGTTATAAGGTAGGAGAGAAAACTAAGTAGTAAACAAATCATATCTTACGATCCGAAGTGTATCATAGGTGAGTACTAAGAATTCCTGAACGAGGTGATAAAAAATAAGGGTTACAGATCTTCACGTTTCGGACAGGAAACAACTTTTGACAGGAATTCCGAGAGATCCAGAGGAGAAATAGGGACCGGAAGACCTTAAGGTGTGGTGACGTCACACCGTAACCCGTGAGTCTTTCAAGGAAGTCCGTCTGAAGACAGGATATCAGGACTCTTTATAAGAACAAAATACGAGACTATCAAGGGAAAGGAATCAAACGACTTAAGAACCCCATGGACAACCAACGTACCGTCTGAAAGACTTATTTGGGGGAATGGTAAGAGTATTAAAAAACCCCGGGTCAAAAGGAAATAAACAAAAAACAAAAGGAAAGAGACTCCGAAGACTCAAACTAACAGGTTTGAGATAATACAAAAATTCAAACGAACGTATCAAAATTAGAGATTCTTGAGTAAGAACAGGAAATTATTTAAGGGAAAGTATCATAGCACAAAATACACATTTTACAGTGAGACTCCTATGATTAAAAACTCTAAAAGAAGACAAAGGACCTAAAAGACAACAGATATCAAAGGAAAAGAGACAAAACGAAACTCAAACGAAATTAAACAGAATACCACTTTAGAAACGAAGATATATATCCCTATGGAGCGGATAAAAAGTTGTAATCTCTTCGTCTACGCTTTTTCTAGTCAACCTTCGAGACTCACGGACCCGACCCGAACAACTACACCTTCTGAAATACGTCCTACTAACCTCGTATCCTATTGGAAAACTACATTATAGAAGTTTTAGTTTTATACATTCGGAAATAAGATCCTGGTAAAGGTTGAACCAGAACTATCCTAGATTATCATCCAGAAACATTGTAGTCCAAAGACATTGGAATTGAATAAGTATAAAGAGTTCTATGGTCTGAAGGAATACGGAGTCAAAGGAACAGACATTAGTCTACCTTATCCCCATCCACTGGAATTTCCTAAGAAAGGTGAGATATCGAAATATTATATTAAGTCCTGTCTCAAATCAATTCTCTACCTTCACATAATCTTCCTTAGTTGATACGATTTTATATTTTTAGGAAACTTCGACAGTCCTCTATCCAAGGATTTTTAGATTATTTTTAAAACTAAGTGACCCCTGTACTGAGTTACCCTCTATTAATCTTTATTTGAATCCTTCTTCCTAAGTCCTTCCCGATTATAAATCACCGTTACGGAATTAATTAAAGTGGGTACGGGAACTCTACAATTTCAGTGGTTTAAAACGTCAGATTGAAAACCTCGACTTAACGTGTGTATTCGACCTACAACGACTAACTTACCCCGGAATATCTAGGTTTATCTTCCCACCTCATAATCTAAAATTAAATAGTATTGGGTAGGTTCTGGGACTCAGAATCCGACTGTCTAGGAATGTGTTTCCAGTTGTAGAACCTCCTAAAGATTTTAATCTAAGAACAAATGAGGATTTTACTTCGACACAAGGAGAGGAACTATAACATACTCCAATTTTCTGAGAGTTTTCCACTATACCTTTTGTAATACACCTCTAAAGTATGAAGACGTGTCTTTAAAAATGATTCCAGACTACATACACACATAATTTTAATTTTATGGCTCAGAATCAAATTCGAGAGAAACGAATGAATCTGACATTTAAGGACGTTTTAACCAAGGAGACAGGGGTACAAAAATACATAGAAAGTCCGTCACACACGTCAACCACAAATAATGTGTAAACTCATTTGCTTAGATAACTGTACTTTTGTGCGGGATCTTTTGACAAAGGAAAAGTACGTGGAGATTGAGTCCAACTCTTAGACATCCAGTAATAGGTTCAAGTCGTATAAGATTCCGAGTCTTGACCCCGAACAAGTTTTCAATTTCCATGTAAATTGAGCTAAACTACCTTAAGGTTACAGTGTTTTATTGAACTCCTCATTGTCGAGTCGGTTATGAGGAATGAAGTCGTCGTACTGAACAGAACGTCAGTGGAGTTATAATGTAACGACTCGTCTTTATATCGATTGGACAGTATTGCCATATAAATGGATCGCGCGTCCCTTCTTACTACTGCCCTCTCTGTAAATCCCCTCTAAAAGACCTAAATGCTATAACTGAAAACCAGGAACATACTCCTTCTTTAATTGTAGGAAGGAGAACCTTTATACAAGAGACATTACTCGGACCAATTGAAGTATTTTATGACGAATTGTTCAATCACAATCGGTTCTCCCCCTGACCCAACCTAAGTCTTCTTACGTCTGTTAGTGTGGGACTTCACCCCGAGACGTCTGACGTCTATTTCTTCCTTCTCTAAATCCGACAGAAACCAAAACCGCTGCGACTACTTTCCGTTCGAAGTCACCCCCTTTTGAATAAATTCCTTCCTACCTCCCCTTTCTCCTAAAGGTATCATCGTGTCTAAACACCCGATTAAAACTACAAAAATAAGACTTCTTTCGGTAAGTAAAGTAAGTAAGTTGTTTGTAAATGGTTTTAAATCTGAGTAATGACCCGAAGGGACCACCGAGTCTACTATTTCTTAGACAGACGTTACGATCTCTGTACCCTAACTAGGAGCCTAGCCCTTCTAAGGGACCTCTTCCTTTACCGTTGGACGAGGTCTTAAGAACGGACTTCTTAAGGTGCCTCTCTCCTCGGACCACCCGATGTCAGGTACCCCAGTGTTTCTCAACCTGTGCTGACTCACTGAGTGTAAAGGTCTGAGTAATGATTCCTACATTCCTTAAAGAAATCCCTCGAGTCTATGATCTTCTCTTTTGTCGGGTTTGGTCAGAGTGTCGTTAGCTTGTACCTCTGAAATTCAAGACCCCTTTAAGTATTGGAGGGAACCCGTAATATTTTACCCCTCAAAACAAAACCGTTTCGGATTACAGACACACAGTAAAAATCAAGAGATCGTGGATCGTGTCACAGACTGGACTTGAAGCATTAGTCAGAAGGATTTTCATACGGAAAGTAGAAACGAGAAAAAGAGTCCCTAGATGTCACTGAAGGATACAACAAACGACTTGAGTTCTAGTTTACGGATACAGACTTAAAATTCCAAAGAGTATTAGATCGAATAGAAGGTTTATATATATATAAGGTATTTCCTTATCCGGAGGTAACCCAGAAGAAATAAAGACTCTAACGAGAGTCTGTCGGCCACGAGACTAACTTAGAAACCGAACAATTTTATAACCACCTATCGACGACGGGACTTCCCGTAGGGATGTCCGGTCGGGGTCTAGTGGATACCCTGGACGGGGGAGAAGGTGTTGGGTCCTCGTTTTCCGAATTGTGTCCGTCCCTCACCGTCGGAGCTTGGTAGACGAACCACACCAGACTCGGGTCAACGTGTCGACCACTTTACGAAAAGTAGGTGGGACGTGTCGGGACACCCTGGATAAGACGAGAAAGGTGGGGACACAAACAAGAAGAAGCGGAGAAGTCTAAGAACGGTAAAAATTTCTGGACTGTGTATTACACGGGTTCAAGTAGATATGTAAATTGTCGACAAACCACTCTGACGGTACCTGTGTTACCACGTTCTGTCTGTAACGATTAGGGGGTGCCTCGAAACTCAGGTCCCTCTCTCTCTCTGTAAATACATTATTAGTAGGTCTAGTCGTGTCTAACACACTACCCCGGTATGTCCCCCACACACCACCCCCCAACCACACCACCTCGGACACCCTCGGACATGGACCCGTGGACCGACCCGGAGACATGGGTCCGAGACCTAGACCAACTTTTCCTTCCCCTTCAGTCCCTGTAGAAAGGACGTCAGAACGTCTGGAAACCCGACTCCAGACTTCATATTCACCTGTCCGTATATCTTCCATTCCCTCATATAGTGTCATTCTCACCCACATGTTTCCGGGGTCCCGTCCCCTTTATACCACACAAACTCGTTGCACACCACCGGACGTTCAGGGTGAAGAAGGTACCCGAGAAGATCTTGAATGGTCTTAATGTAGGAATATAGGAGAACAACTAAGTAATCACTTCTCTAACTACTAAAGTTGTTTGTACGGAAATCCTGGAGCACAGGTGACACTTTCCGTGACCCTTATGTTTCGGACGATATTCGAGTTTATGATGAGAAAACGAAAAAGGAAAGAGAAAGCATCACGAATCGGATGGACATGCACGGCAAGTAGCGAACGAGAGTGAAGGGACACGGAACAGTCGCCGACACTCAATGTAGGACTTCCTTAGAAGACAGGAGAAATAATCTTATAGAGTCGGGACCTTATCTCAGACCGTATACCATCTACGAGTTGCATATGAACAACTCAGTCACGAATACAACTTAATTTAGGACTACTTTACGTCAAAACTGGAATAACACATAACCAAACGATAGTGAATTCACTTCAACAAAACTTGATTCCCACTTAAACAAATGAAGTTCCTATTACAGTAACTGTAGTCGATATTGAGCCGATAACTCTCCACAACGAACTAAACTCGGTCTTAGCTCGGCGACTACCTGTCTTCTAACGTCCTATCTTAGGTAATGTTATTTTGTTTCAGGACACTTTAAAGGTCTTTCTTTCATGAAGTTCTTTCATGAACTTCTCTATTATTATTATCGTTGTTATCAGTTCGTCGAATTGACTTAAAAGAGTCACGAAAGGGACACTTAAGGATTGAACTGTTATGTCTCAAGTTTCCGTAAATCGGATGGTCCATTCGTGGTATATATAAAGTACAAAACTGTAAACTCTCTTCGTCTCGTCGACCTGGTTTAGAGACCGGTGAAGACCAGAGTCGAATGACCCAGTGACGAACTTGACAGTGTATGTCTCCACTGTACTTTTCGACCACTAAATAATAATGGAGAGATACCGAATAACGGAGGTAATTTCTTTTTACCCAGGCTCTACCCGAGGAAGTAGGACCCAAGACTTCTCCGATCGGACTCGGGGTCCCCTCCCGGTCCCCAGTAAGATATAGGGGCACTCGGGTTACGTCCTTCAAGAATCCCCTTTTTGAGCAATTGGTACCTTACCTTAAGATAAACCGAGAAAGGTCCAGACATTATTGGAGAGGTCACTGGAGTGAGTCTGAATGTTCAGGTGACCAACACGTGACCGACCGAACCGGGAGAGAAGACACAAAATCTGTTCCTGAAGCTCCTTCTGTTCTCGCGTGCCAGATTCCCTTCTTTACTCGGGGTTCCTCCGAGACGGTTAATGGCGTGGACAGTCACAAGTTGTTGTCTAGTTTAATTAAGTCTTTGGGTTTGTCAGACGTCTTTTGACTTGTGTTAATAGATTCTTTAATTCAATGTGGCAACGGTACTGGAAATTAGTTAGTAGGTTGGCAATTACAATTAAAACACTAGATTTTTAGTATCAAGATAAACGTAAAATTACCGACGATTTACTCACAGTAGTCCTTCTTTATTACCGTCCCACCGGAAAACGATGTTTAAGAACGAAGGATTACCACTACGCCTTTCGCTCCTTTTGCCACAAACCTTTTCCAAAACAAAGCGGAAGATTGTCTACATACCTCGACGGGAAGAGTTTACTTTTTTGTTCGTTAAGGGGTGTTTATGGTGGTGGACAACAATATTTATTTAGGTTCGACATTTTACCTTGTGTGAGAATTACCGTTTTAGTAATGTCCGTAGGATGGGGGGAGAACGGTTGGGAAGTAATATCGGAGAATTGTTCAACAAAGAGTCAGTACATGGAAAAATTCGAAAGCTGGCCGGTAGTCCGGGGTAGGGATTGGTTCTCTCTACCGGACACCTAAACACCGATTTTTATTTTTCAATGGTTGGAGTCCCTCTTACTAGTGTGTAGGGAAACGTGTCAAATTCGCCGATCTTTGACCGATGCACGGTGAAGTATAAATCCCAAGAGAATTTTAGAATTAGGTCTGTAGGTCACCGCATAAAGTGTCGATTACTTGGATTGGAAGTTCATCCTCGTATTTTAGGATTAATTTAGTCCTGTTGCACTCCAATAACCGTCCGACAAATATTAAGTCATCTCAGAACGAAGATACTCATCAATATCCTTTTAATATTTCGTAATCTTGGTCTTACAACAAAGGAAATTAATGACAGAGGTTTGAGGAAATCAGATGTCTGACACAGTGAGACAGATATTTGTAACTAACAAATTGTCTAGGTCCTATAATATGAATGATTTTATAACACAAAGAGTGGACTTTGAGTCGAAGAACGGAGGTTAGAGAACCCTCTTTAAAGTATACTTAATAAAGAAGACTACTTTCTCCAGAACTCGAATATTTAAACCCCTTTTTCGAAACTTTTGTTTTTCCAAGTCTCTAAAAGACACATGTCTTTTAAGTTTATCCCTTTCCTTCTCTTTTATAATCTCTACTTACGATTGAATAAAAAAAGAAGGTTCCTTTCCAACCTCCCTCCCTCTTACAAGGACGTTTCTGACGTTTTGAGGTAAAGTATTTTCTAAATAATCGTTACTGTCTCCCTCTAACGACTCACCTTGGGACTATTTACGGAACGGAAAAAAGTGACGAAATTTTAATACCCAAGACAGGTATTTCATGACTAATTAAGTATAAGTAAGTTACTGTATGAGAGAAAAAGAGGGGGTTCGTTTCTAACATTCGTAAAATGAAGTTGTTTATTTCTTGAGACCCACCCTACGTATGATTAAGTAAATCGAGACCTTAAGCGTGATGTTAAATACGTCGATTAGTGTCGTTTCGTCCTCTCTAAGAAAAGAAAAGGACACTGTTCAGGACGAATGGAAAGTCGTAAAAAAGGGGGGTTTCCATAATAATTAGAGATTTGAAGTGTTTTAACTTCTGAATAGAGTCTGGGAAATTTTGTCTCACCGTAGTATGCATCGTTGAGAGTTTCTCTCTTCAACGAAACGGAAAACTTTTCTAACTGACATCGTTGACCTCAAAAAAAAGAACAAATTTCTTAGGTCTATTTCATTAACCACAGACAACATTTGAAGGTCTCCTTTACCCAACCTAAAATTTGTGTCATAAATAAAACCTTAGGACTCACCAAGTCTGGATCTTTTTACCGTTTCAGAAACCTCCTTTCTCTTATCTATAACCCGCCGTCCACATCTCGGTCGTCACTGACAAGTGAGTCCTCAAATGGATTTTCTCTGTGTCGATGACGTTGCCCTTCCAGCCCTGAAGGACGACGTCTTCCAGCCGACTGTTTCCTGAAAGTACGTGAAGGGTCTATCGGTCGGTCATAAAAAGTTTAAATTACTTAAAAATTTACTATTCACATTATATGAGAACTTTTATGACCTTTTACATCCATCTGTTCATGATTGTCTTCTTAATAGAGTGTTCGTAACACGATCTGTACTAGGACCTAATTCCTCTAAAGGTCCTTTCTGCCAGGGAATTTAAACCCACTCCCCCTGAAGGGACCACCAGATCATCGATTCTAAGTTACGAGGGTTACGGTCCCTGGACCCAAGTCAGAGACCAGTCCCTTGATCTAGGATGTACGACGTTGATTCCGGACCATGTCGGTTTATTTATTTGTTGATAAAAATTTTTAGACCGACCCCTTGTGACCCGACATTGGAGGTATTCCCGTTTAAGAACAAGTGTACCGGGTCAGTAACCGTGTGATCTACGAGTGTTACATAAACAGTTTCCTTACTTTAGTATTTGCTTGTCATTTTTCACATACAGGTTTAAACTAAAACCTGTTAAAACTAACTCTCCGGTCTTTCATAACCACACTCGTCGACAGATCTGAAGACTCATTAAAGGTCCATCAAAATAATTCTTAGATCAAATTTATTTATCTTTTACTGGTCTGTAGTTGAACGTCATCTCCCCCCTCACGTAGAAAGGTAACTTTTATTCTGACACCTTACGAAGAGACACGGTTGATACCTTGGTTTAAATTGGATGAGGAGAATCTCGTTGAGAGTCTTCATACATAAAAATAGAGGTAAAATATTAAACCAAGTTTTTCTTATTCTTTAATGAGTTTTGGAATCATTCACCGTCTGGGTCCCAAGTTTGAGAGGAAACACATTGAAGTTGTGACACGAGTATTTGGTGGGACGAAATGATGGACCTCAGATCCAGTTTGTTGGTGTCCCGGGTGTCTATCCTCGTATGGGTCCCAAAAGTGTATCTCTCCAAATCTTTTAGGTCACACCCCTCGATTCAGGTTCCCTTTTTATACACCCTAAGGACTCAGAAAATTAGGTCCTAGATGACTCCTACGTTCTAGACCCTTTATCTAAACGGACTCTGAGTCGAAACTTTTCGACCCAAGATTAGTCTAACCGTCACTCGTGACCATTTCGGTCCCTAGTCGTCGATCCCTCGACCACTGGTCGTGGCTCCCTGTCCTTTGGATCGGTAGCTCCCGACTGTGTATTCTAAGACACAAATCGATGACTCTTCCAATAGAAACGTTAACTTTTGAACTCTTCGGTCTACCCCCTGAGTCGGCGACCTTCTTTGTCTTACTTGGTACTAACTGAGGTATTCTGGGACAACTGTCTGTCGGGTAGGATAAACAGAATAAACCTCTGTTTTAATCATAGTCACGGACCTTATCTTGGTTTTCCCCTAGTCCAACTGAGTCAACGACCCCAACCTGACACACTAAGTTACTCCACTTCTGATACGGAACCTACAGACTGGAATCCTTAACAGTATATATAATACACTCTGAGTTCAAGTAAAAAATGGTTTTAATTAACCATGTAACCTATAAAGTTCCAAAGAGGAAATTATTATTACTCGTGACTCTCAACAACACGTAGATTATAAACAGTTCTTGTCACGTATCGTGAAACAAACGTAGAGTAAATTAGGAATATCGTTAAAACCCACCATTCGTAACAATTGTAGTAGCAAAATGTTTATTTACTTCTGAACCTTCCTAATTTATTAAGTACATTCCGGTGTACAGATTCTTCACACGTCGTCCCAACTTACCGACCTGTTCAGTAATTTTATGACTTTTTAAAGATAAGATCATCATTCATCAGTAGTGTCTGAGAAGACTCTCAAGTGTGTAGGGATCAAACAAGGTATTAGTCGGTTGAGTCCTCCCAAACATGGTATCCCTCAGAGACCCCGGTCTTAGACGAGAGTAACCCACCTAGGAGACGACGTGACCTACATGTAGACAGCCACCTCCATCAAAAGTATCGTGTGTAGGGTGGTCCGTCCAATCCCAAGCATCGAATTGTTAGGAGAATTCTCTCACATATTTAGAGGGACTTGCAAGTCTACGTATTCGAGGACGACCATAAGGAAGTAGTTGTGAACGAGATCCCTCCCTGACTCTCATAAAGGACAGTAATTGAGTTGAATGAAAAGAGTCCAAAAAAAAACGAAAAGGAAAACATTGACACAACTACGACAATTTTGGGTGAATGGAAAGGGTGGTAGCGAGTGGCACCCCGTCCACCATTACGTGAGGTTCTTACGACTTAATAAAGCACGTCAAATTACTTTCCTCGACCCTAGGGTTCCATCGACTGAACTCAAGTTTAGAACTGAGGTAGTTAATAACAGACACACTGGAACGTGTCCGATGGTTTGGAGAAAAAAGTAAACATTTTACTACCATTAAGATAGGTAGGGAGGATCTCGGGATGGTAGGTAAATTTAGAAAAGTGACTTCTCTCTGTACTTAATTATAGCGTTACCTATATCAGATGACGTGTTACATGAACAGATCAGGAACTCCCCTAACTTTTTAACCGTCTGGCCCAATAATTATCAAAAGTTCTATCTTAGGTGTAGCTTACGGTGTGACAAGAGACGGAGGTTTCTCGCCTACACCCAAAAGACAGAATAAACAACACTACCCAAACAAATGACCTCGAGAAGAAAATCTTGACAGATCTTGAAAAGGTTAAATTCACTAAGACTTTACTGTAAAGACTTTGATCGGATTCTGACACGAGACGAGAGTGATTGGAGTGGAGTGTCAGGGGGTACTTTCGTGTGGGTCCGAAGTAATGTAAACGGTTCTATCTGAGTTCATTTAGGATGACATCTATTTGTTGGGCATTTTAATTGGTACCCACTCGTCTGTCAGAGAATTACGTGAGAAATTTCCCGTACGAGAAATTCTCCTCTTTCGTTGATCCCTTACCTAAACCTCTATTAAACACACAACGTCCACACTGGGCTATTCGGTGACTTTTCGAGTTGAAATACTGACATCTTTCCGTCCTACGAGTAGTAACATCGGATGTATTCCTTTCTGTAAATAATCTCGTTCTATTTATTGAATAATAAATAACCCTCATTCTTATTTAACCATGTTTTTATCATTATACCATTCTAAACGACTCATGAACATATGTACTAAAGAAAATCAACAATTTCGGTAGGACACACTATCCATAATCACCCGGAGAAAATGTTTGTTCCTTTAATTGGGGGTTTCTCAGAATGATTAAATAACCAAAGGTATCGATCCTCCGTCTCATCATTAGGAGTTACGGGTCCTCTGTAAATCGTTACAGACCTCTGTAAAGACCAACAGTGTTGGCTCTCTTTTACGAAGACTACCAACTCTACTCCCTACGACGGTTCATAATGGTTCGCGTCCTGTTGAGCAGTGTAGTTTCATAATATCCGTGTCCTACAGTCGTCACGACTCCCACTCTTTGGGACTTGGCTTCCCTCACCGTCCCTTGGGTCAAAAAAAAAAAAATTTAAGGGTTAAGTTACGAATAAAAAGATGTTCAAAGATTTCTATTATTACATCATCTGGACAGTAACTAGTATTCAAAGAGGTCCGGCTACACGGAGACCATACCATACTATAATAAAACTGACAATGGCTGGTTAGGGCTCAACTAGGGATCGTTCCTGGGAAGACGGGTCACAGCGAACACGGTTATCTTCCTCTGACTTAAACCAAGTCTTCGTTTCCTTTCGAGATTACACCAATTCCTTGTCTCTCCATACTCGAGTACGACATCTCATGTTCGAGAGGGAATGTCCGACGAAATAACCACCTCGATGAAATAACCAAAAAGAAAAAAGACTTGACGTCCCTTAAGCCCTAGAATCAAGGGCCTTGGACAAGGGGGACGTCACTTTCGTGTCTTAAAATTAGTGACCAGGTGGTCCCTTCACGGAAATACCTTAAGAACAGTCACCCCTCACCCGACTAAAGAGGACCCTGTCCGCGTCCACACACCACAGTCACCCCTCACCCGACTAAAGAGGACCCTGTCCGCGTCCACACACCATCTGGCGTTGTGGTCGCGTCGGGGAGACGTGCGCCGGGCGGTGGCGGTAGAACCTAACTTACGACACACGCCACGAAGACGCGTGCCGGGACCTCGACTCCACAACCGTGTCGACAAACCAAGACCCTTATGATGAGACTTCCGGCCTCCCGTTCCGGAGATGTACGCAGTGGGACACTCGCACACTTTCTCTGATTGGTGTTTCCTCTTTTTTTCCAATCTGATAAAATAATGGTCTAAGGTAAAAAAAGGGTTTTGGTAAACATATCAGGTTCAGAAATAAAAGGAATGTGTCCAGTCCAGTACTCAAGTATCCTTTGCCCGAGGTTGTCAACTCTGAGGAAAAGTAAGTGAGGGTGCTTCGTAGGAAGAGTCCCACCTCGTCCGACCGCGAAGTCGACTTGGGTTCGGGGAAAGAGAAACCGCAGGAAAAAGACTAGTAAAAGGAAACGTGCAAAATCTTTCGACAGAGTCGAGAATTCTCGCGAGTTATACGAGGTATCCGTGCAAGTAAGAGAACCGTTCTTAGAACGGGAACAAACAAATGTTACTACGGTTTCGTACGACCCATTGTAACATCTGAGGATCAAAACGGTACCATTATAAGTGCCCTACAAGGAAAAACATGATGGGTCAGATTATAGATGTTATAGTGGAAAGAACATCCAAGTGAACATACACCCGTTTCCTTGTTGAGGTACAAAAGATTTTTAGGACCTCCTGTGCATCACCCACAGGGAGAACAAAGGGAAACACAACCAGTAAAACTGTTTAATGTCCTTCTACCGCCAAGGTCGGCTATCCCGGTCTAAGGTAAAAATAAAGGGTCCTTAACAATTACCTAAAACCACCACTGTCACCCAGCAACATAGGGTAAGACGACCCAAGGACCCCTCGTCCACCAATTGACAAAACTCAGTGTGGGGATCCACAGTGGACTTCACACCGTCATAGATCAGACGTCCTCCGTCTCCTTCTTAGAGGAATATACATCGTCTCAACTCCTCTTTTTACTTGACCCTTAAAAAAATTTTTCCGACAGAATACCAAATGGGTATATTTATTCTTATTACGGGGTAGTGTACATAAATGTCAAAATATTAAAAGTGTCGTGAGAATATAAGAAAATTGTTTAACTCCTCTTTGATTACGGTACAAGACAAGATCAAGACTCGTATGTCTCTTCTGATTTATTTTCAAAGAACCGAAGAACTTCGAATACATACTCCCCACCCCCTGCGTCTGGTCTCCCTTGTTTACTCATACATTATGTAACCTCTTTCTATCCGTGGCACCTTGTCATATTTCGACTCAAACGTATGAACCCTACACCCCCAACCCCACAACGGTACAGTGTATCAACCCCTCCCCTCCAGGTACTGATTCCACCCATCAAAACGTCTCTACACTTCTCCCCTTCTCTCACTTAGTACATCTATAGTCCCTCTCCTCTCAAGGTCCGTCTCTCACGTCGTCCACGAGACCCTGACCACACACGAACTGTTCAAGTTCCTTACCATTCCTCCGACCATACCGACGTCGACTCACTTACCACCTCTTTGTCCCTTCTACTTCAGAGTCTCTATCATCGGGTCTCTGGAACATTCGGTAACTTCTTCCTGAAACCCAAATTGAGACTAACTCTTATGTCTTACTTCGTCCCGTTTCCGATTATCTCAAAACGGTTCTCTTGTGTGACCAGTATCGTTTGTGGGAGAAGGTTGTTGTGTTCTCTGCTGAGATGTGTATCTGTAGTGTTCTACCAGTTATGGTTTTAGTCTAACTAATATAAGAAACGTCGACTTCTACCTCTTTGACATATGTCAGTCGTTTTTGTTCGGGCCCTCGACTGACACCGAGTCTAGTACTTGAGTAACGGTTTAAGTCTGAATTTACCTTCTTTCATCCCTTTTGATTATCTGGTAAACCCGTCTTTCCGGTCCCTAGAGGTTTATCTCCTTTATCGGACGTTCACAGTCTGTAAAAATAGAGGGAATTCGCCGTCCTCTTTTGTTTGATCGTTATAAAAAAGGAAGAGATATGTTTAAATTTTCCTCCAAAGAGAATTTTAAGACACAACGGTACTGTGGACCAAAGTGGACTTCAAGTCAAGTCAAGTCAGCGAGTCAGCACAGGCTGAGAAACGCTGGGGTACTTAACGTCGTGCGGTCCGGGGGGACAGGTAGTGGTTGAGGACCTCAAGTGAGTCTGAGTGCAGGTAACTCAGGTACTACGATAGGTCGGTAGAGTAGGAGCCAACAGGGGAAGAGGAGGACTGGGGTTAGGGAGGGTCGTAGTTTCAAAAAAGGTCACTCAGTTGAGAAGCGTACTCCACCGGTTTCATGACCTCAAAGTCGAAGTCGTAGTAAGGAAGGTTTCTTTAGGGTCCCAACTACAGGAAGTCTTACCTGACCAACCTAAAGGAACGTCAGGTTCCCTGAAAGTTCTCAGAAGAGGTTGTGGTGTCAAGTTTTCGTAGTTAAGAAGCCACGAGTCGGAATAAGTGTCTGGTCGAGAGTGTAGGTATGTATTGATGACCTTTTTGGTATCGGAACTGATCTCCCTGGAATCAACCGTTTCATTACAGAGACGAAAACTTATACGATAGATCCAACCAGTATTGAAAAGAAGGTTCCTCATTCGCAGAAAATTAAAGTACCGACGTCAGTGGTAGACGTCACTAAAATCTCGGGGTTTTTTATTTCAGTCGGTGACAAAGGTGACAAAGAGGTAGATAAAGGGTACCTCACTACCCTGACCTACGGTACTAGAAGTAAAAGACTTACAACTCGAAATTCGGTTGAAAAAGTGAGAGGAGAAAGTGAAAGTAGTGCTCCGAAAAATCAAGGAGAAGTGAAAGACGGTATTCCCACCCCAGTAGACGTATCGACTCCGATAACTATAAAGAGGGACGTTAGAACTAAGGTCGAACACGAAGAATGTCAGGTCGTAAAGAGTACTACATGAGACGTATCTTCAATTTATTCGTCCCACTGTTAGATGTCGGAACTGCATGAGGAAAAGGATAAACCTTGGTCAGACAACAAGGTACAGGTCAAGATTCACAACGAAGGACTGGACGTACGTCTAAAGAGTTCTCCGTCTAATTCACCAGACCATAAGGATAGAGAAAGTCTTAAAAGGTGTCAAATAACACTAGGTGTGGCAGTTTCCGAAACCGTATCAGTTCTTTCGTCTTTATCTACAAAAAGACCTTGAGAGAACGAAAAAGGTACTAGGTCACCTACAACCGTTAAACTAGGGACCAAGGAGACGGAAAAGACTTCGGTCGAACTTGTAGACCTTCAAGTACCAAGTGTATAACGACTTCGGACCGAACCTCTTAAACCTCGTAATGAAATGGTTGTACACTCTACTCACGTTTACACGCCATCAAACTCGTAAGAAACCGTAATGGAAAGAAACCCTAACCTTACTTTTGACTGGAAAAGGTCAGGACACCGGTGACGACTCAAAAGGTTTATACGACCGTATGACTCACGTCGTGAAAGTGTCGTAGTAGAAAGTCCTAAACTTTATCGAGATGACCTTAAGGTAGTGGAGGTGATCGAAACAAGTATCACTACGAAAGATTCCGGGTGAACTGAAGTGTAAGGTCCTACAGACCGAGATCTACTCACTAGTGTGGTAGCACTAATAGGCCCAACACTTCTAGGAAAAACATGTCAAGAAGACATATAAGAACGGTAGAGAAGAATTATAGAGGACGAAGACAATCCAGGTATGGTAAAGAAAGGAAATAGCTCGGGTAGAAACGTACTTTACAAGGGAACCATAGAGATTAAAAGAACTTCTCTAGAGAATGGACTTCAATTGGTTACGGAAAAAGAATATCTTTACAAATAGAATTCGATACGATTACATGATACGTAAATGGGGTTTGAGACAGAAGTTCAGCCAAGGCGGAAAACCCGAGTCTTGGATGAACTATTTGGTCATACAATATGAGACTATAACAAGGAGGTTAGATACATTTACTGTGATAAACATACCACGAGACGGGAAGAATTTCTAAGTTCAATTAGGAAAATACCAGGTTTTATTTGGTCAACCTCGGTTCTAATAGGGTTTTATATAGAATACCCACTCCCCGGACCACAGTAAGACTCAAGACTCTGTAAGGAAAGAAAGTAATTGGTCGACGAACACTGATATATTGTAGGTTGACTTCTAATCGTCCCCCCATGACAAAGACGGGGGAGACTACGGATACAGTCTTCGAAAGAGATAGAGGAAGTATGAAATTATTTTGAAATAATGTGTTTTCGAGACTCGCTAGTTCGGAGCGGAGACCGGAGCCTAATTTAAGAAGAGGAGACCCCCGGTTCTTAGGGCCGTAGCATTAAGTTTTTGTTGGAAAGTCAAGTCAAGTCAAGTCAGCGAGTCAGCACAGGTTGAGAAACGTTGGGGTACTTAGCGTCGTGCGGTCCGGAGGGACAGGTAGTGGTAGAGGGCCTCAAGTGAGTCTGAGCGCAGGTAGCTCAGTCACTACGGTAGGTCGGTAGAGTAGGAGACAGGGACGAGGAGGACGGGGGTTAGGGAGGGTCGTAGTTTCAGAAAAGGTTACTCAGTTGAGAAGCGTACTCCACCGGTTTTATGACCACAAAGTCGAAATCGTAGTAAGGAAGGTTTCTTTAGGGACCCGAGTAGAGGAAGTCTTACCTGACCAACCTAGAGGAACGTCAGGTTCCCTGAGAGTTCTCAGAAGAGGTTGTGGTGCTACCGTCCGAGTGAGTCGCGTTCGCCGACGCTGCCGGCCGCGTGAGTCACGTTGTTGGAAAGTCATACTGGATTTAGTTTAGGGATTGATAATATGTCACCTTCACTCTTTATCTAAGTTTCCTAATCTAGACTATCTCTCTCACGGACTTCTTGATACCTACCTCCAAACACTGTAACATGTCCTCCATCCCTAGTTCTGGTAGGAGTTCTTTTTCTCTACGTTTTTCGGTTTTACCAACAGACTCCTCAGGAATATTTATCGACTCTTTTCTTCTCTTCACTTTCCGTTTCCTCTTTTCCTTTCTATATGGGTAAACTTACGTCTCAAGGTTTATTCTCGTTTCTCTCTATTCTTTCGGAAGAAGTCACTAACTACGTTTCTTTATCTCCTTTTGTTATCCTACCCTTTCTGATCTCTAGAGAAGTTCTTTAATCTCTATGGTTCCCTTGTAAAGTACGTTCCTTCCCGAGTTACTTCCTGTCTTTACTATATATGGATTGTCTTCGTAAGAAAAATTATCGACTCATTATAAGGTAACATATATACATGGTGTCGAAAGGATAGGTAAACGGACGGTTACCATACATGGATTGGAATTCTATAATTCTTCTCCACCGTTCTTATGTGTCTTGATATGTTTTTACTAGAAGTAGTTGACTGTTTCTTAATTAGAGTTTTTATATGTTCGTCGAGGACGTCGAGTTAAGGTCTTTTTATTCACTGGGTTAGTTTTTTACCCGGTTTCTTGATTTGTCTGTAAAGAGGTTTCTTCTGTATGTTTACCGATTGTGCGTTTGTGTACTTTTCTACGAGTTGTAATGAGTAATAGTCTCTTTACGTTTACTTTTGATGTCACTCCATGGTAGAGTGCGGTCAATCTTACCGACGATAGGTTTTCAGATGTTTGTTATTTACGACCTCTCCCACGTCTCTTTTTCCTTGGGAGAAGGTGGCAACCACGCTTACGTTTGATCATGTCGATGATACCTCTTGTCACACCTCTAAGGAATTTCTCGACCTTGACCTTGACGGTATGCTGGGTCGTTAGGGTGACGACCCGTATGTGTACCTCCTTTGGTCTTGACTTTCTCTGTGCACATGGGATTACAAGTAGTGTCGTGACAAATGTCATCGGTCCCGTGTTTCGTTGGATCTACAGGATCGTCGGCTTACCTATCCTTTCGACACCATGTATATATGTTACCTTATAACGAGTCGATAATTTTTCTTACGTAAACTTAGTCAAGATTACTCCACCCACTTTGACCTCGGATTATATGTCTCGCTTCATTCAGTCTTTCTTTTTGTGGTTATGTCATATAATTACGTATATATACCTTAAATCTTTCTACCATTGCTACTGGGATATACGTCCTGTCGTTTTATCTGTGTCTACATTTCTTGTCCGACAACCTGACAGACCCTCTTCCCCTCCCACCCTACTAAACTCTCTTATCGTAACTTTGTACATATAATAGTATAAACTTTATCTAGCGGTCAGGTCCAAGTTACATACTCCGTGCCACGAGTCCCGACCACGTGACCCTACTGGGACTCTCTACCCTACCCCTCCCTCCACCCTCTCTCCCAGTCCTACCCCTTGTGTACATGTGGGTACCGACTAAGTACACTTACATACCGTTTTGGGTGGTGTTATAACATTTCGTTAATCGAAGGTCAATTTTTGTTTGTTTTTTTTTTGTTTTGGTTTTTGATGGGTTTTCTCTTTTTTTTTCTAAAAGTACTGGGTCTATTAGTACTACCATACTAGTGAGTGGATCTCGGTCTGTAGGACCTAACGTGTAGTTCACCTGGAATCCTTCGTAGTGATGTTTGTTTCTATCACTTCCACTACCTTAAGGTCGACTCGATAAAGTTTAGGATTTTCTACTACGACACTTTCACGACGTGAGTTATACGGTCGTATAAACCTTTTGAGTCATCACCCGTGTCCTGACCTTTTTCAGTCAGAAGCAAGGTTAGGGTTTCTTTCCGTTACGGTTCCTTACGAGTTTGATGGCGTGTTAAAGTGAGTAGAGTGTGTGATCATTTCATTACGAGTTTTAAGAGGTTCGGTCTGAAGTTATCGTGTACTTGTCACTTGAAGGTCTACAAGTTCGACCTAAATCTTTTTCGTCTTCTTGGTCTCTAGTTTAACGGTTGTAGGCGACCTAGTAACTTTTTCGTTGTCTCAAGGTCTTTTTGTAGATGAAGACGAAATAACTGATACGGTTTCGGAACTGACACACCTAGTGTTATTTGACACCTTTTAAGAAGTTCTCTACCCTTATGGTCTGGTGGAATGGACGGAGAATTCTCTAGACATACGTCCAGTCCTTCGTAGTCAATCTTGACCTGTACCTTGTTGTCTGACCAAGGGTTGTCCCTTTCCTTATACAGTTCCGACATATAACAGTGGGACGAATAAATTGAATATACGTCTCATGTAGTACGTTTTAAGACCCGACCTTCTTCGTGTTCGACCTTAGTTCTAACGGCCCTCTTTATAGTTATTGGAGTCTATACGTCTACTGTGGTGGGAATACCGTCTTTCACTTTTTCTCGATTTCTCGGAGAACTACTTTCACTTTCTCCTCTCACTTTTTCAACCGAATTTTGAATTGTAAGTCTTTTGCTTCTAGTACCGTAGACCAGGGTAGTGAAGTACCCTTTATCTACCCCTTTGTCATCTTTGTCACTGTCTGAAATAAAAACCTCGAAGTTTTAGTGACGTTTACCACTGACGTCGGTACTTTCATTTTCTGCGAACGAAGAACCTTCTTTTCGATACTGGTTGAATCGTATAATTTTTTGTCTCTGTACTGAATCGGTTGTTTCCAGGTAGATCAGTTTCGATACTAAAAAGGTCATCAGTACATACCTACACTCTCAACCTGATATATCTTTCGACTCGTGTCTTCTTAACTACGAAAACTTGACACCACAACCTCTTCTGAGAACTCTCAGGGAACCTGACGCTCCTCTAGGTTGGTCGGGTAGGATTTCCTCTAGTCAGGACCTATAAGTAACCTTCCTGACTACAACTTCCACTTGGAGGTTATGAAACCGGTGGATTACACTTCTCCACTGAGTAAACTTTTCTGGGACTACAACCCTTACTACCTTCCGTCCTCCTCTTCCCCTACTGTCTCCAACTCTACCAACCTACCGTAGTGGCTGAGTTACCTGTACTCAGACTCATCTGAGACCCTCAACCACTACCTGTCCCCCAGACTACACGACGTCAGGTACCGTAGTGTTTCTCAGCCCGTGTTGACTCTCTGACTTGATTGAATAACTCTACCCCTCGGTGACTTCTTAAGACTCGTCTTTTCACTGTACTAGTTATATTAAAATTCTCTCGTCAGACCCATGACACAACTTCGATTAGACTCCCCGGATTTCAAACTCCGGTCCAGACCTCGACAACGTCATTAGGTCTTTTCTTTGGTATCAGCAACCGTGGTCTCTACATCGTAACCTACACTACTTTAGTAAGACTAAGACCCATGGATAACTTCCAACTCGGTGTTAAATAACTTCCTAAACGTAGTATTTACCTCATACTCTCTTTCTCTTTTCTCTACTGAGGTTCCTAAAACCTGACTCGTTGAAGGTATAAACTTTATCCCCTCCGAATATCGAGTCAACCATTTCTTAGACGGACGTCACGTCCTCTGGGTCCAAACTAAGGACCCAACCCTTCTAGCGGTCCTCTTCCTTTACCTTTTGGGTGACGTCATCAGAACGGACCTCTTAGGGTACCTGTCTCCTCGGATCGTCCGATGACAGGCACCGCAAACTTCTCAGCCTGTGTTGAATCACTGATTTGGTGGTGGTTTTCTCTTTGTCCTAACTCCACTTTTTAGTCCTCACGACCAAAATTGTACAATTCACATTCCACGAATCATCTTTGGACTCCCCTCCATATCAATACAGCATAGTCTATTGTATATTGTATAGGTTACAATATAGAGAGAAATTGGTTTCTGGTCACAAATTAATTGTACGGGTACCGATGTCACACTACTTTGACCCTACTGTAGTGTGAGATAGACTAAGATTCTGGCTACAGGATGACTACCTCTCAAGATCTACATTTAGTCGTATCAAGTCAAGTCAGCGAGTCAGCACAGACTGAGAAACACTGGGGTACTTAACGTCGTAAGGTCCGGGGGGACAGGTAGTGGTTGAGGGTCTCAAGTGAGTCTCAGTGTAGGTAGCTCAGCTACTACGGTAGGTCGGTAGAGTAGGAGACAACAGGGGAAGAGGAGGACGGGGGTTAGGGAGGGTCGTAGTCTCAGAAAAGGTTACTTAGTTGAGAAAGAAACTTCACCGGTTTCATAACCTCAAAGTTCTGGAAAATCTCGATTGTGGGGGTTTTCTATAGGAAAAGTAATATCCCCTAACCTTACTTTTTCATCCTTCAGTTCTTTGTGGATCTCATTGTCCGTTTAAACCGGAACCTTATGCCTTACTTCGTCCCGTTTCCGATTATCTCAAAACGGTTCTCTTACGTTACCAGTATCGTTTGTGGGAGAAGGTTGTTGTGTTCTCTTCTGAGATGTGTACCTGTAGTGGTCTACCAGTTGTGGTTTTAGTCTAACTAATATAAGAGACGTCGGTTTCTACCTCTTCAAGATATGTCAGTCGTTTTTGTTCTGGCCCTCGACTGACACCGAGTCTAGTACTTGAGGAATAACGGTTTAAGTCTGAGTTTAACTTCTTTCATACCTTTTGGTGATCTGGTAAGTCCATACTGGATTTAGTTTAGGGAATACTAATATGTCACCTTACTCTTTATCTAAATTCCCTGATCTAGACTATCTATCTCACGGACTACTTGATACCTGCCTCCAAGTACTGTAACATGTCCTCTGTCCCTAGTTCTGGTAGGGTACCTTATCTTTACGTTTTTTCGTTTTACCGACAGACCCCTCCGGAATGTTTATCGACACTTTTCTTCTCTTCTCTTTTCGTTTCCTCTTTTCCTTTCTATATGGGTAAACTTACGTCTCAAGGTTTCTTATCGTTCCTCTCTATTCTTTCGGAAGGAGTCGCTAGTCACGTTTCTTTATCTCCTTTTGTTGTCTTACCCTTTCTGATCTCTAGAGAAGTTCTTTTAATCTCTATGGTTCCCTTGTAAAGTACGTTTCTACCCGAGCTATTTCCTGTCTTTACAATACCTGGATTGTCTTCGTGTTCTATGATTCTTCTCCACCATTCTTATGTGTCTTCTTGACATGTTTTTTAGTCGTATTCCTTCGGAGATTATTGTGGTAAAGGATTTTAGATAGAAATGTGACACCAAAAAAATGCTAGAAGGGAGTTTTCGTTCCCTACCAGTATAAACCTGTCTTCGTGTCTCGTGTAATTTCCTTCAACTGGAGGACCACACCCGGACCCTTAATAATAGTTTCGATATTTTTCTCGTCCCGTTTCTTCGGGTTTATTAAGTTTAAGACGGATGAAGTCCATAGTGAATAAAATTTTTCGAAAGAAAAAGAAATACATAGCTATCTTAGTTGTTTTTTACTTTAGAGTGAGAAATATGAACAAATTAAATAAAAACCGGTCAGTAAAGGGGGGGATTCAAAAATCATATTTTTTTAAGTCTGTACGTCTTGACAAGCCATTCGTAGATATATAAATGGAGGACACGACACGACACGAATCAGTGAGTCAGTATCGGTTGAGAAAAGGTGGGGGTACCTGACATCAGGTGGTCCGAGGAGACAGGTACCCTAAGAGGTCCGTTTCTTAGGACTTCACCCAACGGTACGGGAGGAGGTTCCCTAGAAGGGTTGGTCCCTATCGCAGATGTAAATTATAAAGGGATATAAATGAAAAAGTGTATAGACAGGTAGGTAGGGAGATACATTTGTAGAAAGGTAGAAATAAAGAACTACTTAAGGTACCAGTTGACGTCGGAAATCATACGAAATGGGAATTTCTGAAGTCGTACGGATAGTACTTGGTTCAAGGTATAATTTGGGACACAAAAAATGTGAACACACGGTAAACCAAAAGTCACCGAGAGAACACTTGTCGTACATCATCTTAAAACTTGAAAATCCAGAATGACTTCTCAAGTAGAAGCTTCCTGCTCGGATACTGGGGTAGTGTAACTGACTAACACCTTACAGTCAAGAACGAAGACAGAGTAAAATATAAAAAGGAACACATACGGAGGAACTGTAATGGGACAAATACGACATGACAGAAATCAGTAAATAAGTTTTAAAGAAACCAGAAAAGACAGATCATTTATACAAGAAAAAAAAAAAAAAACGTCGATCACCAATGGAAACTTAATTTTGTCTATAACTCAGATTCAAGGAAATAAGTATATTTCTTACTTGGTCGTAGACAACGGAGGAGAGAGTATTCTCCTCTAGGAACTTCGAGGAAACAGGAGAAGTCGACGACTTGGTATAGTTTCTAAGACGTGTCCTTTAGTGTCTGAATCTCGTACAATCCAAGAGTAAAACGTTCTCCCCTTTTAACTCTGGGCCTCCCCTTTTTCTGAAAGAGGAAGACTTTTAGGGGTTCAAGAGTTACCTTCTTAGTCTCTGGACCCAACTTGAATCCTGTAAATGAGGTGGAGATGGAAATCGAGTCTGTTGTGAGTTTGTAAATTGTCGAAGGTCTGTCTACTCTTTTCTGTGATCAAAATCTTCTAATTTCTTTTACCTAAAGAGTTAAGTAACATCTTCAAATTTTCGGAAGGTCCTTTAGGAAGGTAAAGATATTATTTTTTAAAATCGGATGTAAGACAATTAGAAATACAGGTTTTACCTTTTTGGAAAACGAATTATTATAGAGAAGTTTATAAACTTCCGATAAGAATTCAGAGGGGTATCGGAGGAAAAGAACTCTTATTTATTAGGTTTAAGAAAATTTTAAAAGAGTATTTAAGAAGAAGGGTAAGAATATAATTAGAAATATTGAAAGGTACTGAAGAAAATTTAAAAGATAGAACTAAGATCCAACACTTCGGTCCTTTCCTGTTCCACGTGACTATGACAAACGATTCAAGTATGGTTTGACACTCAAGGAACTCCCATTCCCAATAAAGAATAACTTGGAACATGGGGATCTAATCCCCCAACTATTGGGAGAAAAAGGGATTTTTCTCTGTCTATCGTTATGAAAATCGGTAACGTCCGGTTCTCTATTACAGGATAGAAACTTATCGACAACAGAGACTTTCCGATTATGACAAAAAAAAACAAAACGCAATATCTTTACACTGTTAGTAAGAATCGAGTTCCCGGTACGACTTTGTTTATCATCCAGTCTAAACTGAACACCCGAGACCAAACAACTTAGAACGAGATCTGTGGTCGTGTTACGTACTGTGTATCATCCGTAAGTCATTTCAAACAACTAATTTTCTTATGCACTCAGTTACTTCTAATAAAATACTAACGAGAGAAAATATAAGAACAAATTGTAAAGAGAATGTAAAGACCGAGTCACTTGAACAGGTGATTCTGGAACTCTAGAAGGAGACGGTAAGTGCGAGTGTCGGTCATGAAGGTGTATGACAAACATGAACCCATCAAAACGACAAAAAGGGAATTAGACTCTACGTCATCCTCGGGAGATAATTGGAAGTAAACGACCACCGAAACCCCGAGTGGAAATTAAATCATTCCGGCAAAACTTGAAAACAAAAAGGTCACACAAGTCGTCGACGGGATCAACCTTTAATGGACACTTGAATTGTTCGTTGATGTCCGTTAACTGTTTTGGTCTTAGGGTCAGAGTCAAGTTGGTGAAGTCGACTCCGGAGGTCGAGATAAAGGTAAGAGTACCAAGGATGGACGAGAATTCCCCAACCCTTCGAATAAAGATGAATAACAGGACCTTATCTAATCTTCCTTGGTCTGTCCGAGTACTCTTTCGACCGTGATTACCGTTTTCCCTTTTCTGCGAAGGAAAGAAAGAGGAATGAAAAGCCTAGGTATCTCTTGTGTTCAGTGTCGGACTCCCTCGTACTTCAAGACAATAATCAATTTTCTTAAAGGTAAGACTTGACTTAAACCTACTTCGTCAATACTCGTCGTGTTTAGGTCGCAGGTCCCTACCTCGGTAAAATATCCTACGGACCTCCGACTAGGGACCCTGTCTCATGGAATGAGGGCGGTAGGGGAAACAGGGTGAGGATCCAAGTCTACTTAACTCGGGATCGAGGTGTCAACAGAAAGACTACCTTAGAGGGTTGAATGGACGGTACTGGAACACCCCATGAAAGTTGGTCCCAAGTCACCGTGGTGGAGATTTGACGATCACCCAATTATTCCTCGGTACGAAGAAGTCACGAGACACAGCAGGGAACCCTGTGTCTACTCAAAAATCTAATTCGGGATACACTTCAGTTCCGACTACCTTTCGTATCTGTCCGTCACGAGGGAAAGGAGGTTCGAGGACCGATGATTCACCAATGTCGAAGGTTAGGCTCCCTCGATCCTTTTCGAGATGAGGTCGAGGGATCCCCACTACACACAACGGGTACCTGGTAAAAGAGGTCAAAAGAAAAAGAGATAGGGGGAAGGAGAGACACAACGATTTTAACAACACTAACGATGGTAAATTTTACAGGTCTCTTCGACGTAAATAAATGTTGCTGAAGGAATTGGTCGACCCTCTTCGACGTTTTATCGATTGGGTCACCACCTAGTTAGATTGTAAAGAAAGTTTACAGCTACATTTCTTTTACTACTGTTAAAATTCTGAGATAAACCACTTTTACTAGATACGCTTTACCGCCTACCGACTTCTAGTGTTTAGTCCGTCGACGGAGACCGAGTCACTAAGTCTTCTTCACACCTTCCGTTACCTTTCACACAAAGACTCAAAATACTCTCGGGTTCTAACCCTTAAATAGTTGTACGGACCCTAAACGACATTACTCGGAGAAATGAGGAGAGTATTTTGTTTGGTCACAGACTAATCTCGACCGACCGGAAGGAATCTATGTCTTTAATTAAGTACAACTAAAATCCCCCTTTTCATAGTGTGAACAGACCGAATGGACTATTGTCGGAATAAACGTACACCCCTAGTGCGAATAAGGGGTAGACCAATTCTCTTATTACAGTTACTGCAACTTAAACGTATAAAAGGTAGTAATCATAAACCTCTCGAAGAAAGTTCCACAAAATGCCATATGTAAGAGAAAACGATAAAAACAACCTAGACAGTACGAGCCCGTCGTTTTGGTGAAGTTTTAGAGTCACCTAATTTTGTTACTCCCAAATAAAGTAAGAGTACGATGCGCAGTCAGAACAGGTCGTACTCGACACGAGGTACTACACAAGAAAGTCCCCGGGGGGTGACAACTCTCGTATCCAAGCGTTTGAAAAAGACATTTCCCGGTCTACCATTTATAAAAGTCAAAACGTCCGGTATACCAGAGACACCGTCGATGAGTTGAGACGACACATCGTTCGTTTGTCGGTATCTAATATACATTTTCTTACCCGTACTAACACAGGGTTATTTCGAAATAAATATTTTTAACCGTCACCCGACCTAAACCTGACACCCGATATCAAATAGGTGGGATACCACCTTTTCTGGAACGTGGTTAAGAAATTCCATATTGAAAGTGAGTGTGAACTAACCGATGTCGTTTGGTGGACCGGTGTAGATTTAAGTACCTCCTTGTCTTTCACATCAAGAATAGGAACAGATCTTTCTCTTACCCTTTATAACTACTTGTCGTGGTCACTAGTGTTTGGGGAAGAGATAAGAAGAAATCTCTTTGGTCACCAAGGAGTTCGAGAGTTGTCAAAGTTTTTCGCAGGAAATTTACGTCAGGTTAAGTCAATGAAACCACTTCAATTTGCTTAAATCATCTACCAATTCTAGACGAAAAGTCCTCAGTAGGATTCGTAATTCATACACTGTAAAAAAAGTAATTCGGGTAGTTCCAAGGCAAACCCAAGGACGTGGTTAGACTTCACTCTAATTTAAGTGGGTAGGTTGAGTAACAGTCCACAAATCTGAAGACCCAGGTCTGCCACTAGTATCAGAGTCCAGGAACCGAAAAGAGAAAGAAATATCGGCACGTTCAGGTCCCGAGAGTGGAAGGTGACCCTGTCTCGACCCGGACCCATGGTAGAGAAACGTAGGGGTACTCTCTGGTCTTTAGGGTATATACCCCCAGAGGTTTCGGAAAGGACATAAAATCGTAAGTACAGGAACAGAGATTCGAAACGTCTAGTCTTTTCGTCCACAGTGAATTTGGTCCTCTCCCGTGACAAACGTTTCAGATCTTCCTCCGTGTTTAATTCCTAATTACTTTAGGTATAAGTCTGCGACTTTGATATCGTGGATAGTATTTTGTATTTGATTTTGTGGTGTGATCCTTACATGAGATATTTTTCCATTCTTTACGTTAAATAATTGTCGAACATGTAAGGTCTTCCATGTTTGACGGAACAATTTAGTTGGTTTGTAAAAAATCACCGACAAAGAGAAGAAAAGAATGTTATGTCTGAGTCAGAGAAACTTGGTTTCGGACGAGACTACAATCGACGATCCTCCTCCAGGAACCCTAGAACCTCCAGTTCCGACTGTCTCTTCCCTACAAATCCAGGACGACGTCTTTCTTATTAAACGGAAAAAGTCCGTAGAAGAGGGGAGTCGTTTCACTTATTGTAAAAGTTCTTTGAATTAAGTTTTACACCCTTCGTTTATTTTGATTTATGTTATCAAGGTATTACGACTTTACTTTTTAGGACTATAAAGTATTATCCCCCTGTAAAACTTCTCTCTCGAACCACTAATATTTGAAAAAACAAGGTGTGTGAGTCAAGTAAATGTGGATTCGGAGATAAAGACACGTCACAAGAATTACCTTGGTAAATCCAGAAAAAAGAAGGACGTTTAAAGATGAATCGACGATTTCAAAGAAAAACTAAGACTGACACTGGTAGTCCAATGATTCAGGAGAGACGGAGGTAGAAGAACATCCATTTTATCCACACTATTATCACAGATGAAGTCCTCTACAGTGATATAAGAATAATAGAACACAAGAATAGAACAAAGAAGAGTGTTCAAACGTTTAACAAAATTGGAGGAGGCATGAAAAAAGGGTATAACGGTCGTACATTGAAAGAGACCTTAGTTAAATGAGAGTCCGTCAAATCATAGTTAGTATTTTATGATTTCCGTTGAGAGACCAAGAGACTCGTACCCCCTAAGTATACGGAAATGGTTGATTAGAAAAACACTACTATGTCTCGTAGGTTATATAAGAAATATAGAATAATTTGGAGAGGTATTCCAAAAAGGACTTTACCATAGGAAACGTTAAAGTAGGAGAAATAGACCAATTTAGGGACCTAATCCAATCCATTTTTTCCTATGACTATTATAAGTATTACAATTATCGTCGAGTGTAGTCAACCGATGAGAGGTACAAGGTCTGTGATACGATGTGTACGGTCCACGGGATGCAGTAAGTCACAAGTAGTCTGAGAAGAATACGTTATAGTGGTGAAACGTCTACTCCTTTGACTCCCAATTCCTTCGGTTCGTTGAAACACGTTCAGTATGTTGATCTTTCATCTCGATACCTGGATGAGTGCCATATGACTGCAGTCAGGACACGATCTAATAAGATTTGACACAAAGGGGTCCCTCTCTCCCTTATAGTCAAGTCAAGTCAAGTCAAGTCAGCGAGTCAGAACAGTCTGAGAAAGACTGGGGTACCTGACGTCGTACGGTCCGAAGGGACAGGTAGTGGTTGAGGACCTCAAATGGGTTTGAGTACAGGTAACTCAGCCACTACGGAAGGTTGGTAGAGTAAGAGACAACAGGGAAAGAGGAGAGTGAAAGTCAGAAAGGGTCGTAGTCCCAGAAAAGTCTACTCAGTCGAGAAGTGTAGTCCACCGATCTCATAACCTCAAAGTCGAAGTTGTAGTCAGGAAGATTACTTGTGAGTCCTGACTAGAGGAAATCCTACCTGACCAACCTAGAGGAACGTCAGGTTCCTGAGAGTTCTCAGAAGAGGTTGTGGTGTCAAGTTTTCGTAGTCAAGAAACCGTGAGTCGAAAGAAATATCAGGTTGAGAGTGTAGGTATGTACTGGTGACTTTTTTGGTATCGGAACTGATCTGCCTGGAAACAACCGTGTCATTACAGAGACGAAAAATTATACGACAGATCCAACCAGTATTGAAAGGAAGGTTCATCATTCGTAGAAAATTAAAATACCGACGTTAGTGGTAGACGTCACTAAAACCTCGGGGGTCTTTATTTAAGACTGTGACAACGGAGACAAAGGGGTAGATAAACGGTACTTCACTACCCTGGTCTACGGTGCTAGAATCAAAAGACTTACAACTCGAAATTCGGTTGCAAAAATGAGAGGAGAAAGTGAACGTAGTTCTTCGAGAAATCAAGAAGAAACAAAAGACGACACAGTAGACGTATAGACTCTGATAACTATAAAGAGGGCAGTTAGAACTAAGGTTGAACACGAAGTCGGTCGGGTCGCAAAGAGTACTACATGAGACGTGTATTCAATTTATTCGTCCCACTGTTATATGTCGGACCTGCATGAGGAAAAGGATAATGTTTGTCTGTTTCCAGTGTGGTGTATATTTTTGTCTTGAGAGTGGGTGGTAGACGTCGTTGATCGGTCCTAGGTAATAGTTGGTATTCCTTCTTCATTCTTCGCTTCAACGAATCAACACAGGTTGAGAAATAGTTGGTATTGGTCGGGTCCTTTAGTCAGACGATAGTCAGTCTAAACACCCTTCAGTCTAGTGATAGAGATCGTTCACCAGGTCCTTCGGTTTGTTATCGGAAGCCTTCTCAACCGGGGTTACCGGTTCGAATTATTGACTATCGCAGGGATTAAAAACAGTGGTAAAGTTTGAAGCCTGATTAAACGCGTACACACGAGTCAGTGAAGACTGAGAAACACTGGGACACCTGATATCAGGCGGTCCGAGGAGACAGGAACATTAAAGGGTCCGTTCTTATGACCTTCCCCAACGGTAAAGGAAGAGGTCCCTAGAAGGGTTGGTTCCCTAACTTACGTACAGAGGACTCAGAGGACGTAACAGTCCACCTAAGTGACTCACTGTGCCCTTCGGGATCAATTACTTTCGGTTTATATGTGGGTAGTAGTTAGTGTATTCTACTAGGAAAAGACCAATCGGACGGATGTCGAAGGGGTACGACTGTTGAAGGTTAGTCCCGTACGGACTTCGGTACAGAAAAAGGTTCACATTTCGAAAGGGTACGAAGACGGACGGAAACCGGTTTACATTCACTATCTCCAACTGAGGGAAAGATATCGTTCGAGACTTATTTGTCCAAACGAACGAGAGTAGACTAACCAGAAGTAAATAAAGGTGTGACCAGTGGTACATAAAAAAGACCCAATACGATTAAGAGAAAGTACAAGGTGTGGTTAGACGAAAGGTACGACTAAATTTATCCAAGTACAAAAACAAAAAAAAAAACTCAACTGTAACGTTGACGTCTCTTAAGACAAAGAAACTTTGACGAGTAACATGTCTGAATTTCACGACACTGAGGTAGTTAACTAGTTAACATAAAGTTAACGAAATCGATAAAGACAAGGTTAAACGACGACTTCACTGGTCAGGAGGTCCATAGAGGTCACGGGAAGCCATCAACGTATTACAGAAGTAGAAACGACGACCTCCCTCCTAAAAATCTACTGACTGTCCGTAAAAACTTTTTCCTTTGTTGAAACCAGGAATCGTAAGGTCCAGAAGGGGTCAAGAGTCTTTGGAAGATGAAACACCGACGAAGGAGTCACAGGAAGAATGAGACGGTCTTCGACCGGGGTGACCCTAAAAGGAAAGGATGATCAAGTACACAGAAGATTATGGTGATCTGCTCTTTACTCTAACCACATTCAGATACGACCATCGGAAAGTCGATCTTGCACACCTAAATCAGGATCTAACAGAATGTACAGTCCCATGGGTGAGAGGTAAGACCCAATATGACGAAAGTATCATACCCGGTGAATTACTTATGAATAAAACACAGTCCTTAACACAATCCCTGATTCCTCTCTTTCTACACACTCTGAGACCAGGGGTCCATCTCTCTACGACCTCTGTTATCCTCTATCCTCTGTTGCGTCCCAGAATGTAGGACACACACCCTAATCGATGGGAACGCAACCGTGGTTGTTGTCACCCAGAACCCGTCAGGATCTTGAACAGTGACGACGACGACGACGACGATTCAGTGAAGTCAGTACAGGCTGAGACACGCTGGGGTATCTGCCGTCGGGTGGTCCGAGGGGGCAGGGACCCTAAGAGTTCCGTTCTTGTGACCTTACCCAACGGTAAAGGAAGAGGTCACGTACTTTTACTTTTCACTTTCACTTCAGCGAGTCAGTGTCACGTCACGTCAATTTCCGTGTCACGGCAAATAGGGTAACCTGACACTAAGGAACTCCTGTCCCTGACTAATACCGTGCCGACGACCCAAAAGTTGTAGACTCGACCATGGACCAAGGAACATCCGTTCAATTCACACACTCGATAAACCAGTTTCTCTTCTTTCAAACTCAGAGTCGAGAGGATGTATCATTAATACCCTTAACCCCGTACAAGGATTCGGGAAGATTCCAGGACACAAAAATAGGTGTTTTACCCCTATTATTATTACTGTCCTTAAGTAAGAGGAAACATCTAGTAAAGGTGCAGTAACCGTGTATACTTTGTGAGTTATTTATAGAAGACGATGTTCATACTTAAGTCACCCGAACTTTTAGGGTCACTATACTACTATGCATAAGGTCTCACCTGTCTTTCCACCTTAACGACTTCGTGTAACACTTTCAACCCTCAAAAAGACCTCACCTTCGGTTCACCAAGGAAACGCTACAAAACACCGTGATCTCGGTCTCTATTGTAATGTACTATGAAGATTCGTCGTGTACCATTTTATTTTGTAGGGTAATTATTACCCCATACTTCTTGTACTTAAACTCTGAATTTCTGACTTTGTAAACTCTTAAAGACAAAGAGTACCGTTTACAACCATTAATGGAAAGATGTCTACGTGTCGTCTTAGGACTGAATAAATGACCACCAAGTCTTTTTCCAGAACCAGTACCTCACTCAACTTATCCCCAGCAACTAATCTAAGATTCCTTCTTTTCTTGAATCCATTTATGTAAAGTAACCTCTCTTTTAATCCTCTCCGAATTCGAAATTTATGAGGGTAAAGAGTATAGTCACGACACTTAGAATTAAAGGGGCTTACTCCTGTTATGGAACAACACTCTTAATCTCCTCTACTGTTTACACTTTCGTGGTTATGTTACGGGTTATAGAGAACTTATGATCTTTATCAACTTTTGATAAAACGAAGAAATAAGAGGAAGACTATCCTTTTCATTGTAGACCTTTTACATGTCATATGGTCTTATCAATAGGGTTCTACCCTTTATTGTGTATTTTCACTAACAAAGTAAGCCCTTATCACACCGACTTAAACTACTAAGAGGAAATTTTAGCTAAGAGGAAAAGAGAACGAGATTGTATTAGTGAGGCACTATCTGCCCGGGTACCGACGAATCTTATTACTGAAGTACAAAACCGGAGAAAACATTCCCCACACTGGTTCCTGTTCCCACCACTCTCCTTCGTCCCATACGGTAGACGGGATACAAAAAAATTTCTCTCTGACACACGAGAAAGGAAGGGAAGGAGGAGACGAACGACCTTACAACTACAACTACCGACATAAACATACCTTGTCAATAGGCCCAAGACTCCATACCCGGAGTAATTTCCTACTTCCACTGGTCTAGGAAATACTTATACCTCGATGGTAGAGTCACGACCTGACGACTACGAATAGCCTTTTTCTTATGTGAAGAAAAAAACGCCCCCCCACCCCACCCGTAACTTAACACCGAAGGGACCACCGACTACACCATTTCTTAAACGGACGTTACTTCCTCTGGGTCCAAACTAGGGACCCAGTCCTTCTAGGAGATCTCTTCCCTTACCAATGGGTAAGGTGGTAAAAACGGACCTCTTAAGGTACCTGTCTCTGCAACCGTCCGATATCAGGTACCTCAACGTTTCTCACTCGTTGATAGTGAAAGTGAACTCCGTACACCCTAGAATCAAGGGTTTGGTCCCTAACTTGGGTACGTGGGACGTCACCTTCGTACCTGAGAAATTTTTGAAAGGTAAATAAATAAATAGAACCGACGTGACCTAGAAACGACAACGAGTACCCGAAAGAGATCAACGTCGTTCACTTCCGATAAGAAGCAACACTACGTGTCCGAAGAGTAACGCCACCGAAGAGAACAACACCTCGTGTCCGACATCCCACGTGCCCGAGTCATCAACACCATGTACCCGAATCAACAGACCTCGGTACACCCTAGAAAGGTCTGTCCCTTGCTTGGACAGGGGACGTAACCGTCCGTCTAAGAATTGGTGACCTGGAGATCCCTTTATAATTTAAAGTTAGAAAAATTTCGGTGACAACAACCCCGAAAACCAGTGAACGTCGTGTTCGGTTAGGATTATTAATAAAGTAGTGACTATATCAGAAACTTTCCTGTATCGAAATTTTTCCCTGGACTTATAAAATCCTCTGTTTCAGTTCCGGGTTTCCCTTATACTTAAGGAGTGTTCTTGAATAAAATTTTTACGGTAGGGTAGTTTTATTCCTTCCTGTTGTTGGTTCGGATAACCAAAGGTTATGTTTCGACCGGTTCAATTTCGAAACTAAAGTGTAAAAGTGGTTACTTCTTCTGTATCTGTCACAATCGCACGTGTCCAATGATTAAAGATTTGAAGACGTAGTAAGACCTGGTACAGTCAGAACTTAACGATTCTTAGGACTACTCTCATTAGTGTGATATTATTCTGGAGAGAAATCTGATCTAAAACCCTAGTAAACGTCATCACGTTCTTAGTACGTATACATATAACTACAAACATGATTTTGTACGTAAAATTTTTAATTCTGAGATGAGTGTCGTATTAGGAAAGTGAAACGTAAACACAGAATAATGACTCTTAAATCATTAATAATTAGTAAACTATTCTAAGTTTTATTTAACCATAATTTTTGAGAGGGGAGGGGGTTAGAGACCTTATCCTTAAAGGAGGACAAATATACGACAGGTGTCACGTAACGACCGAGTAGAGAATCCCTCACTCTCGTATCACGGTAAAATTGACATCACGGTCTATAGTCCTCCACAGTCAGTTAGACCTCCGACTTCAGTCAACTTCAATGAAACAGTGTACTAAGAAGGGAAATACACATCGAGAATCGATTAGACACCGAATTCGTAGAGAAATTTTTCAAAGTAAAAAAATAATTTTTAAATTTTTAATTCCATAAAACCGTACATTATAGTATAATCTAAATCCATATGTTGTATTACTGAACTATAAACATACAGAGTACTTTCCTAACGGTCTCATTCCGATCAATTGTAAGTAGTGGTATGTATCAATGTCAAAAAAAGGAATCCTACTCTTGAAACTTCTAAATGTACTAATCGTCGAGATTATATACGTTATATGGTAATAATTGATGTTAGTGGTACGACATATAATATAGGTGTACTGTAAATAAAACATTGACTCCAGACACTTGAAAACCGGGGTAATTTAAGTGGGGAGTCGGCGACGGACACGGTCGATGACTAGACAAAGGACATGGATACTCGGGTCAACAAAATTCTGAGGTGTTTATTGTAGTACATCACTTACTGGAGACAAACAAAGATTCCGTTTGGTAAGTCATAGTGTCATTAGATTCAGACATGAGGTTGGTCATTACGACTTCTTCGACTTCAACTTACCAAGATACTTCTGGATGTTCTGGAAGATCTTGTTTGTGGGTTTTTTCTATAGGAAAAGTAATATCCCCTGACCTTACATTTTCATCCTTCAGTTCTTTGTGTACCGACGATGACGACGATTCAGTGAAGTCAACACAGGCTGAGACACGCTGGGGTGTCTGCCGTCGGGTCTTCCGAGGGGGCAGGGACCCTAAGAGGTCCGTTCTTGTGACCTCACCCAACGGTAAAGGAAGAGGTCACGTACTTTCACTTCAGCGAGTCAGCACAGGTTGAGAAGCGCTGGGGCACCTAACGTCGGATGGTCCGAGGAGGCAGGGACCCTAAAAGGTCCGTTCTCATGACCTCACCCCACGGTAGCGGAAGAGACTTTGTGGACCTCATTGTCCGTTTAAACCGGAACCCTCATGTCTTTCTTCGTCCCGTTTCCGATTATCTCAAAACGGTTCTCTTACGTTACCAGTATCGTTTGTGGGAGAAGGTTGTTGTGTTCTCTTCTGAGATGCGTATCTGTAGTGGTCTACCAGTTGTGGTTTTAGTCTAACTAATATAAGAAACGTCGGTTTCTACCTCTTCGAGATATGTCAGTCGTTTTTGTTCTGACCCTCGACTGACACCGAGTCTAGAACTTGAGGAATAACGGTTTAAGTCTGAGTTTAACTTCTTTCATCCCTTTTGGTGATCTGGTAAGTCCATACTGGATTTAGTTTAGGGAATACTAATATGTCACCTTACTCTCTATCTAAATTCCCTGATCTAGACTATCTGTCTCACAGACTACTTGATACCTACCTCCAAACACTGTAACATGTCCTCTGTCCCTAGTTCTGGTAGGGGTTCTTTTTCTTTACGTTTTTTCGTTTTACCGACAGACCCCTCCGGAATGTTTATCGACNTAAGAAACGTCGGTTTCTACCTCTTCGAGATATGTCAGTCGTTTTTGTTCTGACCCTCGACTGACACTGAGTCTAGAACTTGAGGAATAACGGTTTAAGTCTGAGTTTAACTTCTTTCATCCCTTTTGGTGATCTGGTAAGTCCATACTGGATTTAGTTTAGGGAATACTAATATGTCACCTTACTCTCTATCTAAATTCCCTGATCTAGACTATCTGTCTCACAGACTACTTGATACCTACCTCCAAACACTGTAACATGTCCTCTGTCCCTAGTTCTGGTAGGGGTTCTTTTTCTTTACGTTTTTTCGTTTTACCGACAGACCCCTCCGGAATGTTTATCGACACTTTTCTTCTCTTCTCTTTTCGTTTCCTCTTTTCCTTTCTATATGGGTAAACTTACGTCACAAGGTTTTTTATCGTTCCTCTCTATTCTTTCGGAAGAAGTCGCTGGTCACGTTTCTTTATCTCCTTTTGTTATCTTACCCTCTCTGATCTCTAGAGAAGTTCTGTTAATCTCTATGTTTTCCTTGTAAAGTACTTTCTACCCGAGTTATTTCCTATCTTTATCATACCTGGATTGTCTTCGTCTTCCACAATTCTTCTTCACCGTTCTTATGTGTCTCGACATGTTTTTTCTAGAAGTGCTGTATCTATTAGTGCTACCACACTAGTGAGTGGATCTCGGTCTGTAGGACCTTACGCTTCAGTTCATCGGGAATCCTTCGTAGTGATACTTGTTTCGATCACCTCCACTAGCTTAAGGTCAACTCGATAAACTTTAGGATTTTATACTAAGACACTTTCACGACACGAGTTATACGGTCGTTTAAATCTTTTGAGTCGTCACCGGTGTCCTGACCTTTTCCGGTCAAAAGTAAGGTTAGGGTTTCTTTCCGTTACGTTTTCTTACGAGTTTGACGGGGTGTTTACGTGACTAGAGTGTGCGATCATTTCATTACGAGTTTTAAGAGGTTCGGTCCGAAGTCGTTATGTACTTGACACTTTAAGGTCTACAAGTTCGACCAAAATCTTTTCCGTCTCCTTGGTCTCTAGTTTAACGGTTGTCGGCGACCTAGTACCTTTTTCGTTCTCTCAAGGTCTTTTTGTAGATAAAGACGAAAGAACTGATACGGTTTCGGAAACTGAACACACCTAGTGTTATTTGACACCTTTTAAGACTTTCTCTACCCTTATGATCTGATGGACTGGACGGAGAACCCTTTGGAGATACGTCCAGTCCTTCGTTTAACCCTTTCCTCATACAGTTCCGACATATAACAGTGGGACGAATAAATTGAATATAAGTCTCATGTAGTACTATTTACGACCCGATCGACTTCGTGTTCGACCTCAGTTCTAACGGTCCTCCTTGTAGTCATTGGAGTCCATACCTCTACTGTGGTGTGGTGGGAATACCGTCTTTCACTTTTTCTTGATTTCTCGGAGAACTACTTTCACTTTCACCTCTCACTTTTTCAACCGAGTTTCGAGTTGTAAGTCTTTTGATTCTAGTACCGTAGGCCAGGGTAGTGAAGTACCGTTTATCTACCCCTTTGACACCGACTGAAATATAAAAATCCGAGGTTTTAGTGACGTCTACCACTACGTTGGTACTTTAATTTTCTGCGAATGAGGAACCTTCCTTTCAATACTGGTTAGATCTGTCGTATAATTTTTCGTCTCTGTAATGAAACGGTTGTTGCCAGGCAGATCAGTTCCGATACCAAAAAGGTCACCAGTACACACCTACACTCTCGACCTGACACTTCTTCCGACTCATGACTTCTTAACTACGAAAACTTGACACCACAACCTCTTCTGAGAACTCTCAAGGAACCTGACGTTCCTCTAGGTTAGTCAGGTAGGATTTCCTCTAGTCAGGACCCACAAACCATCCTGACTACAACTTCGACTTTGAGGGTTATGAAACCGGTGGACTACGTTTCTCGACTGAGTAAACTTTTCTGGGACTACGACCCTTTCTAACTCCCGTCCTCCTCTTCCCCTCTTGTCTCCTACTCTACCAACCTACCGTAGTGACTAAGTTACCTGTACTCAAACCCATTTGAGACACCTCAACCACTACTTGTCCCTCCGGACCACACGACACCAAGTACCCCAACGTTTCTAAGCCCGTGTTGACTCACTGACTTGACTTGACTTGACTCATAAAATGAAGTAAATTGTATTACAGGAGTCTAAAGTAGGTACAACAACGTTTTACTGGTCTAAGGGAAGAAAAAATACCAACTTATCATAAGGTAACTTACATAGATGATGTAAAAGAAATAGGAAAGTAGGTGACTACCCGTATATCCTACAAAGACTTCGTAGCGAAAAATTTCTATAATCAACCTTCAATAAATTCATCAACTACCCCAACCGACACCAAGGGTGAAGAGGACACTTCTGAAAGAAAAGGATCATGAAGTCGACGATTATCAAATTTTACGGAAAGTCGTCGACATCAACCATGTCGGGTGGACCGGGAGTTTGTCGTAAAATAGAATATTTTCAATGTAATTCCTGAAAGAAAACGACAAAATATCGGTTAAGTCACAGGAAGTGTATCATCTGCGAATCATTTACGAATATAAAAAATAATGGGTCACCGACACAACGGAGTCTCACCCATAACCCAACCGACCCGAATCGATATCAGTATAGAATTCATATATAACTAGGATTAAAGCATCACTCAAAAAACTTGAAACCTACCAACTGAATGGTGTTCACCCTGTAAGTTGATTAGTTGTTGAGTTATTCCGTTTACCAATTATTGTCCAACCAATCATTTACGATGACAAAAAAAAAAATTTCTTTTTACATTTAATTTTTCCAAATTTAATTAGTATGAAGACTTATGTTCCATTTGATAGTAGCGACAAAGTACGTTCCGAGGACAAAAAACAGACTTAAATAAGGAATAGGATAGGGTAAGGTAAGGGATATCCGTCATTAAAATTATACAAAGAATACACAAAAGAAGAAACATACACACAAATTGTTGACAATATTCCCATTGTGAACATATCTTGAATGATACACGACCCAAGACAAGATTCGGGAGATATACAATGATAAATCAAAAGTGTTGTTGTAATTCTCAATTTTTGGAATAGACAAGGGTAACTCATCTTCTTTCTTAACTCCGTGTCCCATTCATTGAACGGACTCCAGTGAGTCGATGATTCGTTTCTCCAACCTTAAACTTGGATCCGTCACATCCAGAATTTAGTACGAAAATTAATAGTCGGTGTGGTGGTCTTACACATGATACAAAATACATATACATAAAAATTAAATACATTTACTATAACATATTTACCGTGACGATATTTAGAGTTAAACAAAGAAAAAAGTGAGTCGTGAAACGGAAATTCTTCTTAGGTACAACGAAACAGGTGAATCCTAGATAAGAATGTCACCGACATGGCGTCCCACGTGTAGGTAGTGTATAACGGAAAGGTGAGAGGGTCACTACTATGAGGTTAAAGGAGGGAGGTGTTTAATTCTGACGTTACTTGTAGGAGGGAGGTCTGAATAGCCTCTTAGAGAATCCCTACATTTGTTACTAAAAGGAAATACACAATTTACACACGGAGGATACTTTGTCTTCGACCATTTAAATCTCGGGAAAAAAATTTTATTAAATAGATAAATCCAATAAAAACCGACGAGGCTCAGAAACATCGACACCCGTCCGAAGATTAACGCCACTCGTCACCGATGAGAACCGACACCACGTGTCCGAAGAGTAACACCACCGGAGAGTAACGTCTCGTGGCCAAGATCCGTGTACCCGAAGTTATCAACATCGTTTATCCTAGCCATCAACGTCACTCACAAACCCAACTGTGGACAGAGGAGATGGTCGATCCGACCCTCGATGTTCCTGGCACTGTCGCTGTACATGTTTCACCTCACCCTCGTGTCTCTTCTCCTGAAACTTCTTTTATAATTATTAATGGTACAGATGGAACGAAAAGTACGAATGGAACAAGTTTTGTGAAGGTATACAATAAATTAAAATAAGAACAGAAGCTTTCATCAATAGTGACAAAGGTAAATTGTCTTCATCTTTGGTTCCGAGTTCCTGTCAACCGTGAGTTTTAGTGAACCGGTAAATATCGCGTCTTTTCTAAACTTATGGAGAAACCGACTGAGGTTTCGGACATAGATAGAGTTGATTTGGCTTCTCACTTCTCCTCGACCGTAAACTAAACCTAGTAATTCCTACTCGTCCGTAAAGATCCACCTGTCTTGTACGTTTGTAAAAAGAACCGTGGAACTGAAAGCCCAGAAAGGCTTCCTGGTATTAAAAATAAGTAAGTAACTGTAGTTTATACAAATGGGTCTTAAAAGAGACCGACTTACGATCTTTAAGTTTGTGATTCTCTATTCCAGGGACAGAAGGTCTCCAATATTATGGTAACCTGTACAACCGATACATGTATATACGATGGGTATTAATCCACCCATTATTATCATCCAACGATTTAATGTAAGGTCCTTTTACTATGTCCATAGGTCACTCAGGTCTCCTCCCTCACTAGTGACTCCCGACACACCAGTCTCCGTCGTGACTCCTTATCCACCCTGAGTTTACATGTAACTTTGTTTCTCCCAAAACCCGACCCGTGAACCTAATCCGTGTCGTCACAGTACAGAATACGTTTTCAACGTGAATTTTCTCCCCGTATATTCGTATTTAAGTACCTTTCAATCTAAAATGAGAATGTTGAAGAAATTTATCTGTTGCTTCACATCCGAGAATATGACTGACACCATACGTACGTGGAAGACAGAAATTCGAGTCGTGCCAGTGAAAAGGGACGTCTCAATCGTGTCTAACGATGAAGAAACCTGGTGTCTCGGAAAAGGTGGGGAGTTTAAAGATATCAACCGAACACAAACCCTACCACAACTTGTTTTTATCGTAGCGAAATTGGTGAAATTGGTGATAGACGTTTAACAACTCCGTTCTACGAACGTTATAACTCTCACTCCGTCGACTTCCAACCACGTACTGTTCCTCTACCAGGAAACAGAGACACCGACCGACAAATCATAACGATTTGAGGTAGAGTTAAAGTTCCGGTTCACTCGAGTTCCTGTCTTTTCACTAGGGTAGATATAAAGACTACGGGTACGATTTAACTATATTCATAACCCCTCGTTCAACTCCATAACCACAAGTCATACCCCTCCTCCTTATCAGTCGTCACCCCACTTGAGGTGAGTTTTCCTCTGTATCAGATATAATAGAACACACGGGATGTCACCTTACCTCCTTACTTATCTCACCACCCTTCTGACATGTTCTGACTTAAGAGTGTCCTAATTGAAAGGATTCTACACTGTAATCACATTTTTACCTTTCTACCCTTAAGTGTACCCATACGTCCAGACCCAAAAGACCTTCTTCCCCTAAACTCCTCTTTATATCTATTTAAACCTTTCTCTGGTCTATTACCTCCTGACATTACACACCCTATACACTTCCGTAGGACAATTGGTACTAGACGAGGGGGTACCCCTGAGGTGTCAAGAAGTGTGTGAGAACCAACTGCACCTATGAATTTGGACCGTCCAATTCTCTCGTTGTAGAAACCTCAGTATTTCTTTTAATAAAAGAAAGAGAACAATAATAATAATTAAAAAACAGAACTAGACATTTCATCCTTGAAGATGGAACACCTTCTTACCTTTTAAACCCCTCTTTCGGAGACAGGAAAAAACAGGGGAACGAACCGACCCTTCTACCAGTACCACACAGTTTCAAGTCGGAAAGGTCTGATACTTGAGACGTGCCTCTTCTGAGACGAGAAACCTCCCTTTGGACCACAAGACCAACTGTTCAGTCAAGACAGTCTCCAGTTCTGTTAAGAGACGACGACGACGACGACGATTCAGCGAAGTCAACACAGGCTGAGACACGCTGGGGTATCTGCCGTCGGGTGGTCCGAGGCGGTAGGGACCCTAAGGGGTCCGTTCTTGTGACCTCACCCAACGGTAAAGGAAGAGGTTACGTACTTTCACTTTTCACTTTCACTTCAGCGAGTCAGCATAGACTGAGAATCGTTGGGGTACCTGACGTCGGATGGTCCGAGGAGGCAGGCATCCTAAGAGGTCCGTCCTCATGACCTCACCCCACGGTACCGGAAAAGACCTGTTAAGAGATTCCGTCAGAAAAAACCTTTATTTTAACTAGTAAAGTCCAAACGACTAGATCCAGATTGAGGAGTCACCTAAATCTTGGGTAGTCCCTTTTCTATACTAATTAATCATAGTAGGGAATTTAAGATTGTAGGTACAGACTCATTTNCGTCGGATGGTCCGAGGAGGCAGACATCCTAAGAGGTCCGTCCTCATGACCTCACCCCACGGTAACGGAAAAGACCTGTTAAGAGATTCCGTCAGAAAAAACCTTTATTTTAACTAGTAAAGTCCAAACGACTAGATCCAGATTGAGGAGTCACCTAAATCTTGGGTAGTCCCTTTTCTATACTAATTAATCATAGTAGGGAATTTAAGATTGTAGGTACAGACTCATTTTTTTTATGATTAAAACTTTAAGAAACCTTAAAAAAAGAAGAAGAGGGGACATAAGAAGTTTTTGTAAATGGTCTACCTCACTGGTAACACTTGAACCGTGAATTCAATTGACGAAACAGAAAAGAAAACTTATTGTTGACAACCGAGGTATGTGTCACATATCCCGGTGTCTGTCGGGCTTATACATACACCGGTGTTTATATTCTGTAAAAGAATAAGAATACGAATTATATTACTTATGTACTTAGGATCCCCGATATTTTCTGGGACGTCTAGTATACTTGTATGTGTACCCGTACACTCACGGGAAGTACACAAGTATATGGATAATGTACGTGTGTCTGATAGTGTACATACGTATGTATGATGTGTGTTTGTATGGGTGTGGTGTGTGTACTTGAGACTTGTGTGTAGGTACAGTGTACACACCTGTGTATACTATGTGTGGGTGTATGGTGTATGTCACGTGTGTTTGCACAAGTAGTGTGTACGTCAGGGTGTAGTATGAAGGGTGTACATATGTGTGTTGTGTGCTTATGTAGGTACATGTGTGTGTACGGTGTACGTGTATGGGACTGTTTTACGTGTTTATGGTGTGTACATAGTATAAGTATGTTTGATGCGTGTGTCTATAAAGGGTAAGGTTGTAAGTACGTACCTGTGTGTGTGTGTGTGTGTGTGTGTGTGCGTATATATATACCTCTCTCTCTTACTTATACAGTCCCTTGGGACCCCGATATATAAATGCGTAACCACCCATATACACGGGTACGTACATACAATCTCACTCTTTACAAACACACTCAGTCACCAAACATACATATACCATTTACACACGTAAACCAGTTCCATACACACACACACCGTACAGAGAGAGAGAGAGAGAGATATATATATATATATATATATACGTATGAAACAGAATTAGGACCCCAACTATGTATACCCTCGTATAGACATCAGTTTCATATCAGTGTTGATACCAAAAAGATCATCAGTACATGCCTACACCCTCAACCTGATGTTTCTTCCGACTTGTGGGTTTTCAACTACGAAAGCTTAACACCACGACCTCTTCTGAGAACTCTCGGGGTACCTGTCGTTCTTCGAGTTTGGTCAGTTAGGATTTCCTTTAGTTGGGACTTATAAGTGACCTTCCTGACTACGACTTTGACTTCGAGGTTATAAAACCAGTGGACTACGTTTTTTGACTGAGTGACCTTTTCTGGGACTACGAGACTTTCTAACTCCCGTCCTCCTCTTCCCCTGTTATCTCCTACTCTATCAACCTATCGTAGTCACTGAGTTACCTATATTCAGACTCGTTTGAGGTCCTATATCATTTCCTGTCCCTCCGGACCGCACGACGTCAGGTACGCCAACGTTTCTCAGTCTGTACTGAATCGATGACTTGTTGTTGTTGTATGTTTCGCGTGTGTGTCTATGCCCGATTTGGAGACCTAAGTGAGTTTGTGTGGGAGGGTCCGGGACCCGTCGAATCGGAAACACGAATTCGGGATGACACCTGGTGTGGGGGTGGGGATCCTTCGTGAGGTTGTTTCTTCGGGGACGTAGGCTCGGTCTATAGAAATAAAGAGACGGAAACTAATTCAGAGTGTTATTTTGCCGTGTGGTTCCCGTACTGTAATATCACAGTAATTTCACTTGTAAAGTGTTCCTCACAACAGGTTTGACTATGTGAAGATTACAAAAATAAAAGGGACTTAGAAACTTCGGTCGGCTGTCCCTTTTGACTGACAATGGTCCCGAACTCCTCCGGTCGAAGTGGACTCTCCGTTCGACCAGTCCAATGGGATTAGAGGAATTCTTTTCCATTTTCTCAACTTCACGACCTACGCATACGTTATTTGTCCCGAGTGTCCGACTTTGTGTCTGTGGTATGAGCTGTCTTATTGTCCCTCTTTCAACTAAAAGACTTCACGTCCTGATGTCAATTCAAAAAAAGGAAGCATTATATAGACGAAAGATATTACGACCCAAAGGTACTAAAAGGGAAGTTTGTGGGTGTGAACGTAACACGTGTACACGTGTGTGTGCGTATGTGTGGGGACCTACAAAGATGAAGTGAAGAAAAATTTCAGTTTAGACCATGCTTATTAAACAAGCTTTCTTTAGGAAACGTACACATATAAATCACTTAAACCTCGAAATGTCTGGGTTCACGAAGACGAGTTTTACCGGTGTCGAGTATCTACTCTGTACTGTGAGGACAATTACAGTAATCGTTCGTCTAGTCGTCGTAGATGTTTCGAGTCTCAATTCCTTACCACGGGTCCTCTCGGTGTACTCCGGTCTATTTGCACTCCACTGACTGACAAAAGTAGTGGTGGAGGAGTCGTACAACCTCCGACAAACATACCCCGACGGAACACGGTTACCCCTCCCCGTCAGTTTGTTAGGACGGTGTCAAAGGTAACAAGAGTTTCTGTGTGGTAGAGGTCCTTGTTTCGGGGTCCAGTGTGGCAAACAGGGTTTCTTTGAGGACTATTTATAAAGAAAGATTTTTCTTGGAGAAAAGAAACTAAACGACATTATCTCGAAAAGGAAGATTTATATGTAGGAATGTGTAGTCTTCGGACTCTACTCTTTAAGTAACAGTATACGTTTCTTATCACAGAGAAACACTGAACATTAGACAACTTGACGTACAATACTTCAGAGAAACTCCCAAGACTATCGTTGATCTTATAAGACGGAGAACACCGTTTGTACAAACTTTCGTATTAGCACCCCACACCCGACCCCACTGGTCCTGTAAGAGGGTCTGACTGGTCTGTCAACGACCCAAAGTGCTTTGGTCCTTCGAAGGAGAGTAAATAGGACAAAATTACCTTTACTCTTACTATAGTTCACTGATCGATGAGGATCCCACCCAAGATCTTTGGAGACAGGAACAGTAGGTCCGACCTAAATGTTTGTCGACAGAAGACAAACTGAAAGATTTTAGTCTTCATACCCACCCTGGGTTGAAGGGTTGGGTCCCTAACTTGGGAGTAGAGAACGTAGAGGACACAACCGTCCACCTAAGAAATGGTAACTCGGTGGACCCTTCGGGGATAATAGTTACCAGAAGGGGGGGTTTGATCGTGTTACGAGTCTTGTTGTTCCACAAATTATTATTACTCTCGATTGTAAATAACTCTCAAACAGTTCTGTACGGACCGTGTCTCCCGAAATATATTATCCTTGAGTAAATTACGAGTGTTGGGGTACTTCGACCATTATACTAATGGTGGAGGTAAAGTGTCTCCTTTTTTGACTCCGAGACTCGGGAATTCAGGTTTCAGTACGTCCTCATTTAACATCTCAGACCTGACATTGACATAATAGACTGGACATGGGACAGTCTCGGACATAGGACAAATTCAAGGACTATATAATCTCATCGACTTTAGACTTAGAAAAACTTATACCTTAACCTTGACCCCTATTTTGTGACAACATTTTTGGGATTGCCATACACTAAACCAAAGGACCCGTCCACAACTCTCAACTTGTCGTCCTTACTTCTCGCACGTCAGACCCTTCAACCACTGGGAAGAAGACTATGTACACCATCTTAAAAATCATTTGACAACGGACACTGTTGGAACCTTCGCTCTGGTGTACAGAGGGTTCGGACAAAGAGGTCCCCTTCACCAACTTTTTCCAGTCTTATCACTTCACACAACCGACGAAGAACTGTAAAAATCGTTTGAAGACATTCTTTCTTTAGACCGGTCAAACATTCGTTTCTACTTTCCATTAATTCGATACACTTCCCTCCGGAACGGAAGAGACGGACACCGGACGTCGGATTTAACTGACTCCCAGTCTAGTGCACTCCGGGAAGTCCTGACTTTGTCGGTAAACGAAGACATGAGGTTCCTCGCCAATTATTCTACGTCGAGTTCGAGAAACGTCCTCAGAGGATAAAGAAAGAAAGAAAGAAAAAAAAAGGTACCGAGAACATCGTCAACATATACCTTTCCAGGTCTATGCAATCACGACTCCAAACCTTTTAATATTAGTATCGACGATGTACGGTCGAGGACCGTCTTCACGAAATATTTGGATGAAAAAAAAATTTTGTAAATAAACCATAAATAGTGTATGGTCTATGTCATCATTCGTAAATTACACCTAAGAGTAAATTATACTTTATAGATATAATTTACTCGTAAATTATAGAGTAAATTAATAGAGGACTACTGTCAAAATTTTGATCGTGATAATACTACGGTAAAACTCCTACACCTTGGACTTTGATGTCTATTAATCCGATCCTGTAAACCTGATCTTTCTCCACATTTATCCTCTCCTCAGGAAGTCGGACTGGTATCCAGACCCAAAATTGAGATGTGGTATTGTGACACATTTTAGGGTTCGACTAAATACTTTAGTAACTCCACATTAGCACACAAACGGTCTTTATTACAGACGTAAATAACAACAGTCAGCGGGTTCCGTGACAGTCAGGATCAATAAAACTTAATTTAAGACAAACTCCAAACAGTCTGGATTGAAATATTTTGATGAAATGGAGTAAGAAGTACTAGTGTAGACTCCATTCAGAAGAACTTTCAACTTTCAATTCAGTGAGTCAACACAGACTGAGAAACGCTGGGGTATCTGATATCGGATGGTCCTAGGAGACAGGTACCCTAAAAGATCCGTTCTCATGACCTCACCTAACGGTAAAGGAAGAGGTCCCCTAGGAGGACTGGGTCCTTAGCTTGGGCCCAAAGGACGTAACATCCGTCTACGAAATGACAGACTCGGTGGTCCCTTCAGGTTCCTCACCGAATGTGGTTCCTCATTCTTCATTCAGAAGAATGAGGACAAAATAACTACTCTGATTACGAGTCATTTCCATTTATTGGAAAGGACCTAGTCCGACAAAGTTTACCACCTCAACCCTAAACTTGAGTCCAGTCTCACTCGAGTTTTAGATCCGGAAAGAGGGTTGCGACCTTAACTCCACAGGGAAGACCTCGTTCCGACCCCCCCATGACCCCGGTACAAGGGTACACTTCGGGACAGAACCACCGGCACCGGACTCTCCGTCAGGAGAGATCCGTGAGAAAGAAAAAAAAGTCTGAAATTTGAAGAATAAAACATAACCCCAGATCGGTTAATTGTTACAACACCATCAAAGTCCACTTGTCTCTTCCCTGAGTCGGTATGTATATGTACATAGGTAAGAGGGGGTTTGGGGAGAGGGTAGGTCCGACCGTGTATTGTAACTCATCTCAAGGTACACGACATATCATCCAGGAACATCCGATAGGTAAAACTTATATTGTTACACATGTATTAGAAGGGTTTGATGGGATTGACAGGGAAGGGGGTCGTTGGTATTCAAGAAAAAGACACTCAGAGAAAGACAATACATTCATTCAAGTAAACATAGTAAAGAAAAATCTTAGGTGTGTACTCCCTACAGTACGTTGTAAAGAGGAAGAGACAGACTGAATGAAGTGAGTCACACCGTGAGAGATCCAGGTGGGTACAACGAAGTTTATCGTAATAAAGTAAGAAAAGTACCGACTCACTACAAGGTAACGTACATACGTGGTGTAGCAATAGGTAAGGAGACAGCTACCTGTAAATCCAACGAAGGTACAGAACCGACAACATTTGTCACAACATTACTTGAAACCCCACGTACATAGGAAAACCAAGTACAAAAAGAGACCTATATACGACCCGTGGGAAAGAGATTCCCGAGACACCACTCGAGATCAGACCCGACCCCGTCACTCGACAAAGGTGGCGGTGGACACCTTCCACGGTCTCGACACTCCATGTTTGTGTCGCCCCGAGCAACGTCCCCTTTACAATCTCAACCTCTCCACGGTCGGTCCGACCCTGTTCACTTTACGTTGTTTCCCTTAGTCAGGATAAAGGTGTGATAGACCAGCAGTTCCATTTACATGAAGTAGTAGGGACCCTGTTTCGGTGTGAACAGACGTCGGTTACAAATACCAGTTAATACACAGTTCAAGACAAGATTCGCCCGAAACACCTAATAGAGTGATTCAGAAGTATCGTGACACTTTGACCATGATAACGATGTATAAAATAGGTGTGTCTTCGACTTCGTCTCGATCATTACTCCCTTCAGTCTTATCAATAGGTCCGTCATGACGAGGGTTGACAATACGATGTTAGAGAAATACGTAAGTAACACACTGTCTTAAGGAGTCAGGGGTTAGTAGTCCTCCGTTATTAACACGTAAATACTAAAAGTCCAGAAAATTATATTATAGCATGACTTGGAGTGTTGTTATGATGACAATAACTGAGAGGGTTCAACCAGGGGTTGTCTTCAAGAGAACGACCTTCAGTAGACTCGGGTATCTTACTCTGACTCAAACCAAGTCTTCGTTTCATCTCAAGATCAGAAACTAGTCTTTTACCCTCTTCACGTTCGAGTTCGACATCTAATTGACGAGAAATATCCCAAGAACAGTCGGTCCTCACCCCGTCTCAAGAAAGACCTGACCACGTCCACACGACGAGTCCAAGGTCTGACGTCTGGACCGTGTCGTGGGGACGTGTACAAGCCGGGGACGGTAGAACCTAATTCGCAACACGTGTCTCGAAGACGTGTATCAGACCCTCGACTCCACAGCCGTGTCGGTAAAATGTGACCTTTGAGACCAGATATGACGGCCCCCGTTCTGGAGACGTACACCGTCGACCACTCGTTTACTTGGGTCTGATTCGTGTTTCCCTTTTTTTTCAATCTGAATAATGAGTCTAAGGTAAAAATAAAGGATCTTTTATTATCTGAAACTGGTCACTGTGATCGTCCATCGATCATAATATTAAAGGGTAAAGTCTCTGCTCCTTTGGATCTAGGTCTCTCCTATTTTCTCACAACAAACTTACGATGCTGACCCAAAGTTTAGGTGTAGCAGACCCGAAGGTCAGATGAAAATTTCGTGTCGTAGACGGAGTCTAAAAGGTACGTGACTAGACACGGACTTTTTATACGTTTTAAATTTATATATGTAACTAAGTATATCATTCTTGAGGATTAAAATCAAACGACTCCGTTAAACGACGGAGTCTTATAAATGTAAATATTGAGATGAAGAGATCTTTGTTATTTTATTGGAGAACTACATCCATTAATTACCTTGGTATTTTGTAAGGGTGTTTACCGTAGACGTCTTTGTTCCACTCTACTTCTCGACAGCAAACTCGGTTGGGGTAAACTTTGAGTAAAGTTTTGTAAATTGGGTCCCCTCTATTCCCTCCTTACGCACCGACAACCAACGTCCTAGTAAATCGATTGTCGTCACACGAAGGTGTAATTTGGAAGGTGAACCTTTACGCCTCACACACGTACACCCGTCCACGGACGTGTGTGTACAGACTCGCTGAGAGACCAATATACTCGTGCGACGTAAGTAATACACCGTCGTCAAAATTTTTGAGAAAATTTCTTCCACCAAACAGAAAGGACTAGGATATTTGTAACGAGTAATCCCTGAAGACACGACATTTCTTATTAATATTCAATACTAGAACCCATATAGAAAGTCGGAGAGACTCGGTACCAAAGAATTGAAAAATCTTACCCAAGGCCGTTTGAACACTCCCTCTATCTGTTCATGGTTCCACTTCATACTGTCTCATGAAAATCTTCATACGGATCTTGGGGTGGTCTTACCGATTTTACTTTGTCTATTATGGTTCTTAACCACTCCTACACCTCGTTTCCTTTGAGGGTATGTGACGACCACCCGTACATTCAACTATGTCAGTGATTACCTTTCGACGAATCGTAACGTCTAGTGTATACGGAAGATGGTGATCCGTATATAGTTGTCTTTACACGTAAAAATACAAGTTGGTTTTCTGAACGTGTTCTTACACACATCATCGTGTATCAGGGGTTCACCTTTATTCTGTTTATGTAAGTGAATTATCCAAGCCTCCTCCGTTACCGTGGGGTGAGGTCATGAGAACGGACCTTTTAGGGTACCTGCCTCCTCGGACCACCCGACGTCAGGTACCCCAGTGATTCTCAGCCTGTGCTGACTCGCTGAAGTGAAAGCGAAAAGTGAAAGTACGTAACCTCTTCCTTTACCGTTGGGTAAGGTCACAAGAACGAACCTATTAGGGTCCCTGTCCCCTCGGACCACCCGACGCAGATACCCCAACGTGTCTCAGCCTGTGGTGACTTCACTGAATCGTCGATGACATGCCGTTACTTTTTTGTACTTGAGGTTCTTGTACCTATTTGGAACGTTTTTATTGTAACTTGGTTTCTTCGGTCTGCGTTTTCTTATACATAATATACTCAGATAATTACCTTTCAGGGTTTTATCCGTTTTGAGTAGAGTTATAATCTTCAGTCTTATCATCACTGATAGTCTCTGGAACCACGATCTCCACCCCTACCAGGGACCTTCCCCTTACTCCCCTGAAAACTGCAAACTTATCGCAAAATAAAGAACTAGACCCACGACCAATGAATCCGTACAAGTGAAACACTTTCAAATAACTCTACCTAAAATACGAAACATGAGCGGACATACCATACGAAATTATATATTTTTTCCTTTGTAAGTGTCCTATGATATACCAATGACTTCTGTCTGTAAATTAGGTCTTGACTCTATTGGTCCCCTCCGAGGGATATTCTCCACCAAGAGTTAGAAATTAGAAATATAAACGGTATACATTAAAAAACCCACACATACATACATAAATAAGAAGGTCAAAATAGCTCTATATTAACTGTGTGTCACGACATATTTAAATTCCATGTATATCGAAACTATGAAACGGTATTTATGTGTCCTTAGACAAAGTCACACTTTGATAAAGGTGACTAGACCTAAAGTCAAAAATGAAGTATACAATCATAGTGTTAAACTTTTAATCTTAACTACAATCCAATTTACAGATTAGTAGTGACAAGTAAAATTTTGAAAGGAGTTGGACAAAGAAGACAAATAAGCAGACATACTTGAAATCTATTAGAGCACCATATATTTAGTGTCTTTAATATAATCAACCCATTCCTTGTCTACGGAACTGTTATCAAAATAGTAGATCCTTGTCCCTACCGTAGAGGTGACGAGTAGGGTAAATTTAATGTAAAAGAAGAGATGTCCTACGAAAACTATTTACGACGAAGTAGGGAACCCCGATAGATTCTGACTGGTTAACGGAGACTGGCAACGTTTCCGTTTCATAGTTCCATTTTTTACTTACTGAAAAAATTAGAAATATTAGTCCTCTCTACCTTTATAGTTATGTCCCCTGTAGAAGTCAATTCCTCTTTTTAGAACACTCTTCTTTCAGACCGGATCCCTATTTAGTGGGTAGTTCTCTTACCATCTCACGTGATAAGAAGACGTCTAAAGGTTCCACCTTATATTTCCTGTTCTACTCTCTGAAGTCTTACCCCCTTCTCCTGGGGAAAGGGACTCGGACGTAATAGACGGACGGACAAAAAGGATGGAGATCTCAATAAATCACTAAAAACAGGATTCTCGACTTCTATCCTATTACCACGACCACCTGACTCAAGGATATACAGAGTCATAGTTACGGACCAGTCCTAAGAGGAGGCACTTGAATTAGGTACTCTGGTCTATCTAAAGTTCCCCATTTAGACTCCTAGTGTGATCACCGTGTTTAACTACGTTTCTTTCACCTCCCTGAGAACTCAGATCACAGACTATGACAGAGTATTTAATATTGGGAAGAACACACTCCTCATGACATACTACCTGTCTCGATCAGAAATCGGTAATAGAGTAAAGTGTCGTCGGGAGACAGAGGTCGTGGGCTTAAGAACCAGTTGTTAGGAAACTCCATCTCTCGTTCTCAGTCCCGTTCCGGATCACGTAGTAAGACGTTAGTCCTTTTACTTGAGTCTCTTCAATTTATTGAACTACCTAAGGTAACCATCATGTACCGTCTCGTCTCCAATCTTAGGTCGAAACAGACTCAGGTTTCGGTTACGGAAAAAGAGGTATAACATCTCGTGTAGGCAAACAGAGAACAAAGTTCTGAGGTCCGTCACAAGACAATACTTCTTGTTGTATTGAATTTTCACTAGTAAGAACAAACACAATCATGGTTTCCGTCGTAATTTTTGGTAGACTATATATCAATAAAATCAAATATCAGATTTTAATTTTGACATTTCATTAAAGGAGAGGGTCGAAAGTCCCGTCAAAGAACGACACTGATTATAATCACCCGAAAGTTATAATAGTAACTTCATCCCTTTGAACGTTTAGTTCGTCACTGAGTAACATTCACTCGCTCTCTGCTTTATTACGACACTACACAGTAGCAACAGTCTCCCGAGTCCTTCAGATCTAAGGTTTTACTCAACAAAAGGGGTATCTAACTCGAGTAAAAGGGGTCCACCATGTATGACGAATACAGACCTTGGTCCTTCGGGTCTGGGACCCTTCGCCTTCACCGACCCAACCAGAACCAGTATGGGATGATTGAACAAGGGTTCCCGTCCCTAGTCCTTTGGTATCGGGAATACGATGTATACCAGGTGTGACAAAAAGATTTATTTCAAAGTGACAATGTATTTGATCAGTATACAAATGACTACAGATACCGACGAAGAAGTAATGTTGTGTCTCAAATATCAACGGTCTCTCTGTCATACCGTCTTTTATGACTAATAGACCGGGAAATGTCTTCTTAAACGGTTGGTGCGAGTTCTAAAAAACCGTTTACGTCAGTAATTTTGTGAATTCTAACTTTCCCTTCCTTATATACATATGAATATATATTAAGCACAACAACATGTCGTCTTTGATTGTGTTATTGCATTCCGTTAATATGAGGTTGAATTTTTATTTCATTTTTAAATTTTTTTCCCAACCAGGGTAAACATAGTTAAAAACTCTTCTTAACCTTGTGTTCGTTTAATAGTATTTTCCCACGTAGTGTCTTACGTAGTCTGTCTAATTTTGAAACCACTTTTGAATCTGAAACTGATGAGGTCCAAATAAAAAAGGAACACCCGTCAAAAAAAAAACAACAACAACAAGAACTGTCCCGAGAGAGAGTCCTAGACAGACCTGAATTTTGACGAGTTATTCTAAGGAGAGTTATACACAGTCTTGGTAAATAGTATGTGAGAATTTTCCCAATAATAACCAAATAGAATCAATGGTCTCAGTAGATGGTTTTTTCCTTTACGCATAAACGACCAACATCGAAAATACATATACCTTCAAAGGTCTTAGTAATTTTTAAAGGGGGAAAAAAAAAAGAATGTTTCGACTTCACTCACTGTCTTACTCTCACCTTAAAAAATTAACTAAATCTTTCGACCAGAACCCTACTCGATGTGTCAGAAAGGTTACCCTTCGACCGGAGATCTCCGCCTGTCGAGGGAGATTTGTGTCGGCATACCCTAAGATCTTTATCCGTCGTTGATATAGTACAATAAAAAAGACGAAACATCTTTACACGAGTAGTAGTTTTTTCGGAGACCGACTTACGTAGGTTTGTAAATAACGTTACTTCTTTCTTGGTTATTGATTTATGTCTTTACTCTTATTACCCGACTTTCAGGTATGTTCCGACAACCTTAAATTTAAACTCGAGACCGTACTTACGGGGGAGAGGATCCTCCTAATAGAGAGAAAGGAGCTTCCCATTAAATCGACAGTCGGAAAGGAAGAGTGTGAAGTGGCAAAGAAAAGATAAGTTGAAAAATTAAAGAACGATACTCATTTAGTAGAAAAAAAAAAAAATTTGTGTTAAGCAGAAACATCCCAAATTGACAAAATGAAACGAATATAGAGTGTCTACGAATCAACGAAACTAACGACAAAAAGGGCTCGAATTACTTGGGTGAATTCTGTTTACACCTTTCAATTTTCTCTTTAGTCTTGGGTGTCATTCCATGGGGGACGGGGAAGAGTGGGGTAGAGTATATCGGGTTATACCTTATGAAGTGTTTAGACACCTCTACTTCTCCATCATCTTTTTCGTAAAACCACTACTTTATGTAAGTTCTACGTTCACTTTTTACTGGTCTTCTTGTATCACACTAGTCATGTCCTGGGATGGAAGTGTCGAAACAACTCCCTTGTTTGAATTTTTTTTTCGTTTGGGGTTCGGACCCGTACTCACTACGGTGATCTATTTGACTATCGACTACATTAAATTTCTCCTTCGAACTCGGTCACAAGTTTATACTCCCCTTCTTGTCAACGACGTAACCGTCAACCACTTACTCCCTTCTCCACCCCTTCGTCCGTCTCTTGATTTAAGACCTTCGTAATCGTTCAATACTTTATGGGTGTCTCACACTCACGTATTGTTTATTTTTGTCTGTCGACTCGCTTGACGACTTGTAGGACAGATCCATACACCCGTCTCCCGTCCTTGGTGGAATGTCTGGGTCCGTTTCTGTCGAACGTTGAAAACGTTTAACTCCTCGGCACCCCTACCCACCCCCCTTCCTATCGTTGACTCCGACCCTCCTTTAAGTCTTTCTCTATAAACCTTAAACAGATCGATGGACTCTTATACCTCCGAACATACGTACGGAAAAAATTTTTATATATTTACCGTAACATTGTACATATGACAGTACATTCTTAGCTTAGCGGTCAGATACAGGCTGTGTCCTATGTCGTACGAACCCCGACCACGTGTCACTACTGGGTCTCTCTACAATACCCCTCCCTCCACCCTCCCCCCCAAGTACAAACCCTTACGTACATGTGGGCACCACCTAAGTACAGTTACATACCGTTTTGGTTATGTCATAACATTTCATTTTATTTCATTTTTATTTTTAATTTTTTTTTATTTAATTTTTTTTAAAATAACTTCATATCAACTGAATGTTACAAAGTCCACGGGTCGTTCCACTAAGTTAATATGTTTATGGGTATATAATTAAAACTTTAATAAAAGTTAGTATGCAATAATATTCTATAACTGATACCAAGGGATACGATATGTCATTTGGAACCAACGAACAAAGTATAGATCAAAAATTAATCTTTAGATCGTAAGATAAGTATGATTCAGTTTGTTCACCTGAGTTTTACAGTATTTAAAAAATAAATCCGTTTTTAAGTATTCAAAAGGTTTTATATATACGTATAATATATATACATATGTTTTCGAAAAGATTATGCGAACTATTTCTGAACTCTCTCCTGTTTTTTTATTTCTCTACCTCTTTGACTTCTTATATTTGATTTACTTTACCCTCGTGGTTTATACTTTATCTTTTTCACTTTGTTCTATTTTCCTTTTCTAGTAGTATATCAGGTCAACAAAAATTTGTACTGAAGAGTAATCTTTGTATAGACCTCGAGACCTCTAATTTTTGTTATGGACTAGTAAACATAAAAAGTTTTTTAAAGTTCTATTAAGACTATACGTAGACCTAAAATTTTTTACTAATATCCAAAAAGATAATCTAGAATCAAAATCACTATGTCTCAAGATAATAAAAAGACAATTGGTTAGTACTATGTTACTATAATTCACTCATTATCAATGTATTAGTGTTATCATTTTCCACAAATATTAAAAAGTGTTAGTTATCGGTCTGTTTTTTATTTTCTATAAATTTAACGTTCTATTCTATTGACATTCAGCATTACCCTTGTACTAATTGAATTGTTGTATTTTATTAATGTATGTCAAACCGTCCCCCTAGTTCGTCTCACTATGCCATTCGCCGTCACTCATACAAAAGTAGGTTGGTCGGTCAGATACAAAAAACCGACCACGTAAATTAGGTAAATGTAAATTCCATTATATTATACATACTAGGATAATGACAAAAGAATTAACAAAACCCAAATAAAAGACATCTAGAAAAGGAAGAGAACACAAAGGACGGACCTCTTCAAGGAAATCGTAAACCGCATTTCGACCAATCCACCACGACTTAAGAGAAGTCAAGTCAAGTCAGCGAGTCAGTACAGGTTGAGAAACGTTGGGGTACCCGACGTCGTGTGGTCCGAAGGGACTTGTAGTGGTTGATGACCTTGAATGAATTTGAGTAAAGGTAGCTCAGTGTCTACGGTAGGTTAGTAGAGTAGGAGACAGCAGGGGAAGAGGAAGACGGAAGTTAGAAAGGGTCGTAGTCCTAGAAAAGATTACTCAGTCGAGAAACATAGTCCGCCGGTTTCATAACCGCGAAGTCAAAGTCGTAGTCAGGAAAGTTACTTATAAGTCCTGACTAAACAAACTCCTAACTGACCAAACTAGAGGAACGTCAGGTTCCCTGAGAGTTCTCAGAAGAGGTTGAGGTGTCAACTTTTCGTAGTCAAGAAGTCACGAGTCGAAAGAAATATCAGGTTGAGAATGTAGGTGTGTACTGGTGACCTTTTGGGTATCGAAACTGATCTGTCTGAAAACAACCGTTTCAGTACAGAGACGAAAAATCATACGATAGATCCAAACAGTATCGAAAAGAAGGTTCCTCGTTCATAGAAAATTAAAGTACCGACGTCAGTAGTAGATGTCACTAAAACCTCGAGTTCCTTTATTTCAGACAGTGACAAAGGTAACAAAGGGATAAACGGTACTTCACTACCCTGTTCTACGGTACTAGAATCAAAAAACTTACAACTCAAAATTCGGTCGAAAAAATGAGAGTAGTTCTCGGAAAAATCAAGGAGAAGTGAAAGACGGTATTTCCACTATAGTAGACGTATAGACTCTAATGACTATAAAGAGGACCGTTAGAACTAAGGTCGAACACTAAGTAGGTCGGGTCACAAAGTGTACTACATGAGACGTACATTCAATTTATTCGTCCCACTGTTATATGTCGGTACTGCATGAGGAAAGGGTTAAACCTTTGTCAGGTAACAAGGTACAGACCAAGATTAACGACGAAGAACTGGACGTATGTCTAAAGAGTCCTCCGTCCGTTCCACTAGACCATAAGGGTAGAGAAATTCTTAAAAGGTGTCGAACGACACTAGGTGTGTCAGTTTCCGAAACCGTATCAGTTATTTCGTCTAGATATTCGAAAACTAAAGAGGTAGTTTGGACTTCCTCTCAGAACGACCCATCTCATAAGAACCGACATCAAAGAAGGGAAAGTAGTAAAATTTATATAGTACGTTACGGGAAGACCGAACATGTCAAAGACGACTCCTTAGTCGACTATCGGACTACCCTCAAGGGAACATACAATAAACAGCAAAAGGGGAACAACGAAAATAAAATAAAAATATAAAAATTAAAAATGAAATAAAATGAAATGTTATGACATAACCAAAACGGTATATAACTGAACTTAGGTGGCGCCCACATGTACGCAAGGGGAACAACGAAAATTATAAAATAGAGACAGAAATTAAAAACAGTCAAATTAATGATACACAGAACCACACAAGGAGGAACCCAAATAGGAAGGACCCTGAGAGACTCGAAGGACCTGAACCAACTGATAAAGGAGAGGGTACAAGTCCTTCAGAAGTCGATAATAGAGAAGTTTATAAAAGAGTCCAGGAAAGAGAGAGAGAAGAAGACACTAGGGATATTACGATTACAACCACGTAAATTACAACAGGGTCTCCAGAGAATCCGACAGAAGTAAAGAAAAGGGAGAAAAAAGATATAGGACAAGACACCGTCACGAAAGGTGGTAAGACAGGAGGTCCAGTAAATAGATAAGAAGACGGAGTCAATAAGACGATAGCTAAGGAAGATCACATAATAAGTAGAGACAGACAAACAAGAAATCAAGAAGATCCAGAAACCATTTGTAAAGAACGTAGAAGAGTTGGAAACGGAGGTAAGAAAAGGACTCTAGAACCTAGTAGAAGTGATAGTAATAAGACTTAAGAAAAAAGACTTTCCAACGGCTAGAGGTAAAGTAAATCAACAAAAAGACCCTAAAATAGAACAGAGAAGTAGATCCTGTATTGAAAGACGAAAAAATAGTGCTAATTGAAAGACATTATACCAAAAACAAAATCAACGACACTCTGATACGAAGAAGAACGAAGTAGACAGGTGGGAGACTACCTCGTCCGATTCTCTGAACACATTCGGAGAACTACCGTCCTGACCACTACCTTTTTTGTTAGAACGAGACCACCCGTCCCGGAACCAGTCATTTCGAAATTAAGTTAATAGACGACTACCCACCCCATTCTGAGGGAGGGACAATCAACAAACCTCATTCCACTGGGTCAGGAGTCCAGATGTCCGAGATACTATCCCAATTACCATTTGAGGTTCTCCCAAATACGGTTCCCCCGGAAGGTCAGTCTGAGGACACTCTGGCCAAGTCAGAGGACACCCCAGTGACGAGGAGAGGAGACCCAGAACCATGTACGTTTTAAAGTAAACACGGGAGGTTCTGACCTCAGAGACAAAAGGAATCAGGAGACCTTCAGGATATTAGTTTAGGACGACCGGGTGTTCCGGTCTAAGGGACCCCTAAGGGTCAGGGAAACGTAGGGGTCCGACCCTTCGGACTCCACCCCAACTTTTGAAAGTGTTCTTACACTCTTGAAGAAACCATAATAACAAGAGGACAGACACCTAGTGGGTGGACCGCCCATACCCTAAACTAAACTAGCACTAACGTGGGGAGGATGGTAGAACGACCCCGAAGAGGAAACAGAAACCTGTACCCCATATAGAAGAAAACCACTCAAGGTCGTAGGAGGACGACTACCAACAAGTTGACGAATAACGTCAAAACCACGAGAGGAGAAACCACCTCTTCTACTCACGTGTAGGAAGATGAGGCGACAGAAGGTGTGTGTGGAAACGTACGGGAAAAGTCTGGTGTGGATTAAATAATATCGGACCTTGTCAGGTACCTAGACAGAGAGACATACAGGACACCACACTGATCCGAGTCGTGATACAGTGATGAAGCCCCTGTTCATCGAGTCCTAGAGTTCACAGTGTCGAAGGGGGACACGGGGTTCAACAAGAAAGTAGGAATATGAGGGACAGGACGGTCGTGACACGAGTCATATATAAACTATGACCTTTATACACAACTTACTGGTTTACAAAATCCTCCTTTACTGTCCATCATTCGTGGTCTGTCTCCGTCCATGTTTAAGACCAACATGAAGAATGATATCCGTTCAATTAATACGATAGACTGGAAGTCAAAAGGGTAGATATATTACCATGGTTAGAATGTCACAACACTTCTAATTTACGTTCTCATAAATGTCGTACGGGCTATACCAGAGACCCCATATTTTCCGTAGGTTATTTACTATTTGTAACAATCTAACATTTCGTAGTGTGGAGGTCCCACAAACGTTAACTTGTCTCGTAAAATTTTCCTTTATTAAGATGAGAACCACATCTTCCTTTACTCCATACTCCTTTCCCGACACTCAACCTTCTCTCAATTTACACCTCGAACTTAACCCAATCTCGTCTATCAAACCCCGGTTCTTTCACTTAAGGTTCCACTTTAACCTCAGGACGATACTTCGTCACCCTACATGGATGTCAATTTGTTCGATACATCTTAGTTCCTCCTACCGAGACCCGATCAGAAAATTCGATTGTCTTAGAACCAAAGAAGTGGATTTTCACTCCCTCAACCTGACAATACAAGTCAAGTCAAGTCAGCGAGTCAGCACAGACTGAGAAACGCTGGGGTACTTGGTGTCGTACGGTCCGGAGGGACAGGTAGTAGTTGAGGGCCTCAGGTGGGTTTGGGTACAGGTAACTCAGCCACTACGGTAGGTTGGTAGAGTAGGAGACAGTAGGGGAAGAGGAGGACGGGAGTTAGAAAGGGTCGTAGTCCCAGAAAAGTTTACTCAGTCGAGAAGTGTAGTCCACCGGTTTCATAACCTCAAAGTCGAAGTTGTAGTCAGGATGGTTACTTGTGGATCCTGACTAGAGGAAATCCTACCGGACCAACCTAGAGGAACGTCAGGTTCCCTGAGAGTTCTCAGAAGAGGTTGTGGTGTCAAGTTTTCGTAGTCAAGAAACCGTGAGTCGAAAGAAATACTAGTTTGAGAGTACAGGTATGTACTGGTGATCTTTTTGGTATCGAAACTGATCTACCTGGAAACAACCGTTTCATTACAGAGACGAAAAATTAGACGACAGATCCAACCAGGATTGAAAGGAAGGTTCCTCATTCCCAGAAAATTAAAGTACCGACGTCAGTGGTAGACGTCACTAAAACCTCGGGGGGTTTATTTCAGACTGTGACAAAGGTGACAAAGGGGTAGATAAACGGTACTTCAATACCCTGGCCTACGGTACTAGAAGTAAAAGACTTACAACTCGAAATTCGGTTGAAAAAGTGAGAGAAGAAAGTGAAAGTAGTTCTCCGAGAAATCAAGGAGAAGTGAAAGACGGTATTCCTACCACAGTAGACGTATAGACTTCAATAACTATAAACAGGGTCGTTAGAACTAAGGTCGAACACGAAGAAGGTCGGGTCGTAAAGAGTACTATATGAGACGTATCTTCAATTTATTCGTCCCACTGTTATATGTCGGAACTACATGAGGAAAGGGATAAACCTTGGTCAGACAACAAGGGACAGGTCAAGATTGACAACGAAGGACTGGACGTATGTCCTAATAATACATCAGAGATAGTAGAGTACCAAGAATCTATTTGAATGTAACTCTATCTAAAATCTCCAATATAATTATTCAGATTGTCTAGTTACTGTCCTGATCTTAACCTTAAGACAGAAGTGTGGGAGTCTTGATCGTGACCTTCGTTTCCTATAAAGTAAGGAACACGTCACAAGTGTATTAATCGAACTTTCACAAACCCCCTTCTACACCACACTCGATTCTTAGGAAAAGAGAATTGCTTGAACGACGAAAGGTGCTGTGCGTAATGGTAATCTAACTACCTTTTTTATAACGAAGACGGGAGTACCAGGAGTCCGAGTCTTTAAGTGACCTTAAGTCAGAACTCTTTCTGTTACGGGGCACCAAACATACGGTAGTGTATATCCTTTATTATGTTAGTAATTTTTTATTAGTAGAACTTAAAAACTACCGAGAGATGAACAAACGTTAAAATAATAAGTATCCACAATCGAAACGTTAATGTTTTGTACAACCATAAAACCTCGTTTAAGACTGTAGTTTAAACCAAACGGTTATCTACCCTACTTGTACAGTTCTTTTTATCTCCCGCTACTGTTCCCTATTTTAGGGTAAACCAAAGATATCGATTATTAGAACAAGTGTCGTGTTCTATAAACTTGTGGTATTATACTAAAGGTGTAATTTTCGTGCAAGGTCAGATAAGTTTTTAATTCATTTATCTTGTCTCCGTATGTCAAGAAGATTAGGTGGTTACAGTGTTTAAATTACTAAAATCGTCGAATTCCTTTTGTCCCTAACAACATTTTGAAGTGTAAACTTACACAATAACGGAGATTGTTACTAACGAACAGTAAATAGACTGTGATTTCCACACTTGACGTGTAATGTCCTCAGTTTCCAAAACGTATTTTGTTTTGTTTCGGAGAAAACGGTTCCGAATGTGTGACTCTCACACGTTCACTGAGTATCCTTACACAGTTTTTTGGTTACTCTGTGTTCCCCGATTATAGAGATCTCGACCGGAACTTTTCCTACGTAAAAGGTATTTCCGATTAGTCCTCACATATAGACACTTGATGACTTCGAAGAGATTCTATTTTTATTTAACATCTTTTTAGACCTTAGAAAAAACAGGTGGTTAGTAAGTACCATGTTTTAACAGAGACTGTAGATAAGTAAAGACGTGTCAAGGAAGGTCGTCGAACGTTTCGAAACCTCCTTTTTACCTTTCCGTGTGTAAAATTAGAGATTAAATAGACACCTTTTTAATCCGAAAGTTCGTATAAAGAAACATTCAATCATTTCTCAAACACTATTTAGAATGTAAGTCGTGACACCCTAATCTCGATTATTATACATTATTTTAAACAAGTCCTATAGTTTTTTATTTTGGCAATAAAACTAACCCAAACTAATGATTAAACGTTGTCGTCATCTTAGTCATGGGAAGTAAAGACCATGAACAGAGAGAGAGAGAGAAAACACACATAACAAACCCACATGGTGTATATATATACACCATATGCTTCGTCTGAACGTCAGGGCGTCAGTCATTTCAAAATCGCTACTCCAAATTTCGTACCCCAGAAGTAATCGACGAAAAGATAATTGTGACCAATATAAGGATAAGGACAACCGATGACATAATTGTGAACACTACGATCTTTAAACCATTTAAGGACAAAACGTTTATACGGACGGAAGATACCGACACACTGTTACCTCCTCCTGTCAGAAGTATGACTCTTAATAGAGTATGACCGAACAGATGACACGACTTTAGTAACCGCAATGCATATAAACAAAAAGTCAACAATATCTTTATTTCGTACCATTGTCTTTCACGTGTCTAGTCTTCTTAACGTTCAGACATAGACAATGAGTGGCGTTGTCTTAAATTCAAAGAAGTCAAGAGAGGATGAATTTTACCCTACCAATTGTAAAGCACTCGACAGTATCCAAATTTATTACTTACATTTCGTAGAAATGTAAGTCGTTTCTCGGTTCAGTAACCTTTTCTGGGACTACGACCCTTTCTAACTTCCGCCCTCCGCTTCCCCTACTGTCTCCTACTCTACCAACATACCATAGTAGTTGAGTTACCTGTACTCAAACTCGTTTGAGGTCCTCTACACTTCCTGTCACTTCGGACCACAACACGTCAGGTACCCCAGCGTTTCTCAGTCTGTACTGACTCGCTGACTTGTTGTTGTTTACGTAGAATAAATCCTGAATCATAAATCATCTATAAATCATTAACCAGAGTGAAATACAGGTAAAGACAAACCGGAAGTATATCTATGACTTTTCATTTCCTCTCAAGACTCTTCACTATAAGACCCAAGAGGGGACGGGGGTCTGTTCTAATTAGAGATAAAAGGTCTATCTAAGGTCGAAGTAAATTTCACGTCCACATATATACTGGGTCGGTAAGGTGATGACCCGTATATGGGACTCTTTTCGTATAAACTTTTTCTATATACGTGGGGTCACAAGTAACATCGTGATAAATGTTATCGGTCCTGTACCTTCGTTGGATTTACAGGTAGTTGTCTACTTACCTATTTCTTCTACAACAGGTATATACGTTACCTTATAATGAGGCGGTATTTTTCCTTTCTTAAACTCAGTCTAGACCACCGAATCTACTACTTCTCAGACGGACGTCACGTCCTCTGGGTCCAAACTAGACACCCAGTCTTTCTAAGGGACCTTCCTTTACCGTTGTGTGAGGTCATAGGAACGGCCCTTTTAAGGTACATACCTTCTCGGACCGTCGATGTCAGTCAGACACCCCAGTGTTTCTCAGTCCGTGTTGACTCGCTACAGGGAAAAAAAGAAAAGATCACTTCACCTACTTGGATCTCGGACAATATATCTCACTTCATTCAGTCTCTTTTTATTTATCGTATATAATTGTGTATATATACCTTAAATCTTTTTACCAGGACTACTTGGATAAACGTCCCGTCTTCATCTCTGAGTCTGTATCTCTTATCTGAATACCTCTGTCACCCCTTTCCTCTTCCACCTTACTTACTCTTCTCATCGCAACCACACATAGGTAATGGTACACATTTTACTATCGAGCACCCTTCAATGACGTATCGTGTGCCTCGAGTCAGACCACGAGACACTGTTGGCTCTCCCCACCCTACACTCCCCCCCTCCCTCCGAATTCCCCCTTCCCTTTACACATATGGATACCGACTAAGTACAACTACATACCGTCTTTGGTTGTGTTGTAACATTTCGTTAAACAATAAGTCAGCGAGTAAGTACAGACTCAGAAACTTTGGGTACCTGACGTCGAACGGTCTGAAATGACAGGAAGTGACAGAGGACGAGTCTAAGTACAAGTAACTCAACCATTATGATAGATTTCATTTCGTTAATAGGAAGTTAATTTTTATTTAATACTTTATTTTTTGTTTCACCTTCATTTCAAACACTATTTTACTATTTCTTTACTAACAAAATACAGTTAATATGGAGTTATCATCACCTATTTTTCCTTTATTAATGTTCACACTTTTTTACCTGTGTATATAATAATTGATTTTCATTCACGTTATACACCTCTTCCGTTACCGTGGGGTGAGGTCATGAGAACGGACCTTTTAGGGTACCTGACTCCTCGGACCACCCGACGTCAGGTACCCCAGCGATTCTCAGTCTGTGCTGACTCGCTGAAGTGAAAGTGAAAAGTGAAAGTACGTAACCCCTTCCTTTACCGTTGGGTGAGTTCATAAGAACGGACCTCTTAGGGTGCCTACCCCCTCGGACCGCCCGACGGTAGATACCCCAGTGTGTCTCAGCCTGTGCTGATTTCACTGAATCGTCGTCGTCGTTCACGTTATACATCAATACCGATATGACAGATAAAAACGCCACCAGACTGATTAAGGTGTCTGGTAATATTCTTAACAAACGTAATCTGTTCCTGTAACCTTTGGAGTAAAAGGAGACCGAGGGTCCCTTTCTAAAGACCAAGTGAAACTTTACATGCATAAGTCTGCAGTGTGGAGTTTGAGAATCGACAATTCTTGCTACTAAAGGGTTGTCAACAAGAAAATTGAACGTCCATGACGAGGGTCAAAAGAAGAAAGAAAAGGAAGAACTCGGGGAGAGTACCAACTTAATCGTTTATCTTTTGGTTGTCTTTGTCTCTTTCCTTCTCTATGTTATTATATCTTTTATCACGGGTAAGGTAAGGTAATTTCTACTAATAATTAACTTTTGTAGTGTTCGAGGACTATCGTTTCTCTTAAAAAAAATATCATGAAGTCCAAAAGAAAAATTATTTTTTAAATTCTCATAAACCGGACCTCTATTTCCGTATCAAACTTTGAGTTCACAGTAACCAACTTCGAAGGTGTCGGTGGAGTCGTTTTACTTATACTATGTACCCGACGAAACGAAGTCTTTCGTGTACTCAACTCTTATGAAGGTACAAATATACTTATATGAGATGTGCTTAAATATGGAGAACTTAAGACATATGTACCATGAAACCTCTATCTGAAGTCTGAAACACAGATTTTAGTATCGTCGTCGATCTTGTGGTTCTTTTTTGGGACCACAAATAAAAAGGCACTAGAACTGGGTGTCCTAATACTCATCTGTACTTTCGTACCTGGGTCGGCATCTGGTGGTGTCCGTCGGAAACTCTTTGTTGGATCGTCTTCAAAGTAATCACTGGACCCACTCACTGTATCAGCCTAAGAGTCAACCTAACCTCCAATTACTTTTGACTTTATACACGGAAATCAAAGGAAATTTTCTTTCTTCACCTTCACTTGTAAACGTATGGGGGATGGGTGTAGTGGTTGAGTTACCTGTACTTAAACTCGTTTGACACCCTCTGTCACTTCCTGTCTCTTCGGACCGTACGACACCAGGTACTTCAACGTCTCAACCTGTGCTGAATCGCTAACCCGTCTAGTGCACGTAGGGTGAGGGTTGAAGACGGCAGGTTACACTACGACAATCAGAGGGAGGTACTCCCTTGGGTCCTGTCGTCACCCACTCGACGACCGTGGACCAAAATTCTGATTCTTGAAATCTCGGTCTCCTAGGGAGATCGGTGGACGATCGAGACTGTCTCAATAAATTGGACTAAAACACGGAGTGAAAAGAGTAAAGATTTTACCACGAATTTTTTTAGGGTCGATGGAGTGTCCCGAGAACATCTCCCAATTCATTTATTTTATGTATGTTTTACGAATTCAATCACGACCCGTATATCATTCACGATAAATTCATAATCGTAACGATAATAATCCTCTGACACTACTTCCAAAACATGATTTTCTATTAACTCGACTCCCCTTATAATTCCGAAACACGAACTCTCAGTCAGACTAATCTGGTCGAATCCGGTGTCGTGTAGAGACTTTGTGAGTCAAACGTATCTAGAATCGAGTTTAGTACTATGAGGAGTTCGACCCCCACTTTGACGTAAGGGACCTTGGTGTACTTATTACTCGAAGTCACTTCTTCCTTCCCTCCTTACCCATGACCTCTTGGTCATTGTCACAGACATTATCCTCTAGAAGCACGGACCGGAATCCATCGTGAACGACTTCAAAAACTGAGGCAAGACTTTCTTCTCCTTCCTAGTACTACATACTATGCCCCTGAAATGACCCTCTACAAGAACGAGTCGAGGTGGTTGTGTTTCTATGGGGAGGTGCACTCGGGGGTGGAGACCTCATTGACCCCCTCGTCCACTCCCACAATCCTTGTGGACAAACGAACGGAGTAAGGACCATCGGACTCATTAAAAAACCTTATAAGAAGATTATTTATATTTTTTTGGATTTTCTTGTGTACTTTTTCGGTCCTTTGAACCCACCTTTATAGACCCTCATCTTAAGAGTTGCTTCTAAGACCTCTCCATTCTCTTTGTCCTTACTCTCTTCATCCTGGGTCGGACCTTGGGGTCGAGGAAGTACATCGTTACACTAGGACCTGGTCGGTGATTAAGAAAGACTCGGAACAAGAGAGTAAATACTCTATCCTCATTATCGGCATAGAAGAATTATCCTAACAATACTTTTAATTTACTCTACTAAATTATCTATGGAACGACGTGTCTTATTTACGAATCAATTACAATTGATAATAGTAGTAACACCAATAATAACAATAAGACAACCGACGTTTGTGTCATCCCCGAAACCCTAGGTTCCGTTCCTCTACAGGACCGGGAAACCTCTATCCCTCACTTCGGGTCTCTGTAACCCATGTCCGAACTCTGAGTCTTTAATGAAACTTAAAGAAATAAAAGAGATGACTCAATGTTATACAATGTAACAAAAGATAGTCCCTTTGGAGGGGGTGGGGGGTAAGATCCAACTCATTAAGGTGAACTCATCCTTAAGAATCTTTAGTTAGAATTCTTTTACTAGTATCCGAACGTATCCCTATATCGTTGTCTCTATAAGGAACGTGATAAAACAAACCACCCCCAGTGGTTTTTCAACTTTTAGTGAATTTTTTGAGGGTTGTCAGGTCCTGACTAATTTAACTTGTCATAAAATTCTTCATGGTCAAAACTGTGAAAACCGATGTTTATCTTATAGGAGGGGAGAAGACGGGGAAATTTTCCCACATGTTCTTAGGAGGACAGTTACGTCCTCTACGTTCTCTGTGCCGGAACTAGGGACCCAATCCATCTAGGTGACCAAATCCTTTCCGTTGAACGAGGTCATAAGAACGGACCTTTTTAGGTACCCGTCTCCTCGGACCACCCGATGTCAGGTACTGTAACGTTTCCCAGTCTGTGTCGACTCACTGACTCGTACACACGGATACGTACACACACGTGTGCACGTGTGTGTGTGTGTGTGTGGGGACTTCTGTAATTTATTATTCACGTCTCCATCCCGACCAGGGTTGACACAATAAAGTTCCACACCAAATTAAAGAGAACTAAATTAAAGAGAACACCAAATTAAGGAGAAATTCGATGCGACACAACCGAAGTGTGAATCTGACCATCGGTCTACCGACATGGTAAAGGTCGTAGGGAAGATCTCTCTTGTTGGAGGTCCCTTTCCTCTTAGGGGAGAAGAAAAAACCTTCGTAGGTCGACTAGGAGGGAGAGGACATGCTATATGTGTTACTTTCCTTTTCGTCTATATTTTGATTTCCCGTTAAAAGGAACAGAGGAAAAGTTCTTTATAAACGGGTAAGAAAAGAAGGTCTACTTGAAATCTTAATCAAATAGTTAAAAGTATTTTATAGGAGAAACTAAAACTGAACTAATAAAACCTAAATGTCTAAGTAGACCCCCTCTTTACCGGGATGCACAATAAAATTAAATCTTTTGTGTTTTCACCATCGTAATAAATATTAGAGCTTTTCACCCTTTCTCAAAGGATAGATAGTTGTCCTTTTTCCTACTTATTTTGTACCATATCAGTATGTGATCTTATAGTATATAGTCAATTTTCCTTACTTGACCGTTGTATCCTATCACGAATTTCTATACTATAGTACTACACTTAATGTTTTTCGCGTGTCATGTTTTGAGAGACACCAAGTGTTTATGTACGTATACATACATTTTTGGTATTTTTCCACAATCTTCCTACGCAGTTTAAGTACTATTACCAACGGAGATCCCTCGTAACTTCCTCTTACGTCTTTTCCTCTGAAGTCGACATAGATATTACAAAATAAAGAACGTAAATTTTTATAAGTTTTACATCATCGGAGACCCCCGTCTCTTGACCTATAGACCCGTTGTCACCTATCCTCTACGTATGAGAGAATGGAAAATACAAAACTTCGGTACACTTACAGAATGGTTGAGTCGTATTTTTTTTGTTTGTTGGTTTGTTTTTCTGAGATTTTGTGTACTGTTATCCGATTGTCACTAGATAAAAGTGACCCTGAAAATAAGAGATACAAAAAGTATACAATTTCTAAAGAAATTTTTCTCTTTTCTATCATTGAACGTGGCTCCACTACCTCGACCTCCTCCACTTCCACCACCGACCACCGTCGACTCCTTCTCCACCTCCACACCTCCCAACCACGAAACACAGGTCACACTATATACAAGAGTGTACGGGAGACGTACTTGAAACGTACATATTATTCGAAAGGGGACAACAGGGGGTTAGGTCTGTGAACACACACTCAAAACTTTGAACTCCTCCCTGTATAAAATCTTCGTACGAAACATCAGTTGACACAGGAATCTCACCAACTATGAAACCCTAGGTCAGAGTGACCAAAGGAGAGATATGTGACCGTTGTAGAGTAAGAACGATCCTATGAATCAGGACCCAGTATAACCTGTTACTACACTTTTGGTGTCAAATAAAGTGAACGAAAGAACTGAAAGGAGGGGAAAAAGAAGGTTTTTTTCTTTGAGATCCACATAAGAGTTCTCTTCTTGTCTTCGGATCTTTTTCCTGATGAAGGGACCCCAGATCACCCTCTGTCTTTACGGTCGTCGAACAACAAAAAAATTTTAAATGAAATAACTTCATATCAACTAAATGTTATACAATTAAAGACGACACGTCGTTTCACAACTTAATACGGAAATTTATGTAAGAAAAAGTATAAGAAAAGATAATACTAAATGGCGTCCTATGACTTATATCAAGGGGCGTGATATGTCATCCTGGAACGACAAATAGGTAAGATATATTCTCACAAGTAGACGATCGGGGTTTGAAGGTTAGGTAAGGGGAAGGCAGGGGGCGGGGGAACCATTGGTGTGTAGAGTAGAGATACGGACTCAGACAAAGACAAAGTATCTACTCCAGTAAACACAGCATAAAATCTAAGGTGTATATTCACTATAACATAAATAAAAAGACTGATTAACTATGAAGTGAATCATACTATTACAAATACAAGTAGGTACAAAGACGTTTACCGTAATAAAGTAGAAGAAATTTTACCGATTCATCATAAGGTAACATATATAACTATACAAGAACAAATCAGCGATTCAGTACAGACTGAGAAAACGTTGGGTACCTGACATCGTGTGGTCCGAGGAGACAGGTATCCTAAGGGGTCAGTTCTTATGACCTCACCCAACGGTAAAGGAAGAGGTCCCCTAGAAGGACTGGGTCCCTAACTTGGGTGCACAGGACACAGAGCACGTGACCGTTCACCTAAGAAATGGTGACGCGGTGGTCCCTTTGTATGACTATATATGGTGTAGAAATAGGTAAGTAGACCGTATCTAACAAAGACACAGAACAGATACACTTATTTCCCGTGCTCATAGAAATACTTAATATCAAAACAGACCTATATAAGAGTTCTCACCTTACGACCTAGAATACGTCGTTGAGACAAAAATCCAAAAACTCCTTGGAGGTACGAATAAAGGTATCACCGATGTGGTTAAATGCAAGGGTGATTGTCCCATCTTCACAAGGGAAAAAACGTTTAGGAGAAACCGTAAACAATGAACACCCGAAAAATTACTACCGGTAAGACACTCCACCATGGAGTAACCTCAAACCAAAAAAAAAAAAAAAATTAAAATAAAAAAAATAAAAAATTTAAAATTTTAGAAAATTAAGAATGTACGCAAGGGTTTGTACTTGGGGGGAGGGTGGAGGGAGGGGTGTTGTAGAGAGACCCAGTAGGGGTGCGTGGTCGGGGTTCGTTCGACGTGGGATGCAGTCTGTACCTGACCGCTAAGTTAAGAATGTACTGTCATATGTACAATCTTAAGGGTAAGAGGGTTTAGTAGGGTGGGAGAGGGAGAGGGAGACTCAGGTTTTCAGGCAATATGTGTAGACACAGAAAAAAGGACAGAACGTATGTCCCAGCAGTAACGGTAGAAGGATTTAAGGTATATATACACAATCATATGACATAACCACAAAAAGAAAGACCGAATGAAGTGAGACATATTAGCCGAGGTCAAAGTAGGTAGAGTAGTCTTGACTAAGTTTACTTAAGAAAAATTGCCGACTCATTATGAGGTAACACATATACATGGTGTCGAAAGAATAGGTAAGTAGACGACTACCTGTAGATCCAACAAAGGTACAGGACCGATAATATTTGTCACGACGCTACTTGTAACCCCATGTACACAGAGAAAGTTAAGACCAAAGGAGCCACACATACGGGTCGTCACCCTAACGACCCAGTATTCCATCAAGATAAACGTTAAAAAATTCCTTAGAGGTGTGACAAGAGGTATCACCGACATGATCAAACGTAAGGGTGGTTGTCACATCCTCCCAAGGGAAAAGAGGTGTGGGAGAGGTCGTAAATAACGAACGTCTAAAAACCTAGCGTCGGTAAGACTGACCACACTTCACCATGGAGTAACACCAAAACTAAACGTAAAGAGATTATTACTCACTACAACTCGTAGAAAAGTACACAAACAATCGGTAGGCATACAGAAGAAACCTCTTTACAGATAAATCAAGAAACCGGGTAAAAAACTAACCCAGCAAATAAAAAGACCTTAACTCGACGTATTCAACGAACATATAAAAACTCTAATCAACAAACAGTCAACGAAGTAAACGATAATAAAAGAGGGTAAGTCTTCCGACAGAAAAGTGGAACGAATATAAAAGGAAACAACATGTCTTCGAAAATTAAAATTAATCTAGGGTAAACAAATAAAAACGAAAATAAAGGTCTTAAGACCCTCCACCTAGTATCTCCTAGGACGACACTAAATACAGACTCTCACAAAACGGATACAAGAGGAGATCGTCAAAATATCAAAGACTAGAATGTAAATCTAGAAATTAGGTAAAACTCAAATAAAAATGTAAAAAGATTATCAATCACTACAACTCGTAGAAAAACACGGACAACCAATAGGGTTGTCGAACAAAGAACTCCGGTTCCTCCTTTCTCAGGTGACTCCGTCGTCCAACCATCCTTTTCACTATTTCTACTCTTTCTCTCAATAGAAAACCCTTTCATCTTGTTCCATGAGTGAGGACCCTCAAAATTAATCAAGGACTCCTATAGAAAATTATAAACTTCCTCCGTTTCCACTTCTAATCTTTGGGGACCCGAAACGAAGAAATTTGTGTTAAGTCGAGGCTCCGACACTACATCCCAAAATATAGACAATACTATCATTAACCAACTGACATGTCTCGTTCTTCACCGAAAAAAACCTAGAGTAATGTCTACATTAAAGTCTCGACACCTTGAGACTCCTAGGAACACGGTCCCAAAGTCAACGTGAAGGTATATATAAGTGTCATACTGAATGTCGGAGAAGATAGAAGTAGATAAGTCTCCACCGTCAGAGATATTTTGACACCCCCACTCTGTGCTCGTCCTTCTTTGTGTCTACATCGTTCTTCGGTACAGGAAACAGAGACGTGGGAGAGGTCGTAAATAACAAACATCTAAAAAAACTATTACCGGTAAGACTGGTCACACTCCACTAGGACGGAACACCAAAACTAAACGTAAAGAGATTAACAATCACTACAACTCGGAGAAGAGCACACGGAGAACCGGTAGACATACAGAAGAAACCTCTTTACAGACAAATCCAGAAGACGAGTAAAAAACTAACTCGAAAACAAAATATAACTCGACGTACTCGACAAACATATAAAACCTCTAATGATGAATGTGACAACCCTCTTACATTTAACTATGTCAGTGATACCTCTGTTTGTACCTCCAAGTAACTTTTTGATTTTTATCTTGGTACTATACTGGGTCGTCAGGGTGAGGACCCGTAGATGGGTCTCTTTGATTATTAAGGTTTTCTATGTGCGTGGGAACGTCGTGATAAATGTCATCGGTCCTGTACCTTTGTTGGTTTTACGGGTAGTTGTCTCCTTTCATATTTCTTCTAATACCATGTATATGTGTTACCTTATAATAAGTCGTAAATTTTCCTTACTATAACACGGTAGACGTTTCTACAACTACCTGGGTCCCTGACAGTATGTCTCACTTCAATTCAGTCTTTCTCTTTTTGTCTATAACACATAATCGTGTATATACACCTTAGATCTTTTTGCCATGTCTAATTTGATAAACGTTTCGTCTTTATCTCTGTGTCTACACCTTTTGTTTACATACTTGTAGTCCACTCCTTTCCCCTCCACCCCACTTAACCTTAACTGTATATATGTGACGTGACACCGTGACCACCACTTCTTGGACGGACGGCTACGTCCTCTATAATCTCTACGCCCAAGTCAAGGGTCAAACCCTTCTAGGGGACCCCCTCCCGTTCCGTTAGGTGAGGTCATAAGAACGGACCTATTAGGGTGCCTGTCTCCCCGTACCACCCGATATCAGGTATCCCAACGTTTCTCAGCCTGTGTTGACTTCACTGAATTGTGTGTGAATAACAACAAGTCAGTGGATCAACACAGACTGAGAAACACTGGGGTACATGAAGTCGGGCGGTCCGGAGGGACAGGGAATGGTAGAGTGGCTCAAACGGGTTCAAGTACAGGCAGGTTGGTAGAGTAGGAGACAACGGATGAAGACGAAAAGACGGAAGTTAGAAAGGGTCGTAGTCGCAGAAAAGGTTACTCAGTCGACAAACGTAGTCCACCGGTTTCATAAATATGTGTGTACATATTTTGTCTATTGATTCTTGGAGGTTTCTTTTCTTTTCGGTACAGAAAACACTTTGTTTCTGTCGTCTAATGACCACCTATCGTACTCCTCCTTTCTACTTTTCCCTCTTTCACCCACGGTGTCTGATTTACTGGGACTACGACCCTTTCTGACTTCCACCCTCCCTTTCCCCTGTTCTGTTACTCTACCAACCTACCGTAGTGACTGCGTTACCTGTACTCAAACTCATCCGAGGTCCTCAACGATTTCCTGTCCCTTCGGACCACATGACGTCAGGTACCCCAACGTTTCTCAGCCTGTACTGACTCACTGACTTGACTTGACTTGTCTGATTACACAGGGGGGTCGGTTCAAGTATACAACATTGGATTACGGTTTACACTACCATAATTCCCGCACCACCAGACTAATTCCTTCCACTTATCCAGTACTGCAACCTCGGAAGTACTTACCATAAGTCAAGTCAAGTCAAGTCAGCGAGTCAGCACAGGCTGAGAAACGCTGGGGTACTTAGGGTCGTGCGGTCCGGAGGGACAGGTAGTGGTTGAGGGCCTCAAGTGAGTCTGAGTGCAGGTAGCTCAGTCACTACGGTAGGTCGGTAGAGTAGGAGACAACAGGGGAAGAGGAGGACGGGGGTTAGGGAGGGTCGTAGTTTCAGAAAAGGTTACTCAGTTGAGAAACGTACTCCACCGGTTTCATGACCTCAAAGTCGAAGTCGTAGTAAGGGAGGTTTCTTTAGGGTCCCGTCTAAAGGAAGTCTTACCTGACCAACCTAGAGGAACGTCAGGTTCCCTGAGAGTTCTCAGAAGAGGTTGTGGTGTGAAGTTTTCGTCGTTAAGAAGACGCGAGTCGGAAGAAGTGTCAGGTTGAGAGTGTAGGTATGTACTGGTGTCCTTTTTGGTACCGGAACTGATCTGTCTGGAATCAGCCGTTTCATTACAGAGACGAAAACTTATATGA
>SJYO01018757.1:47918544-48165249 GCA_006410555.1 Capra ibex | reverse complement strand
CTACCCTGGTCTACGGTACTAGAAGCAAAAGACTTACAACTCGAAATTCGGTTGAAAAAGTGAGAGGAGAAAGTGAAAGTAGTTCTCCGAAAAATCAAGGAGAAGTGAAAGACGGTATTCCCACCACAGTAGAGGTATAGACTCCAATAACCATAAAGAGGGTCGTTAGAACTAAGGTCGAACACAAAGAAGGTCACGTTGCAAAGAGTACTACATGAGACGTATCTTCAATTTATTCGTGTTTCTGTTATATGTCGGAACTACATGAGGAAAAGGATAAACCTTGGTCAGACAACAAGGTACAGGTCAAGATTCACAACGAAGGACTGGACGTATGTCTAAAGAGTTCTCCGTCCAGTCCACCAGACCATAAGGGTAGAGAGAGTCTTAAAAGGTGTCAAATAACACTAGGTGTGTCAGTCACGGGAATATTTCCTTCGGGGTCTCTCGAGAAAGGGAAGGGTAGTACTTTTCTGTCGGTAGATACTTGGTGCTTTACCCGGGAGTCGTCAGTCCGGGATTCTGGGACGACCCCGGAACTAGAACCTGTCGGTTGGAGGTCATGACACTCGTTCTTTACAACTTCGGTGAGTCAGATATTATAAAACAGTATCCTGGGCCGTGACGGATTCTGTCACACAGAGAGACAAGAAATAACAAACAAAACCGAGAAAAATATCATGATCCTTTACACAAAAAGACTCCACGTAAGAAGGGTGGTATTAAGTCTACCTGCAACGACGGTACAAACTTTTGCTGAACTTTACTATTAACCACAACAAGACGTTTGTGAATGATTCTTACTACTTTGATAAATGTACAACCCCTATGACACGGTCTTTTTAATGATTTATTTAATATAAGAAAGGGAAGGTGTTTTAGTCTCAATGTCTCTCGTTAAATAATCGGTAAAAGAAACCGTTCCTTGAACTCTCTGTTACGGAATAAAGAAATTTTAAGTTTAATTACTAGAATCTGTAATTCAAAGGTTCCCTTTCTGAGAAACTTTACAGACATATCATAGACCCACAAAAACACAACTTAAATGAAATTCATATTAGAAATGTTAAACTAAAGTTATTACACTTTACATATCTTACCCTTCCGACACCCCTGTTTGTGATTTTACAAAAAGTAATCAAAAGAAACTTGTATCTACAAGACCAACTAAAATATAAAAGTACGAAGATAAAAAAGTTCATAAAACGTTAAACATAATATTGAACTTTTTATTTTTATCGACAATTGTTAGTGAGACATTCGAAAACAAACGGTATACTAACGTTTTCAAATTTTATAAATACTTCGTTTCTCTGACGTTTAACTTTTGAGGTTTTACAATTGTCACTAAGAAAAAAAAGAAAGACTTCATCTTTTCCTATCGGAATAACGAAACGGTCCGTTTCCTGAGGGTGGAACTTTTTGATACACAGGGTTGGGTCCTCTCGAACTACTCAAAATATTGTTATGAAGTTCCCACCCCACTGTCACCAAGAAAAACTCTATATTTAGAAAGAAATAAAATTAATAAGGTATTACTTGTCTTTGATGAAAGTATTATCTTTTTTAAATAAAATTCTTACTTAAATAATCTGAACTAGGTTTCTTTACGGTTTTCCCAGTCCTGTCGAATCGTAAAAGAGAGAGTGTCACCGTAAGACTTTAGAAAAAACTTTCCTGTACAAAAAGGGACTATAGTTAGAGTCCTCCAACTTCCTGTATGGGATTTGTGGAGACCGAAAGAAATTATTGACTAAACTTACATAATAGGAGTATAAAAATCTTTAAGAAGAACTAAGAGTGACACTGAGTTGAACTTCTTTTTTTACGTAAACACGGATTAAAATTATTTTTCAGAATTCCCTTTATACCGACTTAATTAAAGGTCAAGGAACAATGACCTCACGAAAACATCCCTATGACCAGTATACATAAATGGGACTCCAGATCAGAGTTGATCTTACCTCTTTCACAGTCAAAGAACGCCCCGGACCTCCGACTGGTGGTGACCTCCCTCGTTTCTCACTCTTACGTCTAAAAACGACTTTTCCCTCCATTCAAGTTACAAGTCTTTCGTCACAATCACAGTCGAGGTTCTCCTTTTAATCTTTTCTTCTTTACAATCTTATGTCCCAAATTTGGTCATTTGGAATAGGGTTTAAATCAATACGGTACATATATCGAAACCCGTCCCGTGAATTAAAAAAACTGGAAGACAAAGGGGTAGATATTTTATCAACACTGGGTCCATAATCGACTCCAATAGGTTAAAAACCGGGATTTATTCAAACCGAAGACCTATTTCAAGTTACGGGAGAGAATCGTCAATCTTAATCTCTGAACTTTGATAATCGAGTTTTTTACCTTTTTAAAAAAAAGAAAGGGTCACTTCAGGTCACTACCTGTTATTTCTCGACCGTACGACAGAGATTGTGGAGTCTAAGTCCGACGAAGGTCCAAAAGGGAGATGAGAAAGAACCCAAGGGACAGGAGTACCGGGGTCTACCTTAGGGTCGGCAGTGTGGTTCGAAGTTCGTCGTATCTCCTCCTTTTCTCCTTATTCTTGTACCCCTTTTCCTACATATGATAGATAGAAAATCCCCTCACCGGTAATGTGTTCCGTCAGGGGAGGTTTTCTCCAGGACACTACGGTTGACCAATTTTCTTAGGAAATAAGTAAGAAGGAGTAACCTTATTATTAGTATAAGGAGAATGTCACACTGACATCGTATATTAAGTCCCGAGACGTGTTATAGTGTATCGTCTTTTAGTTCTAAAAATAATTATTGATATAAGTTAAGTCAAGTCAGCGAGTCAGTACAGGCTGAGAAACGTTGGGGTACCTGACGTCGTACGGTCCGAAGGGAGAGGTAGTGGTTGAGGGTCTCGAACGAGTTTGAGTACAGGTGACTCAGTCACTACGGTAGGTGACAGTAGGGGAAGAGGACGGAAGTTAGAAAGGGTCGTAGTCCCAGAAAAGGTCACTCAGTCAAGAAGTGTAGTCCACCGGTTTCCTAACCTCGAAGTCGAAACCTTATTGAGGAAGGTTACTTATAAGTCCTGACTAAAGGAAATCCTACCTGACCAACCTAGAGGAACGTCAGGTTCCCTGAGAGTCCCCAGAAGAGGTTATGGTGTCAAGTTTTCGTAGTTAACAAGCCGTGAGTCGAAAGAAATACCAAGTTGATCATGTAGGTATGTACTGATGACCTTTTTTGTATGGAAACTGATCTACCTGGAAACAACCGTTTCATTACTTAGACGAAAAATTATACGACAGATCCAACCAGTATCGAAAAGAAGGTTCCCCGTTCGTAGAAAATTAAAGTACCGACGTCAGTGGTAGATGTCAGTAAAACCTACACAATCAGTAAGTCAGTACAGGTTGAGAAACACTGGGGTACCTGATATCGGACGGTCAGAGGAGACATTTAAGAGGTCTGTTCTTATAACCTCACCCAACGACAAGGGTAGAGGTTCCCCAGAAGGGGGACCCTAGTCTGGACCCAAAGGACGTAACGTCCGTCTAAGAAATGACAGACGCGATAGTCCCTTCGGGGTCACTAAAACTTCAGGTTCTCTTATTTCAGACAGTGACAAAGGTAACAAAGGGGTAGATAAACGATACTTCACTACACTGACCTACGGTACTAGAGTCAAAAAACTTACAACTCAAAATTCAGTCGAAAAAGTGAGAGGAGAAAGTGAAAGTAGTTCTCCGAGAAATCAAGAAAAAGTGAAAGACGGTACCCCACCACAGTAGACGTATAGACTCGAATAACTATAAAGAGGACCACTAAATCTAAGGTCGAACACGAAGTAGATTGGGTCGTAAAACGTACTATATGAGATGTATATACAATTTATTCATCTCACTGTTATATGTCGGAACTGCATGAGGAAAGGGTTAAAACTTGGTCAGGCAACAGGGTACAGGTCAACATTGACAACGAAGAGCTGAACGTACGTCTAAAGAGTCCTCCGTCCAGTCCACCAGACCATAAGGGTAGAGAAAGTCTTAAAAGGTGCCAAACAACACTAGGTGTGTCAGTTTCCGAAATCCCATCAATTACTTCGTCATCTATAAAAAGACCTTAAGAGGACGAAAAAGATAATAGGTTACTTAAAACCGTTAAACTAGAGACCAAGGAAACAGAAAAATTTTAGGTCGAACATATAGACCTTAAAGAGTCAAGTACTTGACAACTTCGGATCGAACCTCCTAAAACTCGTACTGGAACGATCGTACACTTTACTTATGTTAACACACCGTTGAACTTGTAAGAAATCGTAACTGGAAGAAACCCTAACCTTACTTTTGACCGGAACAGGTCAGAACACCGGTGACGACTTAAAAGATTTAAACGACCGTATAACTTACGTCGCGGAAGTGTCGTAGCAGAAAATCCTAAACATTATTGAGTCGACCTTAAGGTAGTGAAGGTGATCGAAACAAGCATCCCTACGAAGGATTCCGGGTGAACTGAAGTGTAAAATCCTACAGTCCGAGATCTCACTAGTGTGGTAGTACTAATAGACTCAGTAATTCTAGAAAAAAACATATCAAGAAGACACATAAGAACGGTGTAGAAGAAATATAGAAGACGAAGAGAATCCAGGTATGACAAAGAAAGGAAATAACACGGGTAGAAACGTACTATACAAGGGAAGTATAGAGATTAAAAGAACTCCTCTATAGATATTATTGTAATATATTTATCGATATAATCAACGTAATAATAATTTAAGTGTAATCATCTAATTACGATTTGATATTGAGAGTAACAACATTTTAAGTCTTGTCCGACCCTTATTAGAGTTTACCGGTATCTACACGAGAAAAACCCAAGACCTACGCACCGTACCCCCGGTCCGGTCGACCGGTTTAGTTTACAAGTTCAGGTTTGGACCGTTTGTACCGAAATTCACTGAGGGATAAGAAACAGAGTAAATCAAATAAATTCCCCAGATTTTATAGTAAGTACATCTATAAAGAAAATGCCCGTTAATTGTTATTAACGAGTCTTTTAGTCTAAACGACTCTCAATTTAGACCCGACCCTTGACTCGATTCGTCAAAGATTCACGACAACATAACTTAAGAGTGTTAGGAACCTCTCTTTACGTCAATCAGTTCAGAGTATACACCTTACCTCCCAATCTCTCTCCTTCAGTACAAAAGTTCCAGTGTTTCGATCTTCCAGTTTCTCTAGTTCTCGTTTAGAAGTAGAGAATTGGTGAGATGATATATGGGTAGACAGTAACAGGAGTTGTCCCTAATATAGACCAAACACCCAGATTCCTGTGGTAATTTACAGTAACAAGGGTTTATATCTGACTCAAATTGAAACCTTCCGGGTCCAAGAGGACTCATAACCACACGACCCACAGGGGTCCGTCCAAGAATCATGTCTGTGGTTCAAATCAGTGTTGGACTTGAAAAACAAGTAAACATGGTGTGATAGTAAAAACTCACCAAGTTTTTCAGAATACAACGATAATAATAAATGAGGTTCATGTAACAAATAAAGGTCAATAGTTAATCCAGATCGTATAAGATACGTAAATTGTGTTAAAGGGGATAATAGGGAATTCGATGTCAAAAGTTTCTTGTAGAACCTCCACCCTTGTAGAAGCTACATAAATAACCATTTCTACTAAGAAATATTAGAGAAATAAAACTCAGACGGATGGGCGAGTAGAGGATTGGGGGTCGTTTAGTGACTAGGAAATCGACCATAGGAAAGAAATGACTTATATTTTGGTCTTTTTTTGGGTACTTTTCTAATGATCGTTTATTTGTACTATATTTTGATGTTTATTTGTACCTTTTATCAGATAGACGGACATTAGTTTATTTGTGAGAACTTTTATATTTCTCCATTGAACGGATAATATAGTCGTTTTACTAAAATTTTACTATTATAGATTATGAACATTGTGACCACTTTGATCATAAGAAGTGAGGTCACTTTTACCGTATTGGAAGATCTTTTGTCGTAAAGTGATATACACACGTTCGAGTCAACGAATTCAGTACAGACTGAGAAACACTGGGGTACCTGACATCGGTCGGTCCGAGGAGACAGGTCCCTTAAAAAATCCGTTCTTATGGTCTCACCCAACGGTAAAGTAGGAGACCTCTTAGAAGGACTGGGTACCTATCTTGGGTTCAGAGGACGTAGAGGACGTAACCGTCCGTCTAAGAAATGGTGACTCGGGTAGACCCTTCGGGGAATGATACATGTTTCCCGGGATTTCTACAAGTGTCGACAACTAGATTATCAAGGTATAGATCCTTAGAAAGTATTCTTTAATCATATTTTCCCCTTTAAATATACGTGACCATACAATGAAAGTCATAATAAATAATTTTTTGGGGATTTATAGGGTAATATTCTCCTACTGATTTATTTACACTACAGTAATTAACACTTTATAACTCGTCAACAATTTATATACGTCAATGTACGAATGTTTGTTTATACAATTTCTTTCCTTTTTTCAAACATCCTTATGGTATTAATATTGAGACACATTTCTAATCCTATTTAACAATTTCTTTGACTGTTCTTTTGTAAGTCAATATTTATTTTCAAATAGTGTTGAAGTAAAGGTATTCTACAAGGTCCTACGATTTATTTCTATAAACACTTTATACCGAACAGTATAAACAACTAATACTGAGTAGAAACCCGTAATCACAGTAAGGAACCTTAACCTCCGTTTCTTGACCCTGACAGACGTGTTTTTATACCGGTACCGGACCTTCTTGGTGTCACACTACCGTTATTTATTCACACAGTCTTGAACCTGGGATAGGTTTAAGATCTCAAAATGACTGCGGTTTTCAAAAGTGGTTCGACCCTATAACAAAACACTTCCTTATATTACGAGAACTATCTGACTTCGGACTGTGGGTCCAGTCAAGTTAAGTCAGCGAGTCAACACAGGCTGAGAAACGCTGGGGTACCTGACGTCGTCCGGTACGAAGGGACAGGTAGGGTTGAGGGCCTCAAATGAGTCTGAGTACAGGTGACTCAGCCACTATGGTAGGTTGGTAGAGTAGGAGACAGCAGAGGAAGAGGAAGACAGAAGTTAGAAAGGGTCGTAGTCCCAGAAAAGGTTGCTCAGTCAAGAAACGTAGTCCCACCCGTCTCATAACCTCAAAGTCGAAGTCGTAGTCAGAAAGGTTACTTATAAGTTCCGACTAAAGGAAATCCTACAAGACCAAACTAGAGGAACGTCAGGTTCCCTGAGAGTTCTCAGAAGAGGTTGTGGTGTCAAGTTTTCGTAGTTAAGAAGACGTGAATCGAAAGAAATATCAGGTTGGGAGTGTAGGTATGTATTGATGACCTTTTTGGTATCGAAACTGATCTGTCTGGAAACAACCGTTTCATTACAGAGACGAAAAATTATATGACAGATCCAACCAATATCGAAAAGAAGGTTCCTCGTAGAAAATTAAAGTTCCGACGTCAGTGGTAAACGTCACTAAAACCTCGGGGGGTTTTATTTCAGACAGTCACAAAGGTAACAAAGGGGTAGATAAACGGTACTTCACTACCCTGGTCTACGGTACTAGAATCAAAAGACTTACAACTCAAAATTCAGTTGAAAAAGTGAGAGGAGAAAGTGAAAGTAGTTCTCCGAGAAAAACCTTAACCGAATTTCATCTCTTACGAAAGTGAGTTTCAAAGTGGTTTATACGTGGTACAGGAACACAACTGTCTAGATCAATTCGGGGGGTAAATCCAAGAACCAAAAATGTGAAGACTTAGTGTGGAAGATTCAGAAGATTGAGAACTTAAAAGGATGGTGACAGAAGAATGAGGACTAAATAAAGTCTCCTTCGTCTCTCTATATACTTACCGTTAAAATAACCGTGTGTAAGACCTTCGACGTTAGTCGTATATATATATATATATATATATATACATACATACATATATATATACTGAGTACCGGTCTCTATAAAATATTTACTAAGGTCAACTATGGTCTATAAATAAAAGTCAAGTTCAGAGTGTAATGTTTGAACATTGTTCTTTGTGTAGAGTAGAACCTTTTCTCGAAAACATCGTGTAATCTTTTTGTGTACGTAAACTCCTTTTTTCCTTAGCTTATGTGGTCTTACTGTTAACTCAATACCAACACTCAAACTACCATTTTGTGAAATAAAATTAGTAGATTTGATATGAATACAATAAAAGAAACCAGATTCGTAATTTTATTAAGACCAACTAAGACCTCTTTACTTTTATGTCGGATTACAGAAGATCAAATTTTTTTTGTTTGTAAAAAGCTTCATACTTCCCAACGACAATGACTCCTGTTAGGTTTTAGACACGATATCTAAAAAAAACACACACACACACGATATCTAATTCTTTGGTTAAGAATTTTCGTAAAGGGGTTTAAAAAAACCTTCTTCCGTCGTGGTTTTCTTACTTACCTAGTAAAGGTTTCCCCTTTTAAAGTACTTAGACTGACAAAAGACACACACACAAAGTTTTCGTTAGTACGAAAGAGTATCCGAATAAATACGTACATTAATAGACTAAAAGAAAATTTTCTCACAAGACTTGTACATGTATGATGATAAAATTTTTATCTATTGGTTTTCCTGGAGGACATATCGTGTCCCTTTAAACGAGTTACAACACACCGTCGGACCTACCCTCCCCTCAAACCCCCTCTCACCTATGTATATATACATTCCGTCTCAGGGAAACGACATGTGGACTTTGTTAGTGTTGCAACAGTTAACCGATATGGGGTTATGTTTTACGACGACGACGACGATTCAGTGAAGTCAGTACAGGCTGAGAGACGCTGGGACATCTACCGTCGGGTGGTCCGAGGTGACAGGGACCCTAAGACGTCCGTTCTTGTGACCTTACCCAACGGTAAAGGAAGAGGTTACGTCCTTTCACTTTTCACTTTCACTTCAGCGAGTCAGTACAGGCTGAGAATCACTGGGGTACCTGACGTCGGATGGTCCGAGGAGACAGGTACCCTAAAAGGTCCGTTCTCACGACCTCACCCCACGGTAACGGAAGAGGAGGTTATGTTTTATTTTTCATTTTTTTCTCTCACAAGGTCAATTGATAACAATGTAGTTACGTCGTATTTTAGAGTCATCGTATGTTGTCATTCGAGTACTTACTCATCTAATCCACCTCCAGCCGAGTACACGCGACCAGAGTCGACTCACAGTGGACAGTCCGACGTCACCGACCTCACCGAAAGAAGAGTGACTTCCAGATCCGATCTACCCAAAGTGGACGGAGAGTAGGAGGGGCCTCGGTAGGTCGAGGTCAAGAAGAGTACCGCTGTCGTCTCCTTGTTCTACCGGTAGTCTTTTTAAGTACCGATCCGAAACCCGAGAGAGAAGGAGACGGTGACTACTTTCGTTCGGTGTATCATCTCGGGCTGTACTTCCCGTCCTTTATGTAGTCCGGTAACACTCCGGAACCGTTCCCTTCTCACCTCTTCGTCTTGGGTAGAAAGTTAGATGGAGTCTCTTCCTCTTTCTACTTTCTATCACGGTACTTTTATCTTTTACTAGTTTACCATGTGATCCTTGGGCGTAGTGTTTCCCACTNGAATCACTGGGGTACCTGACGTCGGATGGTCCGAGGAGACAGGTACCCTAAAAGGTCCGTTCTCATGACCTCACCCCACGGTAGCGGAAGAGGAGGTTATGTTTTATTTTTCATTTTTTTCTCTCACAAGGTCAATTGATAACAATGTAGTTACGTCGTATTTTAGAGTCATCGTATGTTGTCATTCGAGTACTTACTCATCTAATCCACCTCCAGCCGAGTACACGCGACCAGAGTCGACTCACAGTGGACAGTCCGACGTCACCGACCTCACCGAAAGAAGAGTGACTTCCAGATCCGATCTACCCAAAGTGGACGGAGAGTAGGAGGGGCCTCGGTAGGTCGAGGTCAAGAAGAGTACCGCTGTCGTCTCCTTGTTCTACCGGTAGTCTTTTTAAGTACCGATCCGAAACCCGAGAGAGAAGGAGACGGTGACTACTTTCGTTCGGTGTATCATCTCGGGCTGTACTTCCCGTCCTTTATGTAGTCCGGTAACACTCCGGAACCGTTCCCTTCTCACCTCTTCGTCTTGGGTAGAAAGTTAGATGGAGTCTCTTCCTCTTTCTACTTTCTATCACGGTACTTTTATCTTTTACTAGTTTACCATGTGATCCTTGGGCGTAGTGTTTCCCACTATTTTCTTCGTCAGTAAGACGACTGAAAAGAATCGGATTGACCAACACAATTGAGAAACGGGTGAAAAACGAGTTGAATCTTTAAATTCCGTCGTTTAATGTCTCTTGTCTCACATACAGAGTATGACTTAGAAAGTCAGTAAAACTGGTTTCGTCGTCTTTATTCTTCCGAAGACTTGTGACGGGGTTCATGTTGAAAATCTTTCTGTATAACTAAAGAAAAAAAGATCAGATTTCGTTCAGGTCGGATACGGTCGGAGTCTCATGAACTTCCTAGAGCCATACGGTTGTATTCTTAACGTCTGTTAACAGACGAGAGTCTAGTTACGACCACTTCCCTTCTCACAGACACGGGACATCGATCCCTTATACTTGTTTTCCCGAAGTAACCAGAAGAGGTAGTGACCTAAACTGTAACTAAAGGTTAAAAATTTTTTCCTTGGGTTTCAATCAACTGAGGGGTACCTCAGTTTATACTCTTACCTTGTCGACGATGGTATCGTGTCTGCCGTCAAAAAGTCTCCCAAATACTTCCTTCATCTTCTGGAAAGGAGGGACTCACTTGACGAGCAAATCCCAGAAAAGTCGTCAAAGATGAGGTCAGTTCTTCGACGATTATGAACTTAACGAATTTTGAGGTCCAAATTGTTGTTGAATTTACTTTTTTTTCCCTTATTTATAGGGGTTTACGATTCTGTCTGCATGTAAATTGTTCATAGTATTTAGAAGAATAAGATTCTTTTCACCTAAAGTTTAAGACCAACACCACGGCTCTCTGAGTAACTGAATCCCTTCATAAAATCGAAGAGAAGCGAAGTAGGAATAGACAAAGGAATAGACATTTCACTCCGTCCCATGTTACAGTGGCTTCTTCGACCGAAGGAGGACCGTCGTACTCCGAATGGTCGTTAGACCTCGATCAGGAGACAAAACGTTCATCTCTTTGAAACTTTTCTTTTCGGGTGTGTTCTAAGGAATTTTTTTGACCTTTATCTTGACGGTATACTGGGTCGTTAGGGTGATGACCCGTGTGTGTGGTTCCTTTGGTCTTAACTTTCTCTGTGCACATGGGGTTACAAGTAGTGTCGTAACAAATGTTATCGGTCCTGTACCTTCGTTGGATCTGCAGGTAGTTGTCTGCTTACCTATTCTTTCGACACCATGTATATGTGTTACCTCATAATGAGTCGGTAATTTTTCTTATATAAACTTAGTCAAGNTCGGTAATTTTTCTTATGTAAACTTAGTCAAGATTACTCCACCTACTTTGACCTCGGATAATATGTCTCGCTTTATTCAATCTTCTTGTGGTTATATCATATGATTACGTATATATACCTTAAATCTTTCTACCATTGTTATTGGGACATACGTTCTGTCGTTTTCTCTGTGTCTACATATCTTGTCAGAAAACCTGAGACACCCTNGGTAATTTTTCTTATGTAAACTTAGTCAAGATTACTCCACCTACTTTGACCTCGGATAATATGTCTCGCTTTATTCAATCTTCTTGTAGTTATATCATATGATTACGTATATATACCTTAAATCTTTCTACCATTGTTATCGGGACATACGTTCTGTCGTTTTCTCTGTGTCTACATATCTTGTCAGAAAACCTGAGACACCCTTTTCCGTTCCCACCCTACTAAACTCTCTTATCGTGACTTTGTACATATAATAGTATACACTTTATCTAGTGGTCAGGTCCAAGTCACGTACTCTGTCCCACGAGTCCCGACCACATGACCTTACTGGGACTCCCTACCCTACCCTCCCCCTACCCTACCCTCCCCTCAAGTCCTACCCCTTGTGTACATGTGGGTACCGACTAAGTACACTTACATATCGCTTTTGGTGGTGTTATAACATTTCATTAATCGGAGGTTAATTTTATTTATTTAATTAAATTTTTTTTTTTCTGACGTGGAATTTTTTTTTTCGTGTGTGTATCAAATCTTCCGTTAGAGACCTCAGATCGAACTACTTTTAGGTTGGGACAGTGACCAATATAACACTAGAACCCGTTCAGCACACCTGGGAGACACGAAGTTAAAAACGTGAACAATACACCCGTTTTTATGACGGACAGAATAACCAACAATGTATTGTAAACGTTTTACCAATTGGGTCACCAAACATCATTTATCAGTTCCCTACAATCGTATATAAACAGAAGAAAGGATCGTAAGTAAGGATAAGGGAAAGAAATTTTCACATAATTAAAACCCTGAAAAGACCACCAGGTCACCAATTCTTAGACGGAAGGTTACGTCCCTGTACCCAAGTTAGGGACCAGACCCTTGATTCTAGAGTGTACGGTGTTTTGTCGACTCGGGAACACGGTGTCGATCTCTTTCCGACATGTGACGTTATTTCTGGGTCGTGTCGGTTTCAATTTTTTCTCTCATACGATTAAAACAAGAACACAGGTGGGACGGGAAGAGAACTGAAGTCGAAAACCCACAAAGACTAATAAACTTGGATCCTTAAAAGCTTAAGAATACGGTAGTTTTACTGACCTCCCGAACAAAAAAAAAAAAAAAAAATTTCGTGTCTGACGACCAAGGTGGAATATCAAAGACTAAGTCATTCAGACCCCGTCCCAACTCTTTAAAATAAAGATCGTTCAAGAGTTCACCACGTCGATATCGACCAGACAAAACGGATACACTAACCGTTACACGATTGGAGAAACATGTATAGTATGATAAATTTGAAGTCTCATTGGGTCACTTCGTTCATAAGAACAATACAGGTAAAGCTCCTACTTCTTTACCTCCGGGTCCAATTGAACGGGTTTTCATTGGGTCGTGACTCTCTCATCCTAAACTCGAGTCCCCAAAGACCTAAGATTAGGTTTCCGGTTTAGTATCACCGAAGCAGTGTGAGAGTTACCGTCCCTAGAAGGAAAGGTCACTCACGAAAGGTCAGATAGGTGTCGTCTCACAATCGGATGGTCCCTTCGATCTAATTAAGGTCTCCACCGACTGATGTGTACCACAACTCTTTTCACAACAACAAGTCAACGAGTCAGTATAGGCTGAGAAACACTGGGGTACCTGTCGTGGTGTGGTCCGAAGGGACAGGAAGTGGTAGAGGACCTCAAACGAGTTTGAGTACATGTAACTCAGCCACTACAGTAGGTTAGTACAGTAGGAAACAGTAGGGGAAGACGAGGACGGGAGTTAGAAAGGGTCGTAGTCCCAGATAAGTTTACTCGACCGAGAACTGTTGTCCACCGGTTTCATAACCTCGAAGTCAAAGTCGTAGTCAGGAAGGTTACTTATAAGTCTCAACTAAAGGAAATCCTAACTGACCAACCTAGAGGAACGTCAGGTTCCCTGAGAGTTCTCAGAAGAGGTTGTGGTCTCAAGGTTTCGCATCTAAGAAGATGTGAGTCGGAAGAAATACGAGGTTGAAAATGTAGGTATATACTGACGACCTTTTTAGTATCGAAACTGGTATACCTGAAAACAGTCGTTTCATTACAGAGACGGAAAATTATGTGACAGATCCGAACAGTATTGAAAAGAAGATTCCTCGTTCGTAGAAAATTAAAGAACCGACGTCAGTGATAGACGTCACTAAAACCTCGGGTTCTTTTATTTCAGATAGTGACAAACGTAACAAGGGGGTAGATAAAAGGTACTTCACTACCCTGGTCTTCGAGTTCGACCTTAGTTCTAACTGTCCTCTTTATAGTTGTTACAGTCTACACGTGTACTACGATGAGATTACCGTCTTTCACTTCTCCTTTATTCTCTGAGAACTACTTCCACTCTCTCCTCTAACTTTTTCGACCGACTTTTGTTGTAAGTTTTTTGATTCTAGTACCGTAGACCAGGGTAGTGAAGTACCGTTTGTCTACCACTTTGTTACCTTTGTTACTCTCTGAAATAAAAGAACCCGAGGTTTTAGTGAGGTCTACCACTGATGTCGGTACTTTGATTTTCTAGGAACAAGGAACCTTCTTTTCGATACTGTTTGGATCTGTCGGAGAATTTTCCGTTTATGTAGTGAAACGGACGTTTCTAGACATATCAGTCTCGTCACCAAAAAGGTCATCAGTACATGTCTACACTCTCAACCTGGTATTCGTTCCGACTCTCGGTTTCTTAACTACGAATACTTAACACCATGACATCTTCTGAGAACGCCTCTTCCGCTACCGTGGGGTGAGATCATGAGAGCGGACCTTTTAGGGTACCTACCTCCTCGGACCATCCGACGTCAGGTACCCCAGCGATTCTCAGTCTGTACTGACTCGTTGAAGTGAAAACGAAAAGTGAAAGTACGTAACCTCTTCCTTTACCGTTGGGTGAGGTCACAAGAACGGACCTCTTAGGGTCCCTGTCCCCTCGGACCACCCGACGACAGATACCCCAACGTGTCTCAGCCTGTGCTGACTTCACTGAATCGTCGTCGTCGTCGTCGTCTTCTGAGAACTCTCAAGGAACCTGTCGTGCTTCTAGTTTGGTCAGTTAGGATTATAAGTTGAGACTTACAAGTAACCTTCCTGACTACGACTTTGACTTCGAGGTTATGAAACCGGTGGACTACAGTTCTCGGTTGAGTAACCTCTCCTGAGACTACGACCCTTTCTAACTCCCGTCCTCGTCTTCCCCCACTGTCTCCCACTCTACCGACCTACCGTAGTGGTTTAGTTACCTGTACTCAAACTCGTTTGAGGTCCTCTATCCCTTCCTGTCCCTTCGGACCACACCACGAGAGGTACCCCAGTGTTTCTTAGCCTGTACTGACTCGTTGACTTGTTGTTGTAAGACACTTATTCAACTTATTTGTCCGACTGTTATATGTCGAAACAACATGAGGAAAGGGTTAAAACTTGGTTAGTAAACAAGGTACATTCCAAGACTAACAATCAAAATTCCTGACAAAGCAGTGTATGATTCAAGGTCATGTATTCGGACCCAGACAAAGTTCCGAGAACGAGACAAGGTTGACAGGTGAGAGAGGGGATTGAGGCTACCGAGTCGCCCACTTCTTAAGTGTTGCGTCCTCTACGTCCTCTGTGTCTTCTGAGCCCAAACTAAGGACCCAACCCTTCTAGGGGACCTCCTCCTTTACCGTTGGGTGGGGTCATAAGAACGGACCCTTTAGGGTACCTGTCTCCTCGGACCACCCGATGTCAGGTTTCCCAGTGTTTGTCAGTCAGTACTGACCCACTGGTCCGTGTTTGTGTCAGTGGAACGAGACACTAGACTGACTACAGTAATAGAGGATGTTACCCTCTATAATATAGAGGGGAAAGTAAATGAAGGAAGTTTTAAAAGGACCAAGAAGAAACGGGAATGAACAAGATACACTGAAAATCATAACCGAACGACTCCAGATACTTCTTTGAAGATCCTTCAAAACTGACCTTACATAACTGAAATACCTAATTAAACCTCTCTTAACGATAGAAATTTTATCACTTAGAAAGAATGGGTACTTAAACGACGTAAAAAGTGAAGAAAAAGGTCCAAAATTTTTAAATATAGGAAGTTATTTTAAAATATGTGAAAGATATTATAATTAATTATATAAAATAATCGAAACACGACTGTATGGAATATTTATCTTCTATAACAACGATGACACTGGTTACACTAAAAATATAAAAATTTAACCTACAACGACCACATATCTCTATAATAACTAAAACCATATAATAAAACATAGGTGGTTCGAGAATAACGAAAATTATCAAAATTTTATATTAGAGTACCTAAAAAAAGGTACATCTGTTAATATAGTGGACACCCATTACTGTCAAAACTATGAAGGACGGGTTAGTAATTCAGAAAAAAAAGGGGGACCAGAAAAACGAAATCGATCCTGGAAGCCCTTTTACGACTTATGTTAGTCAGGATTTACCGTAAAAATAAGGAATTTTACCTTGTGAAAGTCGTAACGTGATGAGTCGTGTTATAAACAACTGCAAAACCCCATCTATGGGAATTAGTTCATTTCTTTCAAGAGAGGGGCAGGACCAACGATTCTCAAAAATGAACTCAGTTATATTAAAGTAGACAAGAAAAAGACGTAGAAACCTCTAATAGTATACCCAACAGAGAAAAAAAGATAATCCCAACAAATAATGAAAATAACTAAAAGATTATGATTTAGGAGTAACGTAAGAACTTTATTCGGAATGAACCAGTACCCCATAAACAAAAATTTATAAAGTGACGTAAACTAACGATTTTTAAATAAATTCCGAAACTGTAGACACAAGCGTTCACTCGGACTGGACATTAAAAGTGAAAAACACAGTAGGAGGAGGTAAAACCCGTGATTCACAATGTCTCGACATATATTACTCAACCCCTCGAAAAGGAAAGATTTATGAACCTTTGTAAATGTACTTAATCTTTTATAAACAAGAAACATTCAAACTATAGATAGACATGTTAGTAACACCGGGGGGAAAAAAACCTCCTCCCTCTCTCGTATCCAAAAATTTAGTGTCTAAGTCGAAATTGTTCGTATTTAGACAAGTCCAAAAGGTATAAAAAAAATACTCTTTCAAACCACTAAGTTCGGAAAAAAAGAAAGATTTACGTACTGAAAGATTCAAAGTTTAAATAACCGTAGTTCAACAAGTTCGTAAGAGAATTCTACGAAAGTTAAAAATAACATAGACATTAATATATCCCCGAAGGGACCACAGAGTCGACCACTTCTTAGGCGGACGTTACGTCCTCTGGTCCCAATCTAAGGACCCAACCCTTTTAGGGTACCTCTTCCCTTACCGATGAGTAAGGTCATAAGACCAGACCTCTTAAGGTACCTGACATATTAAGTACCCCAGTGTTTCTCAACCTGAGCTGACTCTTTGAAACTAAAGTGAAGTTAATAGTCAGTCAAGTCAACGAGTCAACACAGACTGAGAAACGACGGGGTACCTGACATCGTGTGATCCGGAGGGACAGGTAGTGGTTGAGGGCTTGAACGAATTTGAGTACAGGTAACCCGGTCACTACGGTAGGTTGGTAGAATAGGAGACAGCAGGGGAAGAGGAGGACGGAAGTTAGAACGGGTCGTAGTCCCAGAAAAGGTTACTCAGTCAAGAAACATAGTCCAACGGTTTCATAACCTCGAAGTCGTAGTCAGGAAGGTTAAAGGAAATCCTAACTGACCTAGACTAGAGGAACGTGAGGTTCCCTGAGAGTTCTCAGAAGAGGTTGTGGTGTGAAGTTTTCGTAGTTAAGAAGTCACGAGTCGAAAGAAACACCAGGTTGATAGTGTAGATATGTGCTGGTGACTTTTTTGGTGTCGAAACTGATCTACCTGGAAACAACCGTTTCATTACGTAGACGAAAAATTATACGACAGATCCAACCAGTATCGAAAAGAAGGTTCCTCGTTCGCAGAAAATTAAAGTACCGACGTCGGTGGTAGACGTCACTAAAACCTCGGGTTCTTTTATTTCAGAGAGTAACAAAGGGGTAGATAAACGGTACTTCACTACTCTGGTCTACGTTAATATGGAAAAAATTACAGACTTTCACTTTCAGCGAGTCAACACAGGTTGAGAAACGTTGGTGGATCTGATATGTCAGGTACCTCAAGAGACCCGGTCCTATGACCTCACCCATAGACAAGGGAAGAGGTCCCCTAGAAGGGTTGGGTCCTTAGTTTGGTTCTAGAGGGTGTAACACCCACCTAAGAAATGGTGGACTCGGTGGTCCCTTCGGGAAAAATACAGAGTCAAATCAGTCAAGTCAAGTCAACGAGTCAACACAGACTGAGAAACGCTGACGTACCTGACATCGTACGGTCCGGAGGGACAGGTAGTGGTTGAGGACCTCAAATGAGTTTGAGTACAGGTAACTCAACCACTACGGTAGGTGGGTAGAGTAGGAGACAGAAGGAGAAGAGGTGCGCGGGAGGGGGAGGGGGCGGTGGTGGGTGGAAGGTAGAAAGGATCGTAGTCTCAGACAAGATTACTCAGTCAAGAAGTGTAGTCCACCGGTTTCATAACCAAAGTCGAAGTTGTAGTCAGGAAGATTACTTATAAGTCCTGACTAAAGGAAATCCTACCTAACCAACCTACTTCAAAAATACAGATCATTCCGATTAAACATGGAACGGTCTCCTGACCGAATAAAAGACAGAAACGTTTCCGAAACCAAGACGACTGGGAGAAATAAAACAAACAAACAAAAAAAAAACAAAGATGTACTATTTAAAGATCAAATACAAAGGAAAGACGACGAGGAAGTATGTCCAAATGATAAAAAGTAAAAAATTAGAAAACTGAATCTACGATTTCAGTATTGAAAAATAAAAAAAAGATTATATATGTAAATTCTGAAGTTAACTGGGATTCATGACTCATAACGATAAACGTATGCAGTCAAAACGATACAGCATGAAAATAACGGAGTCCAAACTTACCACTATTAAAAGAAAGACTGAGTAGGGACCCGAATATCCACTAAATACTCTATGAAATCCTGAAGGGACCACCGAGTCTACTATTTCGCAGAGGGATGTTACGTCCTCTGGACCCAAGCTAGGGACCCAACCCTTCTAGAGGACCTCTTCCTTTACCGTTGGGTGAGGTCATGAGAACGGACCTCTTAGGGTACCTACCTCCTCGGACCACCCGATTTCAGGTACCCCAGTGTTTCTCAGCCTGTGCTGACTCGCTGGAGATAAAGTGAAAGTGAAAGTGAAGTGAAATCCTAAAAACTTGCCAACTAAAGATTATAAAATCATGAAAACAGTGTTTTACACCAGACATACGATATCTTTCAAAACTTAAATAACTTAGAACGAAACATTCGTTCATGAATCATTTTAAAACCATTAAGTAAGTACACGTTAACTTTTATTTGAAAAAACAATTTTATTTAATTAAAAAAACACGATTTAGTAAGAAATTAAAAACCACATCACGTATGTAATGTCACGTAAACTCTTTCAAATAATTGAAAAATATGTCGTCAATCACGTTATATAATTTTAGAAAGGGATTACCAACACTTAAATAAGTAAAGAGGGACACTCAAAAAACAAAACCAAATATATAAAACTTCGACAATAATATGTCCAAGTCATAATAATATATAAAGTCTTTTTAATAAGTGAAGCAGTGATGTATTATTGTAAAAAGTAGTATACAAAAGAGGACACTTAGATAAAAACAGACTAAATTATACTGATGTAACTAAAATGAAAATAATCATAAACGGGCAACATATTAAAAGGTGGAGAGAAGAAAATTAGAAAAACCATAATACAAATCCACCTTCGTCATATATTAACCTCTAACGTGTACAAATTTTTGGTCATATTGTGACTACTCACATAACATACATACAAAAAACAGTAATGACTACAAAAATAAAGGTGGTAAAATAAAACATGAAATACTAATGTTATAAAGAAACTAAAAAGTAAGAGAGTGAGTAAATACACAAACACACACACATACATGTACACACATAAACGTATACACAAACCAACACAGATAATCTAAGTAACTCGTAAGAAATAGAGACACATGGAAAGATATCCTGAAGGGACCACCGAGTCTACCACTTCTTAGACGGACGTTACATCCTCAGGACCCAAGTTAGGGACCAGTCCTTCTAGGGGACCTCTTCCCGTACCGATGAGTGAGGCCATAAGAACGGACCTCTTAAGGTACCTGTCTCCTTGGACCACCCGATATCAGATACCCAGTGTTTCTCAGCCTGTACTGACTCACTGATTGTGAAAGTGAAAAATTGAAGTCGAAAGATGTAGCGGAAGGTGAGGTGTTCAACATATAACACTATGGTAAAATCCACGGTAATAAGGAAAAACGTACCTATGAACTGGATTTCTCAGATTTAAATTAGTTATAAAGACGAGAAAAGTACTTTTTTCGTCATCGAAGACGGAAAGTACAATAATAGCATATCACAAACACGTACGATTTAGTCAAATCAATACAGGCTGAAAGACACTAGGGTACCTAACATCGGTTGGTCCGAGGAGACAGACACCCTAAGAGGTCCGTTCTTATAACCTCCCCAACAGTACGAGAGGAGGTCCTCTAGAAGGGGTGGACCCCTAACTTGGGTACAGAGAATGCAGAGGACACAACCGTCCGTCCAAGAAATGGTGATCGCGACGGACCCATCGGGACACATCACAAATTAAGACGGAAAACTTTATGTTTGTGTGTTCTAATCACTTATAAAAACCGTAGAAAATATGTCAACTACGTGGGGGTCAAAGAAACAAAAAAACGAGAGTAAAAAGTAATAAAGTAATTAAAAGAGAAAGTGCTCCTTGTAGAAAATCATGTAAAAAGTTTCTCCCGGAGACTTACCATTTGAGAGTAACAAACAATTAGACTTTACACAAATAAAACGAAAGTGATACAACAAGAATTCACTATTAATTCTATGTCATTTTGTTAGTGTATCAAGTCAAGTTACTTAAAACCATTTAGTGGTGGTTTTATTCTACATCTTGTAAAGGTAGGGAGGGGTTCACCGGAGAAGGACAGTTAGGGACGGGAAGGTGGGGCAGTGTCTCGGTTTAGTGACAAACCAAAAGACAGTAGTAATCTAATCAAATAGAGAAGATCTTGAAGTATTTTTACCTTAGTAAGTCCCATATGAAGACATTAACCGAAAGAAACTGAGTATCACAAAAAAATAACACACAAATCATGAATTAATAAAAAATTTAACACTCATCATAGAGTAAAAAATGTACTTATCCGGTAGGAAAACAAATAAGTAAGAGGACAACTATCTGTCATCTACAAGGGTATGTGGTCGGGATAGGGGTCGGTCCACAGACAAGACTCTGGAATTTGTTAGTAAGTCCTTAGGGTTTGGGTAAGAGACTGTGACAGACTATTATAGTCGACGAGAGAAGGACCTAAGACAAAAGAGCAAATGAAAAGTTTAAAGAATGGTGATGAACCCTATTTTTGTGATTACGATGACCAGTAGGTCAAGAAAATTAAAGAACGAACCAGGAACTCATAGAGTTTTAGATTCTGAAGAATACTACCACGTTAACAAAAGGTTTAAACAGTCACCAACCACGAAAGTATGTACTATTAATCAGTACTAAAATTTTCGTAAATGGTACACATTAAAGTAGTTTATGAATAAATTACTTCATAAATTAAACCTACGATAATAAATTAAGAGGAGTGTTAGCATACCAATGAAGGTGAAATGTCCATCCCTGTGAGTCCGAATCAATCTAATCGAGTCGTTCTACTGTGTAAACCATTTTACCCCTCAACCCTATCCTTGAGTCCGGTGGAGATACAGAACGTAAGAATTTTCAACAAAACGTAACGACCTGTCATTTGAGATGAAAATCGGAACACTCCCGTGGAGGTATGTAAAACAGTCCCATCAATGGGTCCTATAGGAAGGAAAAGTCGGGTTCTGTGATCAATGACTGTCTAGTAAGAAAGACAAAGTACTAAGTACCCGACGACTTAGAAAAGGTCCCTTACACCGAGGGAGAGAACCCTCTCGGACTGAAAACCAGTTTCGAGAAGACAAGTCGAAAAAGGAAGGGAAAGAAGAATCCCATTGGTTGAAACGTCATCTGTACTTCCTTCGGTCTTCCCTCCTTAAGTTAGAGACAAAGATATCCGTCCGGGTTCACGATAAGAGAACCGAAGATCTACTGGAAAACCAATAAATCACTAATAAAAGTGTTGTCAACCCGTAAGTCAATCTCACAGAACCTAATTAATTCGTCACCATCAATCGGTGCAGAAACCGGAGTCACCTCGTCAACATCGACCAATAAAGGTTCAATGGTACTATTACTGAAATTTAGAGAGGTCCTTAGAGTATGTTAAAGAAGGAACATGAGACCCCCATCGTGTCGATTAAAGAACCTCTTAAAACCACGGTAAAAATATACTCATTTCCATTATTTATACTTACTTCATCCATTCGGTTACTCTAAGGACATTAAGTTCGAAAGGATCAAAAAGGTATTTGAGTACCTGTATACTCTTTTTTCACATTCTCTTTTTTTTCTAGGTCTTATATCACTTACCTCTTTATACAACTCTAAACCAGACATCTCGTTCACACTGTATCTTCCTTTTACGTCAACAACTTTATTAAGTCTTAGTCTTTCTCTGGTTTGCTTTTTCCCGTTTCACCACTTCCCTCTTACCTCTTTCTATTTCCTCTTGCGTATACTTTTCGACCAAACTGAAAGTTTTCTACTTTCCACTACTACTTTATGTGATTCTAGTGTACCTTTCCCACACCTAGTCCTTCTAAATAGGATCAAACCTCTCAGTCCTGAGACCCACTGATGACTTCTTAAATCTACTAGAATCTCAAACTAAATACGGACGTCTCTTGTTGAGTCTCAAATTTCTCGATCTTTCTTACTTTTCAGAGTCCCCGATCTTAAACCCAGAAAAGAGGACAGGTTTGAGAACAAGGTACTCCGTCTATTTACCTTAGCACATGTTAAAGTAGAATATTATGGATAACCCTTAGACAGCGGAAAGACCTTCGAACTTCTTTTGGGACAGACATAACTCCGAATTAGTAGTACTTCATACACCACCTATGTCCGTGTACAGGTCTTCACCGGATGGGTAATCACGATACCAGATAGTCTACTGTCTCAGAATACTTTACCTTTTCGATAAAGAGGAGTCCTCATCAGTGGTTTTCCTCTCTCTTTGTGTCCCAGGGGGACCCAACCCTCTCCTCGGTTTCAGGGGAACCAGTGATCCAAACTCCTTCACTGTCCCGTTCTTCCGTCCCAAGAGAACTATGGTTAAAGGAAGTTCGGAATCTCACACCCAATCGGAGTTTTGGACCAGTCTCTTTTCAATGTACTAACCCGAAGTGTTGAGTGTGGGACTTCCAAATCCACCAGGGAAGTAACTCCCTTAATCTTAGGACTCACAAGTTCAGGTGGAAAATTTCGGTATATGTGACAGGGTACTCCTTCCCTTTCGACGACCCCTTCACATAAATAGTCCCTTGAAGTTTCTTCGTCTTCGCTAACCTCTTTGTCTTTGTTATCTTTATATATATTTTTGACTGAGTGCGTCAGTACCCTCAACCTTTCAGATTTTAGAAGTCCTGTCCGGTCGTCCGACCTTTAGGTCGGTCTCAACTATGACGTCAGAACTAGACTTCCGTCACACATCCGTCTTAAGGAAGGAGAAGCCCCCTGGAGTCAGACAAGGAGACTTCCGGAAGTTAACAAACCTACTCCTGGTGGATGTAATACCTCCCGTTAGACGAAAGGAGTTCCAGATGACTAAGTTTACAATTAGATTTATTATGGGAATGTCGTTGTAGATCTGACCACACACTCGGTTGTCGACCCGTGGTACCCGGTCATTTCAACTACGTATTTTAATTGGTAATTTCCTCCCTCCTTTCTACGAGAGAGTTTAAGGAAAAGAAGAAGGAGAGAAGAGATCATCGATTCGTCCTATACTTTGAAATAACCACTACCACCACCACCCAGTCCCAATAGGGTCCGCTACAATCACAAGTTCCGACCCGTAACCACCGACGTTGTTTCCTCACTTTAGTCTTTGACACTATCACGTTGACCTTCAGTATCCCTTGGGTACTACTTCCTCTCTCACAGAGGACGTGTGGGTGATGTCTCCTCCCCATTTCGGTCTCGTACCCACCCCTTGTCCATTTCTGACCCGTCTTAGTCTCAAAGTCTTTATTCGATTTAGGAGACTCCACCACTATACCCGAAACTAAAAGAGGTACCACCCGGACGGGGGTCTCTGTGTCCAGAACACCGTCCGGTCTCCTAAAAGTATCCAGAAAAAATTTCACAATGTTACTTTTCTAAAACCTTTATAGGTACCCTTTACGTAATTAAGATGAGGTCCTGGAATCGGAGGAATGAGTCGACGTCATATGACTTTGTCTTAAGACTCGGTGTTGTTACCCTAGTTGACTAAAACAACAATTCATCGAAGATTCTCGTAAAACTTCAGAGTTTTTACGGTGGCTCCTTTTCGAAAAGATTAGGGAAAGAGGGGAAAGGTTGAAGGGGAGAGATAACCGACGTCGTTATCTAATTGTAAACAATATGGAGGTAACATTCGTCAGCTCGTTCGTTAGCCATAAAATAGAAACCATAAACTAACTTCCATCTTCCGTAAAAAGTAAATATAAAAACGGACTTCCCTTTCCCCTTCGTCTATTTTTCTTCTTTTCCGTAACGACACTACATGAAGAGGACATATATTTTCAACATTAGATTACAGCAAGAGATCGGGAAAAGTTAAGCTACTTATAAGGAGGCAATAGACTGTCTTGTAAGTCACGTCCCTTTACCAACGGACTATGCATCCCCTTGTAACGTCACCATTATTTCAACACAGTTTTCAGGAGATTTTATAAATATTTAAACAGAAGCACGACATAAAAAATGGAAATTTTTATTAAATCTAAATACGTAAACGATAAGATTTTAGACGAAACTTTTTATTGAACCTAATATTCATTTGTTAATCCTTTCTGACGATAAGTAAATAAGGTCCAATTTTTACATCTACGTTTAGAAATAATAAAGTCATGATTTCCGTTAGTTATTGTTTACGTAATAAGACTTCCTACTATAATTTTATTTATCTTCAACCACGTGTTCATTGTTGAAGATCTTTTGAGTACATATAATTCATGTTTACTTATAATCTATATTATATTACATCATTATTGTTGAACATAAATAAATCTCGGAATCAAAAAAAAAAAACGGAAAAATACCAAATAATTATATATGTCCGTTCACTAACTGTTGGAACAATCGGGAACTATAATATCATGTAGTACATGATATCATGTAGTCCTATTAACAAAATTATAGTAAAAGTGGTTCTAAACGAACAATAAATAACGTCTCCTGGTCACCGAATAACATGTTTGTGTATAACTATGGTGTTATTTGATGAAATGGATGAGTGATCTTAACGACACCTTGTTACCTGTGAGTTTATGACGACTACCTTTTGACAGTCAAAGAAGTAATTTTTTAATTTCATATCAACTAAATATTCTATATATAATCAAAGTCCACATATTGTATGATTAAACTATAAAAATATATAATGTGAGATCTTTTTCTAGATACATGGGGATACAAGTATCGTCGTTAGGAATGTTACCGGTTCTTTACCCTCGTTGGATTCATGTGTAGTTGTTCAATCACCTCTTTCTTCTACACCATACACCTGTACCCCCTTGTAATGAGTTGGTATTTGTATTACCTTTTAGACGGTAGCCACTGTTGGACCTACCTGGACTTCCTATAATACGGATCACTTTATTTAGTCTGTCTCTTTCTGTTTATAATATACAAAAATAAATATACACCTTAGATTTATTGTTTACTTACTAATTTTGTATTTGTCTGAGTGTCTATACCTCTTCTTTGATGACCAACAGTCACCTCTTTTCTACACCCCCTCCCTGTATTATCCACTGTCCTTTAATTCTCTAATTTTTGATGACCCATATTTTATGTATTCAATGTCCCTACATCACATGTCGTGTCCATTATATCGACTATAAAATGTTATGGAAACATATTTCAGAATCTAAAATATTCATGGGAGTGGGTGTTACGAGGAAATCCCAGAAAAAAAGGTTATCTCGTTAGAAGAGTGAGAACCCAAAAGTATCTACCTCTTTTGGAAGAATACATGAGACTTCTAATTTAAAGTCTAGTACCTTTACTCTACTTTTTTACTTTTAGTTTCTTAACAGACGGTTTAAAAATTGTTATAAGAAGAAGCCTGTCAAATAACCTCCTTCAGTCCCTTTTCATAAAAGGAACTTACCAAAGACATAAAGGTAAAAAACTGTAATTGATCGGTACCCTCCCTAACTCTCCTGTAATTAATCTAGACGGACTCCGTGTAACTAGACCTCCGACGATACCACAAACTGACCCTTCCCTTTGAATGTTCTTTTAGATCTAAGGTTCCTCGAAACGGTCAGTTACGGTTCATCGTAAAGATTCCGTTTTAATTTCTCTGTGAAGATTACATTTTCCTTCTAACGGTGTCAACGACCCTCACCGGTCTTTTCACTATTGGTTTACTAATGCATAAGATGGAGGGGGTAGAATCTCAGTTTTATTCCTCTGAAACGTCCTTAAGTTCTTTCTGCGTGCACATATAATTTGTACTTTTGTAAAAATAAAAATATTTTTGTTAGTTACAAATAATACCTTTTAGTTCTTTGTGTTTAATTAGTTTTCTTTTAATTTTTTAAGGATTTGGACAATGAGTCTTTATTAAAACGAAAAAAGAAAAATAGACACATAATATATATATTATTCACTCTCGTTTATCAATAAAACTTCGATCACCATCTTAAAGAAAATAACTCTCTTATTAAAAACGAACTCCTTTCTTATATTACCAAAACGGTCCATTCTTTCTCCTACGGGTTCCTAACCCGAAACGATACGAGTGGTCATAGGATAAAAACGAAAGACCTATGGAATCGTCAATCCTTCCGGTACTCTGATTAAAACTGGTTACCTGACAATTCATTTCACTTGATACGTACTTATTTCACACACACACACACTCTCTCTCTCTCTCTTTCTCTCTGTACACAGTAAAGATTTTACCATTTATCTCTCACTCTAGAGGTAGATGAAAAAAAAGTCACTACACAACTTCGACTATACACAACAACAAGGTAGCGATTCAGACTGAGAAACACTGTGGTACCTGACGTCGAACAGTCCGAGGAGGCAAGACGTTTAGAGGACCTCAAACGAGTTTAAGTACAGGTAACTTAGACACCACGATAGATTGGTAGAGTAGGAGACTGAAGGGAAAAACAGAAGTCAGAAAGGGTCGTAGTCTCAGAAAAGGTTACTCAAGAGAGAAACGTAGTCCACCGGTTTCATAATCTCGAAGTCGAAGTCGTAGTCAGGAAGGTTATTTATAAGTCCCAACTAAAGGAAATCCTAACTGACCAAACTAGAGGAAGGTCAGGTCCCCTGAGACTTCTCAGCGAAGGTTGTGGTGTCAAGATTTCGTAGTCAAGAAACCGTGAGTCGGAAGAAATATTCCAGGATGAGAGTGTCTCCACGTACTGATGATCTTTTCGGTATCGAAACTGATCTACCCGACAACAACCGTTTCACTGCAAAACGAAAAATTATATGACAGACTTTCACTTTCACTTCAGAGAGTCAGCACAGGCTGAGAAACGTTGGGGTAACTGACATCGGATGGTCCAAGGAGGTAGGTACCCCAAAAGGTCCGTTCTTTTGACCTCACCCAACGGTAAAGGAAGAGGTCCTCTAGAAGGACTGGGTCCCTAACTTGGGCCCAGAGAAGCACAACATCCGTCTGTGAAATGGCAGACTCGGTGGTCCCTTCAGGTGTATGACAAATCCAAACAGTACTGAAAGGAAGGTTCTTCCTTCGCAGAAGATTAAAGTACCGACGTCAGTGGTAGACGTCACTAAAACCTCGGGTTTTTTATTTCAGACAGTGACGAAGGTGAAAAGGAGGACAAACGGTACTTCACTACCTGGTCTACGGTACTAGAATGAAAAACCTTACAACTCAAAATTCGGTCGAAAAGGTGAGAGGAGAAAGTGGTAGTAGTTCTCCGAGAAATCAAGGAGAAACGAAAGACGGTAACCCCACCACAGTAGAAGTATAGACTTCAATAACTATAAAAAGGGTCTTTAGAACTAAGGTCGAACTCGAAGTAGATCGGGTCATAAAGTGTACTATATGAGACGTTTCTTTATTCGTCCCACTGTTATATGTCGGAACTGTATGAGGAAAGGGTCAAAACTTGGTTAGACAACAAGGTACAGGTCAAGATTGACAACGAAGAACTGGTCGTATGTCCAAAGAGTCCTCCGTCTATCCACCAAACCATAAGGGTAGAGAAATTCACGCCTCCATCTCTTTACCATATATTACACAAACACAGATATTCGATTTTGATGTCATGAAGTTCTTATCCACGACTTACTATAGTGGGCTAAAATTTCGTTTAATAGAAAACAAAGAGAACTGAAATCATTACCGTGGTAGAACCCCCGCTCCCATTTTGAGTTGAGGAACTTTACCCTTTCTTGTATCTTCGTAGTTGGCAAAAATAAGGTCCCGACATACATTGCTCAATCGGACCATGGATTTCGAGAGGTTTCCAAGGGGGGAACGAGCACCAAGTCAGAACAGAAACGGGGTTGGATGGCGTGTGAGATATGAGGTGGGTATGACTCAACAAACTTCAAGGGGTTTTGTACCAAAAAGAGAACTCAGAACTGGAAACGTCATACGAAAAGGGAAACGGATCTTAGAGAAAGGAGAGACAAAAGTGATGGACACGAATAAAGTTGAATCTACATTTGAAGAAAGTTTCGAGACTCAGGAGACTCATTCCATCTACGAAGGGAGGATACGAACATAGTACAAACCACAAACAGTGTGTTATAACCCGAAGGACCCACAGTCATCACCATCTACACCAAAACTAGGGACCCTGTCCTTCTAGAGGACCTCATCCTTTATCGTTGGATGCGGTCATAAGAACGGACCTTTTTAAGGCACCTGTCTCCTCGGACCGCCCGACGTCAGGAAACCCAACACTTTGTAGTCTACACTGACTCGCGCGTGTGTGTGTGTGATAATTCTAAAGAACAGAGGAATAAACAAAGAGTGTGACCTGACCCTCGACGACGTCCCACTTCTAGCTCGAACCAAAAAAGAGATTAGTGAAAACTCACTGCAAACCACCCGAGAGCCGTTCAGATTCACGTGTACGTTAAATTTTTATTGTTTATTTGTATTCAGAACACTCAGAAACCCAATTGGTATGTTCAAGTACAGTTAATCTTGTATGAAAGCCTCCCGGACGAGACACGGATCTTGAAATGACTCACAGGACTTTCTATATTTTTACTTATGTAAAATCCAGAATTCTCCAAATGGAAGGTGACTCTTCAAATGTTCGTTACTAAGACCACGATTAGTCAGAGGATTTGTCAACTTGTTAACGTCCTCTCCTTCACCGTTTATAAACCTTTCACAAAAAAAAAAAAAAAAAAGAAGAAATCTAAGGTCCTCGATTTATTTCCGGTGTCTTTATCGTTTTCAAGATTTAGATTTCAACATCCATTTCTCCCTAGACTGGTAAATTTTATACTAATAAGTTCAGGTTCATTGACTGTGTATCTATTAACACACCAAACAGGAACACTTCCATAGATCCGAAAATTTACCAGTATTTTAATGTTAAATTGAAAGGGTTGTTTTAGACAATAGTCAAGGACAAAGTACAATCAAAAGACACAAACGTTTTAAGTTATCTTAGACAGAATTTACAAAAGAAGGAATAATTTGTCAAAGATTTTAGGTATTAAGTCACTCCGTCATTCATCAAAGTAAATAAAGATATGTTAATTCGAGACGTTTCGACTGACACTTAAGTCGTCCCGTAAGAACACGATCGGTCAAAACAATAGTCGATGTGTTGTACTTTCCTCTAACAAAAAGAGTCGATTACCTTCTTTGACTTTCTCTTATTTCTGGGATTCATAAAATTTTGTGACCAAACTTAACGTCGGAACTCCAGATCTCCACTTCTTGTCACGTTCAAGACACTATCTACGTAGTCAAGGAATAAACATCGTTTTCCTAGAACAAAAGGAAAACGTCACTTATTTTAATGAGTTAAGATAAATACATGACGAGTTTTGTAAATCCAGAATTTCTTTCAAGGAAAGGAATAGTTTGACATAAGAAGACAAAGAAGTGGAGAGTGTAAAAATTCATGTTATTCCTGGTGTAAAACTTGAAATTAAAGTCTGAGACGTTTTATACAGTAATCCTTCAAGAAAACAAAGTTCTCTAGACTCCTATTTTTCTCCGAAAGATAAAGTCTCCCCAGGAGGTTACCGTCCTAGAAGTCAAGTCGAGGAGGTTTCTGTTACTCAAGCTTTACATACTAAACTAGACTTCGTCTCTACTTTGTTCAGTGTCCACGTTATACTAAAAGATACGATAAAAATACACAAAACTGTAAGAAATTGCAATCAGACATTTACTTAAAACGATTGTTTCCCGTGACTTTTTGCAACATGTCCACTAAAATAAAATACAGGATTTTTTAACAAAAGATCTCAGGATACTGAAAAACTAGGTCTCACGGAAAGTACACCGTTATTCGTATTTGATATTGTCGACCTTTTCGGGTTTGTTTGTATCGTTTTGATAAGGTCGTTTTAGATGGAAAAAAGGTGAAAGTACGAAACCTTCTTCAACTATCTCCAGTTTAGGGTAATTTCACTTACCTCTAAACTTAACACTACTATAAACAGTTTTGTCTTAAACTGTATAGAGATTGGTTAGACTATAGTTACCTTAATAAGAGAAAACTGAGTTGACTATCCTTTAATCAAGGTTTACGAAAAGTCTTATAACCTACAAAAAGGGACCCGATTGACGTAAGAAGTCTTCAAAAAGAAATTAACGGAAGTTCTTAGAGTAAAAGTTTAATGTACGTTTAAGTGGATGTATTCCTGGTACTCTTTATAAGGTTCTTCGTCATAGTCAATTCGAGTAAAGATGTCATATTCGACTTTGTCACTACCACACCTTCTTTACTGGTCATATTGAACTGAAAATTACTGTTCGGGTAGTAATAAGTATAAATAAAATTTCCTTTAACATATATTACAAAGTCACGAAATTTCAGAGTTTAACAACTCTTCACCGAACTACATAACCTCAATCGATCTCGACCCAAGTTTAAAATCGGGATTTACAACCCACACAATGGAACCCGTTGAATTAATTTGAGAGACTCGGAAAAAAAGGGCACTCCTCTTACCCATATTATTATTGGCGTAGTGGATTAACGGTACTTTAATTGAAACTAACGTATACCTTTTATGGGTTGGGACATCGACCGTGTATATTCACTAGTTATTTATGATTAAGAGGGAGAAATAGGGGATGGAGTGAGAAAGGAGAAGACCGGGAAGAACCAATTTGACCTTGGGACAGACAAAAGGTTTCATATCTTACTCTTACGACTCTCAATTTCCTGACAATTTCAGAAGGGACAGGGGTCATGGACGGACTGTATCAGAGGCTTAAAAGACTAAAATCTTTACTTAAAAACTCCTCTCTCAATTTCGGAATCAGGAGACGAGTGTATGTGTCCTTCCAATTTTACAATCGACCGTGTGTATTAACCTTTGTAAGTGGTATACGGGTGTCAAGATCAAAACAGGAATAGGCTAATAATTATTGTAGGGAAAAGTGGGAGTTTTCACAGGAGTAAACCGACTATGTAATACGTCAGTGGGTTCAAGGTACTGTTCTTCAGGTAAAGAACAAGTGGCGATATAGACGTCGCAAATCGTATTTCGGTCCATACACCAACTGTGAGTGATATAAACAACATATTTACTACGATGTAAACAAAAGAATTATGAATTACGTTTTCATAACTAATATTTCATCCTATATAATGAAGACCCTTTAAACCTTTGAAGACTTTTCTTCTTTTATTTTTTTTTGGTTTTACTAATAATTATAGTGTTCTAGTTAAAAAAATAGTGTATTAATTAAAAAAGAATCTTTTGTCTCATAAAGTTCCTATAAATACCGTTCCTCCCCGACCGTACCTTTTGTACGAGTAGTGTCACAGAAGGTCCGAGTCTCGGGAGAGATTTACCTGTCCGGAGCCAACGACACAAAATATGATACCCTGAGACGGGATTACCGACCCCGACCGACATATTCCTTACCCAAAACTAGGTTCTTATCAGTCTGGTCTCTGACCGGTCAGGTAGTAAGATAAGGGAGAAAACTTCTACATGATCTTTTACTTTAATGACCACTACGTCTTCCTTAGATATTTCTCTTCGACACTCCATTCTATCCCGGCACTTCCCAGGGTCGTCCGACCTCGTCCGAAATATTTCGTTTTCGATGATCCCTCGTCTTAGAAACTTCGTCTCCTTTCAATACGTCTCACCTCCCTTTCTCTGGTCAACCATATCTCTCCTTTTGCCTCGTCCTGTGTCTGACTCTCTCTGAGTCTCTCTGTCTCTCGAAGACTGGGGATCAGACAGAACCAAGAGTCTTCAAAGACACCAAGACCTGTACAAGTACCCATAGAAATACCGTTAAGTGACAAAGAATCCCACCGGACTCACACAAGAAACGTTAGGTTACTTAGACAAACCTCGTTTCGAGGGTAATGTTGTCACCCCACATCCGACTTACACCCCGTGGTACGTCCTAGTTCCGAAAACCAATCTAATACTCCTACGTCCTTTAGAGTCTCTTGGTCTCACTTCTGTAATGGAGATCTGAAGAATCCTCGCCCTTTCAATGAACTGTCGTATCAGTGAAAGGGGTAAAGAGAAAGGGAGATCCTAGTGTACGAGAGAGTGTAAACGATAACAGACGTATAGAAACAAGAAAAGGTGTGGTCGAAGGAAGTTTCCGAGGGGACTTTGACCGAACGTGTACTGAGATCCAACAACACCACAACTAAGACCGGGGTCAAGAGATACTACAATCTCCAAATCACGAGTCGTGATAGATTGGTCGACATTAGTCACATAGAAAATAAAATTTAAGAGTTCTCTCTCTTAGTCTACCAACGATGAGTCGACGAACTAACCGACACAAACTCAGACTACAAGCAGACTCTAGGTCAACAGACACCGTCTCCGCACGCTCTGACGTATCGAATGACGGAGTAGTTAACCCAGACAACCAAAACTGAAAGACTAATGACCCCTTCCCCGACCCGTTTGACTCGTTGTATACACGACGTAGAACCAAGACGGGATGGTAAATTGAACCTAGAAATAAGGATTACGTGTGGGTGACAATCTGACGAGTCACTCAAAGTCTGGGGTGTATAGTGCTGAAGATCAAAGATCCCCGTGAAGGAGTAAAGACGGTAACGAAACTGAGTGGAGGAAGGTCTACGAACAAGACAGATGAGGACCTCGACAGGTGTGAGAGTCAAGACTGTCAGACAGAAGAATGGTCAAAATGGGGTCCTCAGTCGGAAACTTGGGTGTGGAGACCACCGGTTAGAAACGAAACGAATCTTGAACGTCACGATATTTATGGATGATACAGTCACACCTCTCTTCCGACATGAGGTGTCTCCCATCTTACTTCTTTATCGATTTTTTTTAATGAGTCAGAACTTATGACTGTCTAAGTCGTGATGAACGGACTCCCGCGGTTAGCACATTTTAGAAGGGTATCGTCACACTGTTAGAGAATCGTTGAGACTCTAGGAGACCAAAGTCAATTTGTCGTTGTCTCGTCGACTGGTGTCCCCTTGAGTAAAGTAGGGTGTGTCACACAAGTGGTTTCGGTAGAGCCGAATCGACAGACAGACTTAGTCGTATAGGACTACTTCCCGCTAAACCTGGAGAAAAGTTTTCCAGAGTCACCCTCTCTGTTCTCTCTACACACTTACTTGTCGGAAACCCTTGATGGGTGTACTGGCCAACTCCGAGACCCGACGTGAGACAGGTGTCTCCGACTACAGTAAACTACGGCCAGACCGTAGAACCAGTAAGGAGGAGTCCTTCTCTCTTGAAGTACAGGTAGTGGAGACACTACGGACACGCAAACGTAAGTGCGACAAAAAAAAAAAAAAAAAAAATTATAGACTGTAGTGTCTAAGACACCGACAGTAGGAGAGTGCTGACACACCGGTTTTGTCTAATATAGACTATTCAACTTTCGAGGTCCCTCGGTAGAGGTACTTTCTCTTTTTTTAAGTCTATTTTTTTGGTTTCCGAAGGATAAACAACAACAACAAACCAGTGATTGACACAGGCTGAGAAACACTGGGGTGTCTGACGTCGTGCGGTCCGAACGGGACAGGAAATGATAGAGGATTTCAAACGAGTCTAAGCCCAGGTAACCCACCCACTACGATAGATTGGTCGAGTGGAGACGACGGAAGAAAAGGAACAAATGTAGGTAGATAAAGTGCATACCACTGCACATACAAAGTCACGAGGAGAGAGTCAATCAGGGTGGGAGAGAAAGGGGACGACACAGGTTTCAGACAAGAGATACAAAGGTAGAGAGAAGGACGGGACGGTTAGTCATGGTAAGAAAAATAAAGTATATATACGTAATTATATACTATTAACATAAAACAAAAGACTGAATAAAGTGAGACATATTGTCCGAGATCCAAGTAGATGGAGTCAAGTAGACTGAGTTTACATGAGGAAAAATACCGACTCCAGAGACACTCCTCACCCTACCCCATCCCCTCACCCTCCCTCCAAGTCTTCCCTCCCCTGTATACGTATGAATTGCCAACTAAGTGCAACAGACCGTCTTCGGTTGTGTTATAACATTTCGTCAATAGGAGGTTAATTTTTATCTAAATTTTTTTAGTTTCCGAATAGAAAGAGTATCACCTACGTCCAAGATAAAACAAATCTCTTGTTTTCCATTCGTGACCTCACCCTGATCTCCCTTTCCCCCGCCCATACATATCATACACAAAAAAAGTACTGAGACAGGGTATACTGATGTATGAGCCAGAAATCTTGTTTAACAACCGTAAATATAAAAGGGTAAGGAGTTCATCATAATCTTTTATTAGTCCTTGTTGTCCTTAAGATATTAAAAAAAAAAAAAAAAAACCGAAGGTCTAGAAGAATCATCTACCCGGTGACGTACTCTCGTTCCGTCCGTGAAAGACTTCGACCCATTGAAAAAGTCCGTTGACTCCCCGGTAAATTATTTAATCAGGAACCTTACTACGGGTATCTTCATCAACCAATCCCACTTTACATGGTTTTAGTGGGGGACCACTGGACTTTCCCGATAACTCACGAATTTCCTAAGAATCTCTTGAAGAATTCACTTTTTATCTATATCGAGGGGTTTGTAGTTAAGATATCATGCATAACACATCCTCGTTCTCCGTCCGTCCCAAGAGTTAATGTGTTCCCCCGAAGACTAGGACCTCGTGACGTCGTTTTACTACTAAGGTCACTACCCCAAGACTGTTCACAAAGGAGGATGTCTTAAGTCGTTTCTTACTAACCTTAGTGGATACATCAGTTAGTTTACCTCTGGTTTACCAGACGTTTTCACTCGACCTCAGAACCACTAATCACATCTATGGTTACATTTCTAACAGAAAATTTTTTACTATGACGACATTTGGTGGTAAACCTCTCGATTTCCCTTCCTAAAATTTAAGATCAAACCACGCTTTCCTTGACATTTCAGTAATCGTTGGATACTGTCAGTAAAAAATTCTAAGGAGATAAATAACCTCTTTAGTTCATAAAAAGATCTGTTCTCTGATGATTTATGGATGATAGAGAGGGAAAACCACCGATATTTTGGAACTAAAATATTCGTGTCGTAGTACGAAGTGACTTTATACGATCTAAAGAGTAGGATGGACCTTCCACCCTCCCCAAATACTGACTTAAGATCGATCACTCTATATTCTCCTTCAATAACCTACTCAGAAGACCATTTTGACGAATTTTTCCCTGTTACGGAGTAGACTATACGAGGGAAACAAGGAACAGAAAAAGGAAGAAGGATGCACCTTACTCTTTTACGACCGACCTTAAGATCATCGGTGAAATACTTATACGACGATTCAGTGAAGTCAGCACAGGCTGCGACACGCTGGGGTAAGAGGTCCGTTCTTGTGACCTCACCCAACGGTAAAGGAAGAGGTTACTTACTTTCACTTTTTACTTTCACTTCAGCGAGTCAGTACAGGCTGGGAGTCACTGGGGTCCCTGACGTCGGAAGGTCCGAGGAGGCAGGTACCCTAAAAGGTCCGTTCTCATGACCTCACCCCACAGTAACTCCGTCGGAATATAACATTGTCCTTCCTTCAGTGTCTAGTCTCTTCTATTTTCCGTTTCTTCTCTCTCTTTTCCAGATATTAATCCATTATCTCGGTAACATAGTGAGGATTAAACAAATTTGAGTCTAAAAGACGAGTCAAGAGACAACGAGTGTCAACTTGTATAAAGGATTGACTATGTTATACGTTCTGACCTTAGGGTGCAGAAAAGGAGAATTTATCTTCAATAAGACAAGTGTGTTGTCCTTGTAGTTATCCCTTATTCTCAGATTTTGGGTCGGTTGGGTAGGTATACCTACCAGTGGTATACCGGAAAGGAAAGACGGTTTCGTTCAGATCGATTGTCTGTGTCTCTTCTTTACCGTTCACGTTTCAGTAGGATTACTGTAAGATCTTACGTACTTTACCTCTGTTAGACCCGTTGAGACTCTGTTGTATCTTCATAACAAAGACTTCATAACTTTTCTTTTTATATCGTGTATAGTTGGTCATACTTCTCTCGTTGAAGTTTCAGAGTGTGACCACTTGACGAAAGTAAAAACAGACGTAATAAGTAGTTTAGGTAACATATCATCTACTGAAACCAATTAAATACAGGTAAAAATAGGAGTCACATACGTTCAACATGTACATGTATGAGTCTCTAACGTCCACCTAAGAAATGGTCGACTCGATGTTCCTTTCGGAATTATTACTATCTTAACCCTAAGTTTGGGTCAGACACATTGGTTTTATGTAATAAATTTGATGAGATAAGAAAGGTGTTTGTAAACATCTCGTGACACACGATCCTTATGAAGTTCGGAATTCCTATTTTTCATTTCTCCTTAACGTTATTAAGAGACGGGAAGACTTCTAAGAAAAGAAATTTTTTTTTTTTTGCCAAGATCACCCCTTAATTTTGTTATTTGTACTGTTCATTTAATACACGATACTCACCCCGAAGCGATTATCCAGTCAACCATTTCTTAGACGGACGTTACGTCCTAAGGGACCAAACTAAGGACCCAACCCTTCTAGGGGACCTCTTTCCTTTCCGATGGGTGAGGTCATAAGACCGGACCTCTTAGGGGTACCTGTCTCCTCGGACCACCCGATGTCAGGTACCCCAACGTTTCTCAGTCTGTGCTGACTCACTGATTCGTGTACCGTCTTTGGTTGTGTTGTAACATTTCGTTAATAGGAGGTTAAGTTTTTCTTTTCTTTTTTTTCTCCCACCACCTCGTCTCATTCTCTCCCGTCGGTGTGTCAACCCTGTTTGTCCCTGTTCCACAGTCATAAATTATGCTTCCAGTGTCTTCCGAAGGGACTGTTCCACCACGAACTCGTTTTGAAACTTCTTCCACTACCACACTCGGTACACTGACAGACGATTCTCCTCTTGTAAGGACCGACTTCCTTGTCGACGACGTGTCTGGGACCACACCCTCGTGCGAATATCACAAACTTTCTGTCGTCCCTCCACTCTCATCCCTGGTCGCCACCCCTCTCGTTAACCTTTATTCCAGACTCTCCTTACGTTTCGGTCTGTACGTCATAACTTCTGACCAAAGGTCAAACTCCCTTTATCCCCGGTAAAATTGAATTATCCCCGGTTGAAATTGACTCGTCACACACTAGACTGAATTACAAAGTTTCCTAGTAGGACCGACGACACAGCTCTTATCTGATTCCACTTTTACGTCCTTGAAGTCAATTCTCCGAAGATATGATACAAGAGAACGAGCCATTCAAAAGGTCCCATAGCAGACGTCTTTCTAAAGGCGAGAAGAACAGAAATACACACACACACACACACACAAAATCAGTGAGTCAGGACAGGCTGAGAAACACTGGGTACCTGACATTGGTCGGTCCGAGGAGACAGGTACCTTAAGAAGTCCGTTTTTGTCACCTCACTCAACACTAAAGAACGAGGTCCGCTAGAAGGACCGAGTCTCTATTTTAGACCCAGAGAACGTAACGTCCGTCTAAGAAATGGTAGACTCGGTGTTCCCTTCGGGAGAACAGAAATATCAGGGAAAGTTGATTTCTCCCATTCATTGTCCTACCACTCTTATCAGCGTCTGTTTCCGGAGTCGTGACCGTCCACCCGATAGCCACCCACCCTAAGATCGACGGAGGGGTAGAAGAAAAGGGAGGACTCCCTTACACGTCTCTGTCCGTGACAACATTATTTACAGAAACCTTCAGGATATTCTCTTTGTAGGATCCTGGATTTAAGAGTCTTGAAGAAAAAGAGATTAATTGAAGTAATTCAGCTTTCATGAACACGTCAGTAACATATCGAATTTAATCACCCCTTTTGTCTGTTATTAAGAATTCGAAGTATTTATACGTTTAATGTACACAACCTAATACTGTTTTTAATTTCTTTTTTTTACATCCTGTTCCAATCACCCTCAAGGTCCCTGTCCTACCCCAACTACCTCCACCCCCCGTCGAAAGTCATAATTACCTCACCAGTCCCATCCGAAGTAACTCTTTCATAAACGCAAACCACCGGTTGTCCGGAACTATTAAAGTATTATAGTAATTGACCTCTATTGACCACATGGTAGTGCAAAGAAAAATACGACATGGAAGGTAACGATTTCTTCTCTTCAGTCGACTGTAGTCAAGGAAGAGAGTTGGACTTGTTTCTCCCGATGACCACGAAACACGAACACAAGAAGTGACAGTCGTGGAGTTAGGACAAATGAAGAAACTAGGAATTTCCTTTTAGTTCTGTTCGAGGAAGAGCTTTTACACTCGTTGAGGACAAGGTCGGTCTAACTAAAAGACCCTTTTGATGACGAAGGACAGTAAATAAATACAACAAAGGTACAGTAACTTCCCTGAGGACTCTGACCCAAATGTAACCGACCAAGATACACTATCCTACCATTTTATACTATATATCTCTTACTTTTGTAAGTGACTAATTAAACAAGAAGAGGGAAAGGAAAAATATGTATTTAAGGACTATTACTTCGTTAACTAGTGTAACAGTTTTCAAGAAATTTAGACCAGAATTCTACTGCCTTTTTTCCTTTAGACGTCACAATACCAACTAAGTCGACACATTACCGGTAATGCAGATTAATCAGTAAAAAACTGATTTACCTCACTAAATTATTAAAACTTGTCTACAACACTGATTTCGTAATTAAGATGTATTATAAATGTTATTATCGGATCACATCTGTAGTAGACTCAGATTAAGTCTTGAATTTTTAATATAAATAAATAAAAATTAACTAACTACTAACGAAATGTTATAATCAAACTAAAGACGGTATGTCGTTGTACTTAATCGGTATCTACATGTCTACAGGGGAGGGAGACCTTGGAGGGAGGATGGAGGGTGGGAAACGTTGGGGAGATCCAACAATGTTTCGGGACTACACTCAAGAGACTCAGTATGTCGTTTAAAGGTAACCAACAGATAAAATGTGTGTCATCATATATACGAAGGTACGAAGAGAGAGGTAAGTAGAGTAGGAGAGGAAGGAGAATTAAGTCTTGTATAACTTCATATAGGACACCCTGTCAACCGGGATGACAATTACAGAAGTTTTTTTATTTTTCCCTAAGTCACCAGTTTATTAAAACCCTTTACGAGATACGATGGGAAGAAAGAACCTCTAAGAACCACACATAACCAGAAAATTATCGACACTCTTGAAAAGTTATTTGTTTGTAAAATAAAAACAAATTGAGTCACAAAGGGTTTGAATAAACTAATATCTTACAGTGTATTGACAGTTAATTTAAGATGTCTTGATGGTTAAATATCCTATACGAGACCCTTTTCGACTACACCGACTACAATTTAAAGAATCTTCTTACTTGAACAATTACAAAGAATCTTCTTAACGAACAATTACAAAGAACTCACCCGAACTCCCACGGTGTAAACTTGAATAAAATTAATGACTAGAAATGACACTAATATCATTTTTCAAAAATATATAAGAAGTATTTAGGTTTGTAATCCTTCAAGAGGACCCAAGTACAACTATATTAAAACCCAAACCGTACACCACCATTTTCTCTACCCTAGAGTCAAGGTAAGTCAAGTCAGTGAGTCAACACAGTCTGAGAAACGCTGGGGTACTTAGCGTCGTGCGGTCCGGAGGGACAGGTAGTAGTTGAGGGCCTCAAGTGAGTCTGAGTGCAGGTAGCTCAGTCACTACGGTAGGTCGGTAGAGTAGGAGACAGCAGGGGAAGAGGAGGACGGGGGTTAGGGATCGTCGTAGTCTCAGAAAAGGTTACTCAGTCGAGAAGAGTACTCCACCGGTTTCATGACCTCAAAGTCGAAATCGTAGTAAGGAAGGTTTCTTTAGGGACCCGGTCAGAGGAAATCTTACCTGACCAACCTAGAGGAACGTCAGGTTCCCTGAGAGTTCTCAGAAGAGGTTGTGGTGTCAAGTTTTCGTAGTTAAGAAGCCACGAGTCGAAAGAAGTGTCAGGTTGAGAGTGTAGGTATGTACTGGTGACCTTTTTGGTATCGGAACTGATCTGCCTGGAAACAACTGTTTCATTACAGAGACGAAAACTTATACGACAGATCCAACGACTATTGAAAAGAAGGTTCCTCGTTCGCAGAAAATTAAAGCACCGACGTAGTGGCAGAGTCACCAGTCGTTTGTACATCTCGATGAACACACACGACACTCGAATCAACGAGTGAGTATAGACTGAGAAAAGCTTGGGTACCTGATATCGGACGGTCCCAGTAGACAGGTACCCCTAAGAGGTCCGTTCATATGACCTCAGTCAACGGTACGAGAGGAGGTCCCCTAGAAGGGTTGGGTCCCTAGCTTGGGTCCAGACGGTATAACGTCCGTCTAAGAAATGGTAGACTCGTTGGTCCCTTCGGGTCGTTTCATAATAACTGTAAATTTATTTGGTCCTTATACCGAAGTACACTGAAGATTAAACACTGGAACAAGATTATTAGTGTAGTTCATTGATGTCACTATTTTAAATGAAGGAACTTATTTTCGTTTTTTCCAGTCAGAGTTTATGACTGTTAAACAAGATGTCCGACTTCTAAAGAATTTATGACAGGTATTGTGGTTTTGTAAAAATTCTGAATTTTACTTATGTGAGTCGACAGACTTTGGAGAATTCTAAAAACTTCATGTTTAGTATTCTCACGGACTCCACCGAAAGCCTCTTCCGTTACCGTGGGGTCAGGTCATTAGAACGGACCTTTTAGGATACCTGCCTCCTCGGACCACCCGACGTCAGGTACCCCAGCGATTCTCAGCCTGTGCTGACTCGCTGAAGTGAAAGTGAAAAGTGAAAGTACGTAACCTTTTCCTTTACCGTTGGGTAAGGTCACAAGAACGGACCTCTTAGGGTCCCTACCCCCTCGGACCACCCGACGGTAGATACCCCAGCGTGTCTCAACCTGTGCTGACTGCGCTGAATCGTCGTCGTCTCCACCGAAAACTAAAACCGCCACAATTTAACAGTTTTAATCAAATTTAAAGTTTAAAATCGAAGATGGAGAATTCGTATAAAAAGTAGGGAATATACATTACTTAACCTTTACATTCGAAGAAGACCACTTTACGGGTATCTTCTGAAGAAACTTTTTAAAGAAAGGTATCTACTAGTGTAAGAAATTCCGAAGGACAATGTCGCCTGTAAGATACACGGGAATGAGGACAACTTTCAGTCTCCTGTTAAATTAAGACATTAAAACATGGTTTTAAAAAAAGTCCAAGTTCAGTTATACAAATTAAATAGACCTTAAAAGATTTCATTCTCAGTGAAAAAGAGAAGTCACTTTTTTGTCCTGGTTGAAACGGAACCTTTCGTTTATCATATAACTTCACTAAGGAGTTAAAATATCTTTTATAACCGTACCAGTGACACTACATAACATACTGACGAATGGTATATAAAACTACGGGGAGGACACCAAGTAAGAAACCCTCCTAATGTCAAAAAAAGAACAATTCCCTCCGAACCAGTACACTGAACGAGACCGGTTACTTTATTCTCACCTTCACTACACTCCATGAAGATTATCTTTGAATGTATTGGTAGAGTGTCAAACGGAATAGAAAAATAAAAAGAGAGGTGATACTTCTAGATACAACGGAGTCCCTCAAAAGTCCAGGATGTCACTTCTACTGTACCTCGTCTAGGTACCGGTTGGTCGTTACCTATATATCATGTTTCTTCTTTATTTGGGAACAAAAATAACCCTAAAAGCTGCAAGTAATAACGATTATTGGTAATATAAAACTGAATATATTTATGGAAGAACTAACATAAGAAATAAAATTTTTTGAACTACATTTCCGTCTCTTAAGTCGACTGGATAGTAGATAACAAATTATTCGTTTATCTTCTTTAACGGTCACTCAACTATGTTTCGATTTGAAGTTGTAGTTGTTACATTTGCCATCTTAGAAATTGGTGACATTATATGTATTATTGACGATAAATCAAAATTCATTACCTCGTTTATTTTTATATCTGGGGTAATGTTACGAAGACAAATTACCTGGTTAACGTTACTAAGAACTTACACTTGTATGAATTAGATTTATTAAAAGGTAAGTCTGGAATTATTGACAGAAACACTCAACGTTAAATCAGAGAGTTTTCGTGATTTATTTTTTCGCTTCAATTCAAAAATCGAGAACAAAAGTTCATTTTTACTAATAAACTCTGTTGTCACCGATCAATCACGTTATTTAGGAATTTTATAGTAAAATATCTACCTGAAAAAAGGGGAGTTTACTTACATCTGAGACGTCAACTGAAGGTTCAATTAAGGAAACAATATTCCGTCGTACCTCGGACTATTAATAAATAAGTATTTAATACCAATTGTAGTTAACAGATACCTAAAAAGAGGGTCCTTCTTACTTCCCTATGAACTCTTCCAAAGATCCTCTTATATGTTCTATGATAAAGACTCCTCAAAAATCCTGAAAGTCAAGAACACCTTTTATAAAAATTAAACATTTCATACACTTTAATACCTCTATTAAATAGATGAAACTACCTCTAAAATCTCGAGTATCTTTGAGTTTCTTTGTTTATAATTAGAACCCTTGACTTACAGTTTTAATTAAGACGTACTTGACCCAGTGTTTGTCCATTGAAAAGAGTCAAGATCTAGTTTCAGTAACAGACTTAAAGATCTTTTTACCATCAATGAACATTACTTTCCTTTCTTATAAACTTTTTGTGGAAATTTCACTAAATATAATTAGAGTAAACTCTTCCTACTTTGGAATAACAAACTTTGAAATACTTTTCTTTTAGAATTAATAGAAAAAGGGTGAGTATTTTTGTGTTGATACCGTATTAGGAAAGAGAGAATACGATAAACCAATTAGAGGGGGAAGCAAAAGGACTTTTTTTTTTTTTTTTTTTTTTTCTTTTTTTTTTTTTTTTTTTTTTTCCATTCTTGGAATCTTACAAAATCAAAAGGAGACTTGGGTAGGATAGAAGGCAACAATGACAATCAGAGTATGAAATCGAGGTGACACCAAAATCTAGTAGGGAGTTTAATCAATGAAATAATAATAAAATATCAGATATAAATAAATCTATACTTTCACTTTTGGTTCAAGAAAAAAATTTGGTAACAAAGTATATGAGACAACATTAAGATAGAAACGAAAAACCAGTCCAAACCAAAAATCACCAAGAAAGTCACCACCCGTCTCATCAGACATTCATCGCTTGAGGAAATAAGAAACATACAGACTTTTACGGAAATAAAATGAGAGCGAGAAAACCTACAATCAAAGTGACCCGTCGACTAAGTTCCAACTGTCAATAAAATGAGTCTTGTGACTCACACAAAGAGAAAACTAAAGACCTTGGACAAAAGCACCCACTGTTCGGACAACAGTCAGACTAACAACAAATAAACGTTCATTTGTCAGTACAGAAGGTCGATCGAGATAATAGAGATACAATCTAAAAGATTTCAAAGTGATACTAAACACTAAAATTTCTTTAAGACGTTTCCCTTAAAGGACCACCATGTCACCAATCCTGAGACGTGAGAGTGACGGTTCCCGGGACCAAGTCAGAGACCAACCCCTTGATTTTGGGGTGTTCGACGTGTCGTTCCGGTTTTTTTATTTTTTATTTTTAAGACGGCTCTTGAGTGATACAAGAAATTTTAGATTACTGAGTACGGAAAAAAGAAAGGACCTTTGTAGAAGTGATAATAGGGGAAGTCATAACGAAGAAAGGATATTGGAAAATGAAGAAAGACTTTGACGATATTATACACATGATTTTGAAGAAGAAGAGAGAAAACACATAGAATTTAAAAAAAGTACAAGACCCACGGAATCAAGAAACGGAAGGTCGAGTGATTAAAGAAAAAGACAATACAGATCAGAAAACAAATTCGGTAGTTAACTGATAAAGTTACTGATACTAAAAGTAAAGATCTTTTTAAAAAAGAAAAGAATTAGACGGACAATAAAAATTTTTGTAAAACCAAAACAGAACAACTATGAAAAAAGGAAGGAAATGGAACATCTTGTAATAATTGTATGAATTAAAAATTGCTGAATTAAAATAATGACACAAAAAACCAGTTACGAGTTGGTCTGGTACCACCCTTATAATTTATTGCACGGTAATTTTTTTTTTTCTGAAATAAAATCTAACAAGATAACGGACTTAAGAAGGTCGATATTTAAGGGGGTAAATAACACAAACGAAAGAGAGATTCCCGACACTCACAGGTACACAAATTGTTAAAACCCAATACTTGAATAGAAGTCAACCTCAACAGAGAACCCCTTCAGAATAAACTCGAAACTCAACTCCTCCGTGGATATACCCCATAAAATGGGGTAGAAACGATCCCCGGATACAAAAAGTCACTAAGATCTGATCAAATAACCTCTTCCGTTACCGTGGGGTGAGGTCATGAGAACGGACCTTTTAGGGTACCTGCCTCCTCGGAGCATCCGACATCAGGTACCCCAACGCTTCTCAGTCTGTGTTGACTCACTGAAGTGAAAGTGAAAAGTGAAAGGACGTAACCTCTTCCTTTGCCGTTGGGTGAGGTCACAAGAACGGACCTCTTAGGGTCCCTACCCCCTCGGACCACCCGACGGTAGACACCCCAGTGTGTCTCAGTCTGTGTTGAATTCTCTGAATCGTCGTCGTCGTCGTCGTCTGATCTAATATCCAGTTAAAGAACTGATGTTTAAAAATGTGGTGAATTTATTAAAAATTCAAGTCCAGGGTGTGAGTTATGATATCTATCCTTTTTAATTCCTTAATTCGGTATCTCAACGAAACTGTCAGAAACTGTGGTTACCCTTGTACTTTAAAAGATAGACCTTCCACTGTCTTGAACAAATCCTTAGATAGTTATATAATATCAACCTAAACGTTGTACGTGTTGTTTTTGTTATGAAGAAAGAAAAGAAAAAATTGATCTATAGGTACAAATAAACCTCATCGAACTCATGTTCAAGTATTTTTAAACTGTACCACAAATACAACTTAATTTAAAGGACTTCCTTAGTTGGGACTCATAAGTGACCTTCCTGTCTACGACTGCCACTTCGAGGTTATGAATCCGTTGGACTATCCTTCTCGGTTGTGCAACCTTTTCTGGGACTACGACCCTTTCTGACTCCCGTTCTTCTCTTCCCCCACTGTCTCTTACTCTACCAACCTACCGTAGTGACTGAGTTACCTGTGCGCAATCTCATTTGAGCCCTCTATCACTTCCTGTCCCTTCGGATCGTACGACTCAGGTACCGCAACGTCTCAGTCTGTACTTAATCGCTAACTTGTTATTGTTTTATCACTCTTATCACAAAAATGAATATTGTACACAAATGAACCTTTTCTAACTCTTGATGACTGTCTATTGCACCTTTCTTTTACTAGAATTCGAAGACGAACATCAATTTCGATCTATAGGTCAGACCTAAATATATTTCCGGGGATGGTCGGTATTACGGAAAAACCTCTCCACCACCCTCCCTTGAGAGGTATTGAATTATTAATCTTGTATACGTAAACCTAATTTAAATTTTTCTCGATTTATTACAAACTCAAATAACGTTTAACATTGTGTCAACCGGATTAGTTCACACTCCGTAATCTAACGAATTGTAACGTCTTTTATTCATTTAGTTAATTTTATAAATTCAGAGGTTTAAATCAATCTATACTGGGACTCAAAATCGGAGTCTATTTCGGTTGTACTCCTCTAAATTTAACTTTTGATTTCTTCTAAAATAATTGAACCTGACTTACTCAAGAATAATATCAGAAAGGGACTGGTCACCATACAGATTGACGTTTGGAATCCCTGAGGTCTCGACTCCGTTTAATTCTCTTCTTATGACGATAAGGACCCTACCATAGACCTCTTACATTTTACTATGATCTAGGTCCTCCCGAAACAGAACTACCTACCGGATTTTCAGTCCCTCTAATTTTTATTTCTTTATTTTTATTTTTTTATTTCTTTGGTAATATCTACCAAGTCACTAATCGAAATCTTCTTTGGTTCACCGGACCGAACTCGAATCCTCTCTCCTCCGTATCGTAAACCATGGTGTATACGGACTGAAAAACTTTCATTCCTTAAGTGGGATTCCTACACACTTCCATAGGGAGTAACTATTGGACTGGTTTTACGTACCCGCCCTCTACCTTGTGATCATTGCACGTTATCGGTTGGGGAAATCTCAAAGACAAAGGTAGTCTTTATACCTATCTTGTCAAAGATAAGAAAATTTTTATTTTTCCTATATAATAATTTTGTCTATTTACCCCTGTCATAGAGTGACACCGATATTCATACTTGTTCCAGAAACCTCCATCTGACGAATCAGTGAAGGAGGACGAGACGATGAAGGACCTCCACCTTCTACTGTTCAACGGATTACAGAGAGACACGTAGTAAAAAGAGTAGATATTTTACCCCTCTGAACTCAACCATATCCTTTGTCCGAAGTAATCACACGACAGGACGGGGTATCTTCAGATACCGTAAGGATACCCTTTAATAACGACTTTTTGCCCCTGAATTTTAGTATTCTCCAAGAAAACTTACGGAGAGAGTGTATTTTAATTTTAGGGAAGGTGCGAATACACTTAAAAAGACCCCTCGTCTGTACTCGGTATAGAGGGAAACTCAAAAGTTTTAAGTTTTAAGGAGTTTTCATTTAGTGGTGACGGGATTTTAAAGGTGTTCCCCTGTCCTGTCAGAACTAAACACACGACATAGTACCTCATGTTTCGTACTACCTCAACTTCTATATCAAAAGTCAAATCGTTCCACTCACAACCTCGTGTAACTTTATAACCTCGTTCGTAGTCTTGTTTAACTCCGTCTCCACACAAGGGACCGTAGGTCTCAGAAGGGATTTTCTAAGTTTTTGTGTTCGGGTATTCCTGAAAATGACCCTGGTGTACACTTAATTGGAAATCTTTGAAGGAGAAAACATCCTTCATAAACTAATTTCGGTGCTAGAGGGATTAAGACACCCATAAATCACCAATTAGGTTTCTCCCTTGATGACCGTAAATCAAAGATGAAATTAAAACGACATTGGGATACAGATACCAATTCTTAAATTAATAGATGAGGATGTACAAGAGTTGACCTCGTAGACTAAGAGTTGCTGAAGAATTGAAACAATATAATGTTTCTGACCATCAAATTAAGTGTTCACTCTACCAATAAATCCAATAGAGAATCTTAAACGATAAACAAAAAAGAAACAAGAAACTCTTTGAGTTTCAATCACTCCCCATCGACCCGAAGGGACCACCGAGTCGACAGTTCTTAGATGGACGTCACGTCCTCGGAGTCCTCTTTCCGTAAGTCAGAGACCTACCCCTTCTAGGGGACCTCCTCCCGTACCGTTAGGTGAGGTCATAAGAGTGGACCTCTTAGGGGTACCTGTCTCCTCGGACCGCCCAATGTCAGGTATCCTAACGTTTCTCAGTCTGTACTGACTCCGCTGAATTACGTGTATGTGGGAGATCCATTATGGTTGTAAAAGATGAGTTTGAACTTTACAGTCGACTCTAAATCTCTAATGAGTCTTTTGCTCCCATTTCTTGTGACCGGAGAAACCGACATAGTATCCTTAAGACTACGTCACGTTGTGTGTATTACGTCAGTGTGTACACAAATTCCACCGTGTTAGGCACTAGGATCAGTTCCATCAAAGTATGTTCAGAGGAATCGGTCCATACAACAAAAGATGGAAGACCGTATCTGAGACATGTCAACAGTCTAGTCAGGAAATATAAGGAGACGGTCTACGTACGGATAGAGATGAAGACTAAAATGAATATGACATAATAAAGAACCCTACCGAAAAGTCCAAGTAGGAGTTCAAATGAGTAAAAATTTCAAAGAGGAATCTTTAATTTCAGAGATCATAAGACTGATAATGTCAGAGATTATAAAGAGGGAAAAATGTCTACCTATTTGAAGTAAACAGAGTAAACAGAAGGAGAAACTTAATATCCGTTGAATTCCTACCCTACCACCGTCTCTAACCGACAAATTGTTCAGGTAAAGGGAGGAAAACCAGCATAACGGTCTAACATAAGAGTCGAACGGAACATCAATACACGACTGACTCTAGTTCGGTTTCCCTAGATCCTTCTTCACTACTCTTGATGAAGGTCCAGACTGAATTATTTTGTAACATGTAACCAGAAGGTACGAGAAAGGTACATACACTAGACTTACGTCTCCTAACATCCTAAGATCCTCTTCCATTATACCTTCTTCACATCCAGGGGTTTCATAATATACCTTTGTAAACTCGTTGGTCTTTATCGGTGTGATATGACAGTCTACCATTCGTTGATTGAATGGTCAAATAGTATATAATTCGATGACCATAGAACCCTAAATAGAAAACATCGTCGATCATAATGTGATTGTTTATATCCCCATTTAGAAGAAGATAAAGAAACAAGGGAAGTGTAATGGTTCTTATTGCATCTCTCCCCTAGGTAGTTACGACTCACGGAGTGTTTTTGTACCAGTAAATGGCGGGTCACGGAAGGTATCGGTTCTCTTCTTCCTACGACAGAGAAATCCAGATCTCCCACACTTCATCTCCCCTCTGCAATCGTCACTCGCCGGGTCAGAATTACATGCATCCCACACATTTCGTGTACCTAAACCAGCAGAAGAAACTAGTTACATTAGTTTGTTTGTTTATCATAACAATAACTAATAATGTAATTCATTTATAGTCCTTTCCATAACCATAACTAATAATATAATCTATTTACATGTGTCACCACTACAATAACTAAAAATATAAGTTGTTTATATACATACTTGTTTTGAGTATGAGGTTGGTTGGATAGAGTTTTACTGAATTCCAAAAACTCGTACTAAGAACCTGTCTCTCAATAAAATACTACTTACAAAATCTTTTAGACTCTTGAAAGGAGTAGTGTAAAGGTAATCTTTTCTTTTCGTTCATCCCTGTATATACACAAACTGATATTTGGTCTGTATCTCTACCGTTGTAACAACAGCCGTTGTTTCCGGGTATCCTTGTAGTTTATGGTTTACAACCTGGGTCGTAGAAATTCTATATCCCGATTAATTTCTATAATTTGACTTTCTGTCTTGTGGTAACGTTTCTCGTCCTTTTAAAATTACTACACGTTTTACATTCAATACATATTAACTTCCGGATGTCAAAACGTGAAGACTCCAGCCTACCTGAATTGAAATAACAAACTTGTAAACCTGACCGGACATGAACTTCAGTCTGAGGACCTGAACAGTCAATCCGTTTAGTTTCTCCGAGGAGGAAACAAATTCGGTAAAACTATAAATCTTTTTATATTAGATTAATTGAATACAAACCAACAGGAGTAGAAGTAACGACACATCCGAAAAGGCGACGAAGGTCTCTGGCCCCGACGAGCAACACACACCCGCAGAGCAAAACCACCGAAGTGAACACCTCGTGTCCGAGATCTCGTGTACCCGAGGCATCGACGCCGGAACCCGAGATTTCGTCTTCGAGTTATCGACACCGGGTACCCAAATAAACGAGGAGTCGTACACCCTAGAAGGTCCTAGTCCTTAGTTTGGACACAGAGGATGTTACCGTCCTTTTAAGAAATGGTGACTCGGTGGTCCCTGCAGGGACAAAACTCTAAAGACTCAACTGAAAGTCGAGTCTACCATTTCTTAGACGGACTTTATGTCCTCTGGGTCCAAACTAAGGACCAGTCCTTCTAGGAGACTTCATCCTTTACCGTCGGGTGAGGTCATAAGAACGGACCTCTTAAGGTACCCGTCTCCTCGGACCACCCGATGTCAGGTGCCCTAGCGTTTCAGCCTGTACTGACTCGCTGATTGTGTGCGTTCAAAGACGAGAATCGTTGTCTTTCGTACTCGAAGGAACTACCGAGTCTACCACTTCTTAGACGGACATTACATCCTCTGGTCCAAACTAGGGATTCAGTCCTTCTATGAGACCTCTTCCGATGGGAGTGAAAAGAACGGACCACTTAGGGTACCTCCCGATGACAGATACCCCAAAGTTTCTCAACCTGGGTTGACTCACAGATTGTGAAAACGAAAGTGTGGATTCCATCAGGACCTCATAATATGAGTCATAAACAACTGACTATATGACTCACGTACTTTTATACTTATTGAAAGTGGACGGTTTCACATACAATTAATTACCAATTAGGTCATACTTTTAGGCTGTAACCGACCGTGGATTAAATACTGACCAAAGTACTGGATGGACTACACATGAGAACACAGGGTATAGGGTACACGTATGACGGTTGTATCGTGAACGACACAATACAAGTTTAAAAGACAGACAGAAAAGGTGATCTGACTCGGAAAGCTCTTGTCTTTACCTTCAAAAATGGAAACATAAGAGTCCGAGATGACTTGTCTCCGAGTCACTTACTTCCTACCTAACAGAAGGACAAGGTTAACCTCACTTGGTCGGACCCAGAGTAAAGGTCGAGTCCGGAACCGCGAACGACAACGGGGGTGGACCTACTGAGAATGGGTCTAAGATACACTAACTGAGAACAGTAAATCTAGAGGCGAAACCAGAGATGACTATGGGTGTAGACGACAACGAGGTAATCGGTGACCGAAGTGTAACAGTATAACTTAAAAGAAGTTTCGGAAGTGACGAAAACTTCAAAAGATTACAATTATATAAGTACACAAACGACAAGTAAAAGGCATTGTTATCTCTTGAGTAGACTGACCGAGTAATGATATGTGGTCGTGAGTCTTATCACGGATCGTGTCTCCTCCGTGAGTTATCTAAAACATCTTATCTGTTCGGTCCATGTGTAAGGAGAATCTTTTCTACGAAGACTTAGTCTTATTCCACTTTCTCTTCGAATATTTACGTAGATTTTTGAAAGACACTGATTCCTCTCCCGGAAGTCTTTTATAATAATAGAACGAAGACGGAACATTTGTCATTGATTCCAGAAGTCTGAGACTTTAAGAACTAACGAAATAACGAGTAAAATATGTAAAGGGAATAACTATAAACATTCTCATTATAAATACTCCTTTTGTGTAAAAAAAACCAGTGAACATATTTCGGGAAATGGTAGGGTCCTTTAGGAGACGAACCCGATTCCTATTTCACTGGGTTTACTCACCGTCCACCACTTAATTATCACACTAAACGTAAAAACTCCAACACACATACAGACACATAGACACACTTCTCAAAACAAATATGACCGAATCTCAAGAAACACGATTTTAAACGAATATAAATTTCTTTATATTTCGGTTCTAAAGTCGGACGAAAACAGTACCAACATCGTATTAGGTGGTATTTTTAGTATTATATTAAAGTAAAAGGGGAACGAAATTACGGTGATTTCCTCAGTCGAGATTCAGACTCCTTTGTTTAGACGAAGAATCGTATGGACGTACGTTTATCCGATATCTTCACCGAATATGAAAATGTATTATTTAATCTCTCAAGAGAAAAAGTCACCTTATCTATATATCTAATTATATGGTTCTACTCCGTATACCTATGCACCTTAGTCACATTCGAACCAATCTCTACTGTTTCTCGAAGTACGAGTTCACGAAACGTCGGATTAAGTTATTTTGTTTTACTTTCCGTTTACAAACTCCTCGGTTTCTCTCCTAGAAATACTTTTATAATTTTGGAAGTATGTCAGTGTGTAAGAGGAAACTCAAACGAGGATCGTAACGTTACATTACTTACCCGGAGTAAACTCCCCTTTCCTCGAAACACTAAAAATTGTTTCGTTGGTTTTCCTTGGTAAAACTCACATCTTTGGACGAGAAACCAGAAATTGACTTTTCAATTTGTATGACTTTATTTTGATAAAAAAAGGGTAGTTAAACGTTTTGACTTCATATTAAATTTGACTTTACCGTTGTCACACTTTTCGATAAGTGGCCAGACGTCGGTAGAGACTAAGGTAGTTAAACAAAAGGTCAGAAACAACAATAAGACACAGAGAGTTCCTAGAGGTCTCTGGTAAAAGTCAAACTCCTCTCTTATAGTTGTCGGGTGTACAGGAGGTCCTCCGAAGGGACACTGTTAGTGTTACAAAGGTGTCTAGTCTAGAAGACAAAGAAAATTACCGACACCATCTTGTTGTTTTTTAATAAGTAAAACCCTTTGTACTTTTAGTTGTTTCGTTATTACAGACTCATACCCATATTAAAACGAGGGTAGAACACGTCATTCGAGTTTCCGTTTTTCATTTTTAGTTAACCATAGAAAGCCCACAAGGTATTTAGGTATTAACATAGTGTACGTAATATTTTTACTCCGTTTCTCGATTTATTTAACTTGTCTTTTGAACACTTCATCTCTACCACGTGACGTCACTTTATTCATGACCTGAAAGAATGACCTAGACCTAGCGAATCAAAGACTAGAATTAGAATAGACCTTTTCCACCTAGTAGAGACTATTTCAGGGGGACGTAAAGATTCCTCCTAACAAAAGATAGAGTGAACGACATGACACTTGTAGAACTCTCACCTGAGATACAAATTAGTGAAAAATTAAGGGTTCCGAATGGTGTTACAAAAATGTATCATTCGTGAGTTTAAAACAACATAATCATTAACGTCCACGATAGTCTATGTATACATTCATGTTTACAAGGATAAGGTTACTTCCCAGTCCCTGCTTTTATCTACATAGATAACGGTATCATTTGACCCCGAAGGGTCCACCGCCATCACCATTTGTTGGACTGACGGTTACGCTCTCTGTGCTCTCTACACCCAGCCCTTCTAGGGGATCTCTTCCTTTACCGTTGGGTGAGGTCATACGAACGGACCTCTTAGGGTACCTGTCTCCTCGGACGGTCCAATATCAGGTATCCCAGCGTCTGAGTCTGTGTTGACTCCACTGAATCGTACGTGTGGGTGTATTATTTGACTCAAATAAAAGCCATCTTTGACACCATCCGTCTTACAAAGGAGATTTGAGGTACAAGGTTAGGATCCTAGGACACTTATACAGTGTATTGTACCGTTTTCCCTAAAACGTCTGCATAAATTCCATGTCAAGTCAAGTCAAGTCAAATCAGCGAGTCAGTACAGACTGCGAAACGCTGGGGTACTTAGTGTCGTATGGTCCGGAGGGACACGTAGTGGTTGAGGGCCTCAAGTGAGTCTGAGTGCAGGTAGCTCAGACACTACGGTAGGTCGGTAGAGTAGGAGACAGCTAGGGAAGAGGAGGACGGGGGTTAGGGAGGGTCGTAGTCTCTCTCAGAAGGTTACTCAATTGAGAAGTGTACTCCACCGGTTTCATGACCTCAAAGTCGAAGTCGTAGTAAGGAAGGTTTCTTTAGGGTCCCGACTAGAGGAAGTCTTACCTGACCAACCTAGAGGAACGTCAGGTTCCTTGAGAGTTCTCAGAAGAGGTTGTGGTGTCAAGTTTTCGTAGTTAAGAAGCCACGAGTCGAAAGAAGTGTCAGGTTGAGAGTGTAGGTATGTACTGGTGACTTTTTGGTATCGGAACTGATCTACCTGGAAACAACCGTTTCCTTAGAGAGACGAAAACTTATACGATAGATCCAACCAGTATTGAAAAGAAGGTTCCTCATTCGAACCTTGAAGTACCGACGTCAGTGGTAGACGTCACTAAAACCTCGGGGGGTTTTATTTCAGACAGTGACAAAGGTGACAAAGGGGTAGATAAAGGGTACTTCACTACCCTGGTCTACGGTGCTCGAAATTCGGTTGAAAAAGTGAGAGGAGAAAGTGAAAGTAGTTCTCCGAAAAATCAAGGAGCAATGAAAGACGGTATTCCCACCACAGTAGACGTATCGACTCCATTAACTATAAAGAGGACTGTTAGAACTAAGGTCGAACACGAAGAAGGTCACGTCGCAAAGAGTACTACATGAGACGTATCTTCAATTTATTCGTCCCACTGTTATATGTCGGAACTGCATGAGGAAAAGGATAAACCTTGGTCAGACAACAAGGTACAGGTCAAGATTGACAACAAAGGACTGGACGTATATCCAAAGAGTTCTCCGTCCAGTCCACCAGACCATAAGGGTAGAGAAAGTCTTAAAAGGTGTCAAATAACACTAGGTGTGTCAGTTTCCGCAACCGTATCAGTTATTTCGTCTTTATCTACAAAAATCCTTGAGAGAACGAAAAAGCTACTAGGTCTCCTACAACCGTTAAACTAAAGACCAAGGAGACGGAAAAGATTTTGGTCGAACTTGTAGATACTCAAGTACCAAGTGTATAACGACTTCGGACCGAACCTCTTAAAACTCGTAATGAAATGATCGTACACTCTACTGACGTTAACACGCCATCAAACTCGTAAGAAACCGTAACGGAAAGAAACCCTAACCTTACTTTTGACTGGAAAAGGTCAGGACACCGGTGACGACTCAAAAGGTTTAAACGACAATATAACTCACGTCGTGAAAGTGTCGTAGTAGAAAGTCCCAAAGTTTGTCGAGTTGACCTTAAGGTAGTGGAGGTGATCGAAACAAACATCACTACGAAAGATTCCGGGTGAACTGAAGTGTAAGGTCCTACAGACCGAGATCCACTCACTAGTGTGGTAGCACTAATAGAACCAGTACTTCTAGAAAAAACATATCAAGACACATAAGAACGGTGGAGAAAAAAAAAAAAAAAATGAAATAAAATGAAATGTTATGACATAACCAAAACGGTATGTAACTGTACTTAGGTGGTACCCACATGTACTCAAGGGTTTGTACTTGGGGGGAGGGTGGAGGGTGGAGTATAGTAGAGAGACCTAGTAGGGGTACGTGGTAGGGGTTCGTAGGACATAGGACGTAGCTTGTATCGGACCACTAAGCTAAGAATGTACTATCATATGTACAAAGTTACGGTAAGAGGGTTTAGTAGGGTGGGAGAGAGAGAGGGAGTCTCAGGTTTTCAGGCGATATGTGTAGACACAGAGAAAACGACAGAACGTATGTCCCAGTAGTAATGGTAGAAAGATTTAAGGTATATATACACAATCATATGACATAACCACAAAAAGAAAGACCGAATGAAGTGAGACATATTAGACGAGATCAAAGTAGGTAGAGTAATCTTGTCTAAGTTTACATAAGAAAAATTACCGACTCATTATGAGGTAACACATATACATGGTGTCGAAAGAATAGGTAAGTAGACGACCACCTGTAGATCCAACAAAGGTACAGGACCGATAATATTTGTCACGACGCTACTTGTAACCCCACGTACACAGAGAAAGTCAAGACCAAGGGAGCCACACATACGGGTCGTCACCCTAACGACCCAGTATTCCGTCAAGATAAACGTTAAAAAATTCCTTAGAGGTGTGACAAGAGGTATCCGGTGGAGAAGAATTATAGAACACGAAGACAATCCAGGTATGGTAAAGACAGGGAATGACTCGGGTAGAAACGTACTTTACAAGGGAACCATAGAGATTAAAAGAACTTCTCTAGAGATCAGAAAGGGTAAGACAACAAAAGGAGATAAAGAAACGTAACTAGTGACTCCTTCCGAAAGAATAGAGAAGAACGATAAGAAACCTTGAGACGTAAGTCTACTAATATAGAAAGGAAAAGAGGAAACGAAAAACGGAGAGAAGAAAAGTGTCGATAAACATTCCGAAGGGATCTGTCGGTAAAACGAAAAAACGTAAAGATAAGGTACCCCTACCAGAACTATGGACAGAGGACATGTTACAGTGCTTGGACGTAGGTATCAAGTAGTCCGTGAGATAGATAGTCTAGATCCGGGAATTTAGATAAAGAGTGAAGGTGACATATTAGTATTCCCTAAACTAAATCCAGTATGGACTTACCAGATCACCAAAAGGGATGAAAGAAATTCAGACTTAAACCATTATTCCTCAAGTACTAGACTCGATGTCAGTCGAGGACCAGAACAAAAACAACTGACATATCTCGAAGAGGTAGAAACCGACGTTTCTTATATTAGTTAGACTAAAACCACAACTACTAGACCACTACAGGTACACATCTCAGAAGAGAACACAACAACCTTCTCCACAAACGATACTGGTCACGTAAAAGAACCGTTTTGAAATAATCAGAAACGGGACGAAGTAAGGTGTAAGGTTCCTGTTTAAATGGATAATGAGGTCCACAAAGAACTGAAGGAGGAAAACGTAAGGTCAGGGGATATTACTTTTCCTGTAGACAAACCCCACAATCAAGATTTTCCAGAACATCTAGAAGTATCTTGGTAAGTTGAAGTCGAAGAAGTCGTAATGACCAACCCCGTATCTGAACCTTATGACACTATAACTTACCAAACGGAACCTTTGCTTGTCTCTAGTAAGACAGTAAAAACTCTAACGTAGGTTCATGACGTAAAACCTGAGAAAAACAACTGGTACTACCGATAAGGTAAAGAAGACTCCCTAAGGACGGACGTCATCATCTATATTACCAGTAGACTCAATTTAAATGGGTAAGGTCAGGTAAAATCAAGCGACTAAGGATCTTAAAACTGCAAGTGAGAACGGTAGAGGACAAACTGGTGAAGGTTAAACTAAGTACCTGGACTGTAAGGTCCAAGGATACGTTATACCGAGAAATGTCGTAACCCGGAACGAAGATAGTGGTCAGTGTAGGTGTCGACCCATAACAAAAACGAAACCGAGGTAGGGAAGTAAGAAAGACCTCAATAAAGAGGTGACTATAGGTCATCGAATAACCCGTGGATGACTGGACCCCTCAAGAAGAAAGTCATAGGATAGTAAAACGGAAAAGTATGAAAGTACCCCAAGAGTTCCGTTCTTATGACTTTACCAAACGGTAAGGGAAAAGGTCCCAGACTGGTGTAACATAGTCTGGAGATGGTACGGACGGGCACAACCCACCGGGGTGTCCCGTACCGAATCAAAGTAACTCAATCTGTTCCGACACCAGGATCACACTAATCACACATAAATTCTAAGTCAAGTCAAGTCATGTCAAGTCAAGTCAGAGAGTCAGCACAGGTTGAGAAACACTGGGGTACTTAGTGTCGTGCGGTCCGGAGGGACAGGTAGTGGTTGAGGGCCTCAAGTGAGTCTGAGTGCAGGTAGTTCAGTCACTACGGGAGGTCGGTAGAGTAGGAGACAGCAGGGGAAGAGGAGGACGGGGGTTAGGGAGGGTCGTAGTCTCAGAAACGGTTACTCAGTTGTGAAACGTACACCACCGGTTTCATGACCTCAAAGTCGAAATCGTAATAAGGAAGGTTTCTTTAGGGTCCCGACTAGAGGAAGTCTTACCTGACCAACCTAGAGGAACGTCAGGTTCCCTGAGAGTTCTCAGAAGAGGTTGTGGTGTGAAGTTTTCGTAGTTAAGAAGCCGCAAGTCGAAAGAAGTGTCAGGTTGAGAGTGTAGGTATGTACTGGTGTCCTTTTTGGTGTCGGAACTGATCTGTCTGGAATCAGCCGTTTCATTACAGAGACGAAAACTTATATGATAGATCCAACCAGTATTGAAAAGAGGGTTCCTCATTCGCAGAATATTAAAGTACCGACGTCAGTGGTAGACGTCACTAAAACCTCGGGGGGTTTTATTTCAGACTGTCAAAGGTGACAAAGAGTAGATAAAGGGTACTTCACTACCCTGGTCTACGGCACTAGAAACAAAAGACTTACAACTCGAAATTCGGTTGAAAAAGTGAGAGGAGAAAGTGAAAGTAGTGCTCCGGAAAATCAAGGAGAGGTGAAAGACGGTAGTCCCACCACAGTAGACGTATAGACTCCAATAACTATAAAGAAGACCGTTAGAACTAAGGTCGAACACAAAGAAGGTCGGGTCGTAAAGAGTACTACATGAGACGTATCTTCAATTTATTCGTCCCACTGTTATATGTCGGAACTGCATGAGGAAAAGGACAAACCTTGGTCAGACAACAAGGTATAGGTCAAGATTGACAACGAAGGACTGGATGTCTAAAGAGTTCTCCGTCCAGTCCACCAGACCATAAGGGTAGAGAGAGTCTTAAAAGGTGTCAAATAACACTAGGTGCGTCAGTTTCCGAAACCGTATCAGTTATTTAGTCTTTATCTTTAAAAAGACCTTGAGCGAACGAAAAAGGTCCTAGGTATAATGTCTGGAATTTTATCAACAAGTAGAACCTGATAGACCTACCCGGGTTAGATTAGTGTTCTCGAGAATTTTCGTCTCTTGAAAGAACCCGACCTCTACGTTTTCCTCTACGGTTACTCTAAGACTCATATTCTTCCTGAACTACACGGTAAAGACCGGAACTCTACATCTTCCGACATACGTGTCTTAGTTCCCTCTGGAGATCCTTCACTCTCTCCAAAGACCGACTGTCAGATATTCTTTTGGGAACTGTGATGGAGGTGTTCCTTGACTTAAGATGGTTGTTACCCTTACACAGACCCTCGTCGAAGAGGGAGTCTCGGTGGTCTCTTCTCGAGTCCAATCTGATGGAACTAATGTCGGAGACTCCGATCATCGTCTCTTTAGTCAGATCAGATGGGTCGGAAGGTTGGATGTCTTGACACTCTATTATTTGAACACAATAATACATGGCAATTTAATCACCATTAACAATGTCTTCGGTTTTCTTTTGTTTATATCTTAATTAAATGATCGAAGTTGTCTAGTCTAAAACCTTTGGATGGTATTTCTACCTTATCAGACCCAGACGTTGTTTACTATTTTTAAAGGTATCTCTCTCGGTGCCCTTTCAACAGGTCCAACCTCAGGGACCTTACCACTGTCGTCGATACCACCCTAATATCACAATAGGTACCGACGGTGGAGCCAGTTCATGTCACGTCCGGTCAGGTGTCCGGGGACCCTTAAACGATTTAAAGAAGACCTAAACTTCGACCAACGTTCAATCTAACCCATCCCATCCCGTCTCGTCCTATCTACCCGCTCAATCAGTTTCGACCAAATCTTAGAAAAATGGATTCTTAATACTTCTATAAAGAGGGATCAGATGATTGAAGATCCCAAGGAGAACTCTTTAGATTACAACAAAACTAAAGATTAAGAAACCTGTATAAAAAAACAGGAGAAGTTTCAAAAAAAAAAAAAAAAAAAAAATCAAAAAATAAAAAAATTAAAATTTTAGAAATTAAGAATGTACGTAAGGGTTTGTACTTGGGGGGAGGGTGGAGGGAGGGGTATTGTAGAGAGACCCAGTAGGGGTACGTGGTCGGGGTTCGTACGACATAGGACGCAGTCTGTATCTGATCGTTAAATTAAGAATGTACTATCATATGTACAATCTTACGGTAAGAGCGTTTAGTAGGGTGGGAGAGGGAGAGGGAGACTCAGGTTTTCAGGCAATATGTGTAGACACAGAAAAAAGGACAGAACGTATGTCCCAGCAGTAACGGTAGAAAGATTTAAGGTATATATACACAATCATATGACATAACCACAAAAAGAAAGACCGAATGAAGTGAGACATATTAGCCGAGGTCAAAGTAGGTAGAGTAGTCTTGACTAAGTTTACTTAAGAAAAATTACCGACTCATTATGAGGTAACACATATACATGGTGTCGAAAGAAGTTTCAAAAAACCTTGAAGAGAAATAAAGACTAAAAGACTTTCATTATCACATGACATCTCGACAAAAACAACAAGTAACACAACCTGTGTTTTATACGGAAAGTGAAAAAAGTAAAGACTCTTTGAAAGAACTTATTAAAGAAACCATTAAAAGAGGGGAGGGAAAAGAGACAAAAAAAAAAAAAAAAAAACATTTTGAGGATAATTATTCTATAACTTAGTATCTAACTAATATATATATCAAAAGAATACATAAAAGATTAAAGTTGAAGACTAAAAAGATAAATCCTAAAATTTAAATTTTTTAAGACATTTTTTATTATAAGACATGAACAAGGAACCTAGTCATGAAAAAGGATAAAGAGACTTCTGTAAAATCAAAGAAAAAATAAAAAGACTTAAGGTAAAAGGTCAAAAGAAACTAAGGAGAAAAGGTGTAATCTCTTAAAGGAGTTTATATATCACAGGAACCGACGGACAAGAATACGTTAACATTGTAAGATTCCTCAACTTATTTTCGAAACCCACGAACCACCTAGTCCGACTACCCACTGAACCTAGACCGTCCTAGACATCCAGAAAAGAGACACCAAGAAATTTAAGAAATTTTGGACAAAGTAGTAGACATTTTATTCCCGAGATCATTATGGATAAAATATCTTATATCCAAAGGGGACGATAGGTTTTCATCTCACAAGAATACTTTGGAAGGTATTCGACTTTGTCACATTTCTCTTCTTCGTTAATAGTTATGGAATCCTTTTGTAGAACGATTACTCGTGTGTTTTATTTACCTCTATTTCGTGTTCTGAGTATCTGTGTCAAGTTTCGAGACCACCGAACACGACTCTACGACTCACACCATGGACCCCTTCCTCGAACCACCACGGTTTGAGTGACGGGTCTCACGGTCTACGGAGACATCACCAAGTCGGGTTCGCCAAACTCCGTCTATTTGTGATAAAGACGTGAAACAGAAAAAAACATTTTCACTTTTAAGAGAAACTCAAGAAAGTCAATCACTTTTACTATGACTAAATCCAGAAATTATTTTAACTTCACCACATTTAACTTGAAAACTTTTCACCCCCTCTGGACATCAAAAATCCCAACTACTTAGTTCCGGATATTTCACCGATGTCACAAAATTTGTAGTACACACACACGTACACACGAATCATCACAGACTGAGAAACCTGTGCTACCTGACATCGGGATGTTTGAAGAGACAGATACTTTAAAGAATCCGTTCTTATAACCTCACCCAACAGTAAAGGAGGAAGTCCCCTAGAATGACTGGGTCCCTAGTTTGGGTACAGAGGAGGTATAGGACGTAACCGTCCACCTAAGAAATGTTGACTCGGTAGACCCTTCGGGAAATTTGTAGTACTTACACTTTATCGTTGGGTGAGGTCATAAGAACGGACCTCTCAAGGTACCCGTCTCTTCGGACCACCCGATGTTAGGTACCCCAACGTTTCGTAACCGGTACTGAATCACGCGCACACGCGCGTGTATGTGTGTGTGAATTTGATAGCAGTAGTAGTAGTAATAATTAAGTCGTATTAAGGGGGTAACACAGAGTAGGAAGGGAGGGAGACAACGGGATCGTACCTCGAAGAGACCAAGTCACAGATCTCACTTTTGGAAGGGTGAAAAACGGGTTTTACCTACTTGTTAGAGAACCGATTCATCTAAACCCTTCCACTGGATTCTAAATGACCGAGGAATAGGACTGAAAGTTGGTCAAGAGACCTAGAAATAAAAGTAGGAAGTTGGTAAGTCTCCTTGGACCACAGTGGTTAAGGGTGCGGAGAGACGTCAAATCTCTGTTTTCATCCAAAAGAGCGGTAACCTAACAGACAGACCTCGGTGGGTCAAAGGTCTAAAGAGACTGACGAATCACACTGGTGGTGAGTAGGTGAGGGGACACCAGAGGACAGACGATACATACAGAAGAGGACAAGAGAAAACTGGTCACCCAAATATGGAAAGTATATCAGTTTAACCCTAACGTCTCCTTTACTTTTAGTTGAATAAGTACGTTGACCGGTACGATTGATGTTCCGGTAACCGGAGTAAAGAAATAGATACTTCACTCTCCAATGTCACTATGTAAAAAATCCAGAAAGGGGGTTGGTTTTTAGAAACAAAGATACATACCAAATCTAAATTACATTAAGGGTCGGCTAGTGTCGATCTAAAGGATAGTGAATAGAGTGAGAGTCTTCTCATCACTAATAAAAACGAAAACAACAAAACTTAGAGAAACTCGTTCTTTGGACGTCACATCGTTTAATATAAAACACATGTTTACTCTCATTTGACTTTTTGTGTCCACTGAAAATAAGGGAAGACGTAGTGTTTCTGGAAAAGTTATGTGGACTAACTAACATTTCCCTTGAGGTATTCGTCTACACTCGCTGACCCAACGACGACTACCATTAAAACCCACTTCTAAATAGTACGACACGAAAACCGTTGGTTCTTCCTTCGGAAATTTGAAAGATGAGAAAGTTTTTTTTAGGATTTACTACTATGTTTTCAAATTTAACCTTTCTTCAAAGGAAAGACACCTCTAAGTGTCTCTTACAAGCCTACTCAGTTGTTTTGAGGACAAAACGAATTCTATCAAATTTTCCAGTCTAAAAACAGTGAACGTGGATCTTCTCAGAAGCTAAATAATTCTCGTTACCTCTACTTTTACCAAACAACAGAAAGAGACCCCTAGATATGATGTACAGGACTGTGAAGCATGAATATCGAAACCACAGATAGTACCAAACGACACCAGTAATCACAATTACTGGTCGAGAAGACACAAGATCGAACCATAGGTCCTCTCTTTAAAGGTGTTCCATTACCCTATAAAGATTCTCCCACCGAATATATCGTAAGGTTTATTTATTGTTGAAGGATCTCAAACCACACTAGTTAACGTATACCAAAAACAAACACAGTACCGTAGTCTTATAGGACTTTTCAAGGTTAATTCTGTCCTTAGGATTTATTAACCTTCCTTCTGTAACGGTTAAAAATAGAAATCATAAAGGTTATTGAAACCTAAGTTTTATGTTAGTTTCTAGACATCCTTTTTCTCTAATTGTGTGGTTGTAACTGTTAAAACCCAATTAGACACTGGGTCAGAATTTTTGTAAGGAAAACTAACCTTAAACAAGGGGTAAACGTTATTAAGAGTAACGTAAGTCTTACCGTAAAAAATTTACTATCATTCATACCATATATGACAACCAACTGATGGGTCGTCTGTGAGGAAGGAAACAGGAAAGATTATCTTGAGCAAAGCAAGTCCGTTCCTCACCAGGACAAGAAGTTCCTAAAACCCAAGAAAACCCTAAGACCACAGGGTCGAGGTTCTTGACTTAGGACCAATCAGAACGTGTCAACACCAATAAGGCAAAGGGAACGTAACCAAATCCTGACTCGTCCATTACACCAAAACCGATCACTTTACACTCGATTTCAGATGTCTCACCGAAGACCCTTCCAATAGAAACAAGGACTACTTCCCGAGTCTCTTCCCGAAACAACACACCTTGTACTACAGACTACACCGATGTCGACAAAACGTCAATATTCTACAGAATTCCTGGAGTGACTCCTACCGTCTCAGCTTTAGACTTTTCTTGGACTTATAGTTAACAACGGTTCGATGTTTTAACTAATCGGGATCCTGTTGACAATCCCTGGTTTGTTGCCAGAGATCCTGGACTCAGTACAAATGGTCTTTCTCTGTCCTATACGCGAGTAGGACGGATCGGTTAATACATTGCGGTCGATGAGGACATTGACTCTGTTTCTTGACGGACATATATTCGGCGGTATGAAGAAACAAGCCCCGAGAACAGTCTAAGGGAACACACCCTACTCTGAACCCGGGATCGTGCGATCCTTATTTGTTTGAGGGAAGAACGCAAACGTTATGACACCACCGGAACGAGAGAGTCAGCCAAGCCTCTATGCCCGAGCCTCGTATTGTAGACCCCCGAGCAGGCCCTAGAGGCAGGGTGGCCCCTCCTGTTGAGAGGACCATCTTCCCTCATTGGAGCAATCCTCTATTCTCGAGACTCGTGGTCACGATTGCAACGTCTTCGGGTCTAATTCAGGCTCCGGATTATAGAATGACCCCTCCGTAGACCGACATTTCACGTCTCCATTCGGTCGCATTCCGGTCCCGGATCGAAGCACGACCCCTCCGTCGACCGAGACTGTGACCTAATTCAGTCGCATTCCGGCCCCGGATCGAAGCACGACCCCTCCGTGGACGGAGACTATGACCTAATTCAGTCGCATTCCGGCCCCGGATCGAAGCACGACCCCTCCGTCGACCGAGACTATGACCTAATTCAGTCGCATTCCGGCCCCGGATTGAAGCACGACCCCTCCGTCGACGGAGACTATGACCTAATTCAGTCGCATTCCGGCCCCGGATCGAAGCACGACCCCTCCGTCGACCGAGACACTTGTAGGACGTCCATTCTAACTCACGTAACAGCCACCGGTGGAACACAAACAATAGACAAACAGATAAACACCACAGACGCGACGAGAAACACACGAGACAACCGAGGGTCACATGAAAAGACACTAGTACCCTGTTTGTTGAAGATGAGGAAATAGAGAATACTAATTGGTGAAGAGACTAAAGTTCAGATCTCGAGTCTTAGAAAGCAATGACCATTTCTTCTCGTTTGACCACTGAAAGACAAGACAGCTCACCGGGTGGAAACTGCAGCCTACCGGTGTTCTCCCTTGGAAGTTAGGGGTTTAATAGGTCCGTCAATTTCTCTCCCACGAATGAGGATCAGGACGGTCCGTGGGTCTAGTCTGAGGGATGTAAGACCAGACCGTCCTAGATCACTCCTTGGGTGGTCTTACCGAATTTGGGAAACAAGAGTGAGGAGGATTTGGAGGGGTAGGGAGAAGGGGTTGAGGTTGGAGTGGTTCGGGTGTCCACAATCATTACTTCCGAAGGCTTCTTTTTCTTCTTTTTTTCCTGCTTTTAGCTGGTTTCGGCCATAAGGTCCTTAGAAGAGACATAGGATTAGACTATCTAGACCTCTGGCTTAAAAAGGGTGGGGGCATACACCTAGGTGTAGGCGGGAACGAAAGTGTCCAAAGTAGCCCTCTTCAGTCCTCGTCTTGGCTCGGAAGTCGAGTAGGGTCTCTTCCCCCGGGACGGGTCCCTTGAGCCCCTCTTTGTTCTCTTTACCGGTTACATCGCCTTCTTCTGGGCCTTCAGGGGAGGAGGTGACAAGTGCGCAAAGGCCAGACCCGCCCTGGTCGGTCTCTCCCACCTCTCGCCTGTATAGTCATAACCGGGAAAAGGTGATCACTAAACATGTTAACCTTTTGGGTCTGAGGGAGGAAGAGACTTTTTGGCGTCCCAGAATAACTAGACAATCTCAGATAGGAAAAATGAGTATTAGGGTGAACCCTACTAACAGTCGTTGACAATGTCCACGAAAAGTGATGTCTTCTCACACTCGCCTAGGACAGTCTTCGAGCTTTCTTACACGGTCCCCACCTACCCTCCGGGTGTTATGTCGGATTGGAGTAACTCCTCCCCAAGGGGAACCACGCTGGGTTTACCCTGAAGCTTGCGCAACTTCCATCCCTCGCAGAGGCCCATATGGCAGTCTGAGAATACCGGCCGGAATCTCGCCGGCGGTCTTTCGGCTGATTAAACCGGTTTTATTTAAGTCACTCCGTCCTTGGTTTACTCTCGGGTCGTCGGAAGGAACTTTCCTATTACCTTCGAAAATCTGTCATATGGGGATACCTGGGTGTCCGTCTACTCAGTGCTCGCCGTCAATACAATCGTAAACATTTAGTTCGTCGGGGGCTATAATCTTTTTTTAATGTTTTCTATCTCTCCAATTTACTTGTTAGGAACGTTCTAGATCACTCCCGTCGACTCTCTCAAAAATTAGTATCTCTCTGGGGTCTTCTCTCTCTCCTGGCGTAATCTTCTCTTCTTTCTCTTAAATCTCGACTTCTTTTGACATTTTTAGTTTTTCTCGACCGGGTCTATAAAAAACGACCCCAACTTTTGTTTTTGTCCAAGGTCTTTCCCTTTTTTAACCTGAGTTTTTGACTTCTTTTTTGCTGTTCCGCATTCGAACTCTTTTTGGTTACACGCAAAACATTTCTCAAACCTGTAACCTTTCTATTTACGGGGTTCTTTTTAGATTTTCTCCGCGGGTCCTTGGGGTTTTTGCTCTGAGGGAAAGGTCTGTCAGTATAGGAGATGCGTCCACTCCTATCGCTGATCCCCCCAGTCCCGAGCTTCGGGGAGGGGCTCAGGACCCATTGATATTTACACCTCCCCTTTGGCCAACCGAAGTACCACCTGTGCCCTCGGGTTATGAGTCAGAATTTGGTTTTTCTACCTGGGTACAGATTCTTTTCATCGACCCACGTCCCTCGTTGGCCCTGATTTGCTATACCTACCTGATGTTTTGCCGTACACTTGAACCCCCGGGTGGTTCACTGGGTAAGGAAAGACCACTATGGACTCACAGGTCGCGGGAACAACCCTTCCCTAAATGACAGATTTCATTTACGGGTTTAAGTAAAGCTGGTGCCTGTTCACAGCCAAAATCTACCCTGGCCCGTAGGAGAAGTCCAGAACAGAGACCGTAATTTTCTACTTATGTCTGAGATGAACGGTCTCCGGGGTCGCTGTTATTCGGGGCTTCATGTTGGTACCCAAGTTTCTATGGGAGTCCGGACCCGACTTTGACGTCCTTACCCTGATCGGTTTGTCTCCGGGGGACAGTAACACCTTGACTTTCGGTCACGAAGGGACCACTCCCATGCTGTCATAGGGTACTCAATCCTCCGAACTGTTCCTTAATGAGGAGTATATGTTGTGGAATATCTGCGACCCCAGGACTTTTCCACGGCCAGGGGTACCTTGTGAGGGGACGACGGACACTTTTTCGGACCCCCTTGACTAAAATCTGGCCAAGTTTTAGATGCTCTTCAGTTGTTTGCCCACTTACTATAAGTAGGATACCAAGGATTGGGAATATGTAACGATTCGTTGAACGGAGGTTTGATGTAAACCATGTGACAACATCTAAATTTTCTACGGAAAAAATCAAACGGAGAACGGGGGCGTTCGGTTCTCTAGAAACGGAAGCTTACCGTCCTTCTGCCACCAGTCTGGGGACACGTCGACTGTACCTGAGCGAATGGTGTCCCAAAGTTTTTGAGCGGGTGCAATAAATTACTCCGGGACCTGCTTCTGGAGGGACTCATAGCCCAACTTGTGGGATGGTAACAAAATAATGTTATACAACTACTGGAATACGACCGCCGCCGATGTCTCTTTCTCACGGTTCTCCGTTGTCCACTGGAAGAGGTTTGGAACCCCTGAAATCCAATGGCCCGATCACGGTTTTTCCGGGTCTAACGGTTCGTTCTCCAATGTATGGAGCCAATATTCTATTTTGTCCCGGTCTCCACCGATTGTGTCCGATACTTTCTTTGGTAGGAGGTCTAGGGACTCGGCCGATTGGGATCTGTTCACTCTCTTAAAGACCCTTGACACCCTATAACGGCCAATACCTAGAACCCCAAACGTCTTTTCCGGTCCGGGGATATACTTCCCTGGTTTCTTTTGTTCCTGACCTTTACCTGACTCGGTTACTTTCTCCGGAAGGTTCTCGAGTCCGCTCGGAACGATCTTCGAGGACGGGAACGGGAGGGACTAGGTAGATTCGGAAAGGTTAATAAACATCTACTTTTCGCCCCCTATCCTTTTCCCCATGATTGTGTCTCTACCCCTGGTACCTTCGCTGGACATCGAATGGAAAGGTTCTCTGACCTGGGTCACCGTCGGCCTACCGGTGGAACGGAGGCATAGTAGCGCCGGTGGCGCGAGAATCAGGTGCTACGACTATTTGACTGAATACCTGTCTCTGAGAACCAGATGTGAGGAGTACGGTATCTCTCTCAAAATTTCGTTGGGGGTCCATTTACCTAAAGATTACGGGCGAACTGCGTGATGGTCCGGAACGATGAACTGTGGGGTGCCTAAGTAAAGGTTTGCGGGACGTGAGATTTAGGCCGGTGAGAAAACGGGTTAGGCCCCATTTTATCGGGGGAGGTACTAACACTACTCTATGACCGGTCCCATTGTCGTTACGCTTTCCTGAATTGGCTATGAGGTGACCTATTGTCACTCGATTCTACCAAGTGTCTGCCGTCGTCAATACATTTTCTACCTGTCTCTGCCCGCCTTCGACGTCATCATCTACTGAGACCTGCCTGCTATACCCGTCTCCGGGAAGGGGGCCTATGGAGTCGTGTTTTCCGTCTCAATTAACGGGACTAAGTTCACAATCTCTCTCGGTTTCCTTTTTTTATTGATAAAAGTGACTGTCAGCGATACGAAAACCGTGCCATGTGTAGGTCCCGGGCTATATAGCCCTTGCCCCCAAAAACTGTCGACTTCCTTTTCTTTAATTTTTGAACGGATTTTAGTCATCTGAAAATCTCCGACATGTCTACGGAACCCGACACAGTTATCATGTGCATGGACCTGTAGTCTTCTCACTGTCGGGGTGCCGTGCTCCCTTAGCACGGCGTCTGGACCGTCGAGCTTTTCATCGACTATTTCTAAAGTAGTGGGGATACAACCGCTAGCCTGAAGGTGGAGGTCCATACCCTTGAGACGGGGGTTGGGGACTCATAAGTAGGTGTCTGAAACGAACCTAGGTTTTTGTGTGGTTGGAAGTTTTTCTATTTCTACCTACCATGGCTCTGAGTCTGTCGATAAACTATGAGGGACGAGTCAACCCTGCCGTTGATACATTCGCAAACGTGAACAGATGAGTAGACCCTCTTTTCTTCTGAGACTACGAGAAAGTTTGACGCGCGGACGTTAAAGGGGCCGTGGTCTGTTGACATTTCTTGTATCACGTACGAACATTCCGCACAGTTGTCTACTCCGGTCCTTTTCCTGTTGTACGTCCTGACTCCATAGCCCCTCTTCCTGGTCCCGTTGTGACGCTTTATCTAAAGTGGCTCCATTCCGGTCCGTTCATACCAATGGCCATGAACAATCACAACCACCTATGGAAGAATCCCACCCACCTTCGAAAAGGATGTTTCCCTCTTTGGCGCTACTATCACCGTTTTTTCTAAAATCTTCTTTATCAAGGGTCCAAACCGGACGGTCACTGGTAGCCGAGACTATTACCTGGACGGAAACACTCAGTTTATCAAGTCTCGGAACGGGATCGGGACCCCTGATTTACCTTCAATGTAACACTTATGTCAGGTGTCTCGAGTCCCGTTCATTTTACTTACTTAGCCTGAGATTTTCTTTGAAATTGATTTAACCGATATCTCTGACCGCCCCTGACCCACTGGGAGGAAGGGAAGCGGGAGAAGGCACGCGCATTATGAGGAATAGTTGAATTAGACTGGGGTAAACTCTAAGACATACCCTCTGGAGGGGGACATACAGGTTATAAACTTCCCTTCTTTGATGGCGGAGGGTGCAACCCCGTTGACGTTCTCAGGAACTACCGGAATTCGTTCCACGTGAGAGCACAGACCTTTGACGAGGCCCTTTATGTACACCCAGTTTTATTCCCTTGATAAGGGAGTGTACTGTAACCGGGTCCTCTGACCCACACCCAGTTTTCCGTGGTTTGGTTCCGTGATCTTGGGTTTTCCTTCCCAGGAATACAACAAGAAGAATGGTGGGGTTGACGGGATTTCCAACTGCCATAGCCCGGAACCCACGTAACGTTGGCGCATGCGGGTCGACGAAGTCGTCTCGTTCTTCTGCGATTCTTTCTTACCCTTCGTAGAGACGTGGGCAGGTTGGGGAACTCCGATTTCGAAGCTTCCGCGGTTGTCCTGGTCCTGTTGAGCCGACCCGGGAGAACACCTACTGGGTCAATGAGACGAGACCTCAACGGTCGCACTTGGGCGTAGTTGGGCAGTTTTAGTGGACCTTCGACGTTTTACCTGATTGTGCTCTCCACGATTTATGTAGGTGGTTTGTGTACCACCGGTCTGAACATGAAACTGGAGTTCGGCTACCATTTACACGGAACCCGATCCCCAATAGAGCCTCTTGTTCCCAAGACCCGTACGGGTCCACGTGGGTCCGTACTGACCTTCTGGACAACGCCCCGTGTTCTGACAATAACATTTTGAACTCTAACACAATGAAGATTACTACCTGGAGCCGCGACCCTTCATCCTTTAGCTCTAAATGAATTAAAAAGTAAGCGGTTCGGGGAGGGATCCCAGGAGCCTCTAGGTTGAAAATCGACACTTTCAACGTTAATACGTGTTCAGTCTTATTCCAAGTTAGGTTTTTTTTTCGTTTTTTCTCCCCTGGACCTAGAGACCGGATAGAACCCCTGATGTCTGCTCCCTTAGTTCTCCCAAACCCCAACTACCCTTTCCCTAATATCATCACTCGGTCCAGAATCTCGGTTAAGAACATGTGTCATAGCCCGGGTTGTTTCATCTTCTCGACCGACATTGGGGGGCGGATTGCTGAAGGTACGGTTGTAGAAACCGTCACTCAGGGATTCGTCTTCGCGAGCGACTTTATCTAGGGGATACCTTCGACTAATCCCGTCGAATACGGTGGGACTTAGTCTGGGTAGGACTCCGTTGATTTAGAACAACCAATACAATGTTGAATTAAGGGGGAATAATGTTTCGTCATCCGGAGTTACGGAGAATACTAAACCGGTTGTCGTGGCTAGGAGGAGTCACAGTAACCCCCCTGGCTTTCCACCCAGACTCCTACTTTCTCCACACCCCTTTCCCGAATACGTACCCGTGTCACAATGGTCATTTCAGAGGTGAAACACACGTACAGCAACTCGGACTACTAAACGGACATCGATTTACCAATTATGGAGTTTACCCCCCTACCACCCAGACAAGTGTGTGCCCCGATTGAGGTACGGACGTATCGAGTTAGAAACTGGGGTCTTTTCTTGAGACACAATACCACCGACAGTACGGTTTCTAAGACATGGCTGGTCTCTTTCGTTATATATTAATAACCCGGGTCTTTAATTGAGATTTAGGAGGTTTTTCTTGAATATTTCAATTCTCCCTTGGAGAATGGCAGTATTGGTATCGTTGATACAAGTCAGAACCTTATCGGCCCCGACCCTGTCCTTATTGTCGAGACAGGGACGTTCCGGTTCCTAAATTGAGGGACTCTCGCCGGTATCTACTTCTGTAATGGGTATATCTCGTTAGATAATCAGTAAATCTTAGCAGAGATTGAAGAGATAGACTTCATCAAGACGTTTTGTCCTCCCCTAATCTAGACGAGAAAGACGTTGTTGCCCCTGAGACACGACGGGATCCTCTTCTCACGACAAAGATACGCCTAGTATGTCCTTATCAATCTCTTAGATACCGGTTTCACTCTCTTCCTGATCGGGTTGCATTCGCTCTTGCACTCCGAGTTGTCCCTACCAAACTTAGAACCAAAGTTGTTAGGGGAACCGACTGATGGAATTAGAGGTGGAACGATCCTGGGGACGATCATGAAAATGATTACGAATGGAAACCGGGTACGTAATAGTTATCTGAACATCGGAAACATTTCCTTGCGTATTTATGGCATGTCGACAAACACGAAGTTGTTGTTATAGTTTGATACAGAGTCCTGGCTCTCCTTCTAAGGAGATATACTAGATTCCTGTCCCCCCTTACAATCCCTGGTTTGCTGCCAGAGATCCTGGACTCAGTACAAATGGTCTTTCTCTGTCCTATACGCGAGTAGGACGGACCGGTTAGTACATTGCGGTCGATGAGGACATTGACTCTGTTTTTTGACGGACATATATTCGGCGGTATGAAGAAACAAGCCCCGAGAACAGTCTAAGGGAACACACCCTACTCTGAACCCGGGATCGCGCGATCCTTATTTGTTTGAGGGAAGAACACAAACGTTATGACACCACCGGAACGAGAGAGCAAGCCAAGCCTCTATGCCCGAGTATAAACTTGAAGCATAAGACACTTTATTATGTAAAGAAACAGTGAATTCAATAAAACTCAACCAAGAAGTCAATAAGTATCGACTTCATTAAGACTATGTCATTATTCATATATGTAAATTACGAAATTGAGAAAACTGATTTTATAAAGAAGATGTACAGGAGGTTTACACTCTCTTCATACCATTTTTTTTTAATCCAACAAAGACGAAAGTGAGTCAGCACAGACTGAGACACTGGAAAACCTGACCTCTCCTCGGGTGATCCGAGGAGAGAGGTACTTTAAGAAGTCCGTTCTTACGACCTCACCCAACGGTAAAAGGAGGGGGTCCCCCCAGAAGGGTTGGACCCTAGCTTGTACTCAGAGAATACAGAGGACGAAACGTCCACCTAAGAAATGGACGACTCGGTAACTCCCTCGAGGTTTTTATCCACTTTCTTAACGTTTATAATTTATTAATGTCTTACAGTCATGACTTGTCCTATAATCATTCAATAATTTTTATAAACAACTCTATTGATCTATGATCTATGTCGTCTCTCATTCTGTCTGTGATAGGAACGAGAAAACCTTGAATATCAGATCACCCAGAATCACTCATAACCAGATTAGAATAATGTGTCTTTCCCTGTTTAAAATATAGAGAGTCGTAACCGTATTAAGAAAAAACAGTGAATTATTTCCTCCGAGTTAGGATAATCCCTTTTCTGATATTTATACAGCAAGAAAAACGAAAATTGTATGTTGGTCGAGAAAAAGAGGAGACTCATCGACTTTAAAAATCGTTAGGTTCCAACCAAGATCTCAACTTAAACCTATATTCCCAACCTCTCTTGACATAAAGACACGTATTGTTCCACTTTCCTTAAACCTTAAGGAACCTGTTAAAAACGTACGTGCGTGCACACACAGACACAGATACCCACACACACGTGTGTGTGTCGTCGTTGTTCTACCAGTTACTGTTCCACGATTAACCTCATCCCTCTGGTAACACTTTAGGGGACAGTACCTACACCTGGTAAAGAATTTTACAGATAACTTAAACGACGTTATAAAGAAGACAAAATACAAAACCGACGAAAAACCCGGTGTTCCGAATCAAGGCACTAGAATCACCCTAGGATCAAGGTACTGGTCCCTGGTTTGGGGACGGGGAACGTAACCTTCCGTTTCAGAATTGATGACATGGTGGTCGTTTCAGAGACTTCCCTGAAAATTCTACTCCACTGATTACACGACAAAATTCAATAAACGACACAGTGCGTCCTTACATTGAGAAAACGTTACTGGATCTTTTGAAGTCGCTTTCAAACGATGTGTAGCGTCCGAAACAAGGGAACAACGAACTCATCCCTTAGTCTCTCTTTTTCCTAACTGGAGGTCCGTGTCTTGTCTCTTGTTCTTAAGTCGTCTCCGTCCTTTTCTCCCTCTAAAGTCGACTCTGTCCTTTTATATAGAGTGGGAGGGGTAGAAGAAGAGAAACCCTTAAAACACTGAAGAGGTTCTCCCGAGGTCTGTATTAGTGACCTATACCCTACGAGATTAAATGTGGGTCCCTGTAGACCTAATCTCTGTATGGGACGACCACCGACATCCTGGGTAGGATGAATTAATAACTACGACGGGAGACATCTGATTGGACGAACTCTCATCCCTGGTATAGACGAAATAGTCATTCCAATTATGACTCATCACATATCGGGTATTTTCTTCATAAGTTGATTATAAACAATTTGTAAAGGGAGGTTTATCCCGTTCTTATAGTAAATTTACAAGTGTCGTAAAGGGGAGGAACCAAACGACTCCTCTTCGTCGGACGTCGGGGAGGACGGAGGGACGGGAGCACAGAACGGTCCACCCGAGAACCCGGTTAGTGACTGACTAACACCCTCTCCAGTCGGTCCAAAGGTGACCTTAATAGCCTCATGACGACTGGTCCCTTTTCACAATGGATACCTGTGTCCCTTCCGTTTGTCTCTTCTTTAGAACACCCTCAGACTGAAACTTCTCTAGAACCTCTTCTCTCGAAGGTCCACGTTACGTGTCTTTACGTGTATGGTTTATTATATAATACATCTATTTCACTGTTTTTCTACCAAAGTCAGTCAAAACAACACACAAGACTCACCCTAGAGAAACCTCCTTAAAATTATCTAAAGTTATGTCTATATTTAACGAAGAACCAATAAAAAATCGAGTAAAAAACCTATCTAAGGTCCTATTCCAACTGAAGATCCACTCTTTTCCGGTCGAACTGAAAGACACCCAACGTTGAGACACATCAATCAACTCAAAGTATGAAACCAGAGGAGGTGACACTGGGGTTCGTGAGTCATCCCTGTGTTTTATAAACAACGTGTCATACCTTTGTCACTATTGGATTCCTAATATACGGTGATTTAGACCATCGAAGATTTATACACGTCTTAATCCTGATTTCCGATTTTACTCCCGGTAAGAATGCAAAACAACGAAAAAATCCTCTAACTTTCTTACTACAATATTTTTACGTAACATTATATATGTGATAATTATTTATAATTATAATAAATATGATACATACTTTATCTATTGATTACTCTTAGATGACACATGGTGTCCCTTACGATGAGTCACGAGGTGCCACTGGATTTACCCTTCCTTTAGGTTTTTTCTCCCCTATATACTTATACATCTCGACTAAATGAAATAACATGTCATCTTTTTTTGTGTTGGAATATTTCGTTGATATGAGGTGATCTTTAATTTTGTTGTTGTTGTTATCATTGAGGAGAGTTTTGTTACTTTACGTAACACTCTTTTCCTGTAAAACTCTGATAAGATCTTTATCCGTGCCCCCAGTCAATTAGACACCGTTCCTTCAGTGGTGAGGGACAATGGTTGATCTAGGAGGATTCCTAGAGTTTTATAGGTTTAACTTAAAAACTGTTTAGGGACTCTGAGTGTCTTTTCAATGTAAGATCCGGGGTGAGATTCACTTTGCAGAGACAACCTTGAGTCAATTTCGTTACCGAAAGGAAGAAGAAGTTTTGTGTAGGGATACCAGAGACAACGTCGACTTAATTGACCCAAATTAGATTTACCTTAGAATCTATTTCAAAGTAAGGACTCTCCAACAAAGTAAGACACCGGTCCTCTCTTCTGAGGATAGAGTCAGACTACTATCCGCCCCTGAAGGACTCTCTCCGTCCCCAGGATCTCAACCGTCTCCAACATTTCAAGTCACTCCTCAAGTACCCGTCCCCAGACGACCCAAGAATGTCTCGGGGAGTCTCCGAGAGTCTCCTGTCTACGAGGTACTTCTTGCGTCCCACCCGTGGGGACACTCTCCAGGTCGGGAGAAGGAGTCGACGGGCAAAGATGGAGAGAATGTGAGTGTGACGATCCTCAGGTCGTATTTTGTTACAGACACCGGTACAATTTCATCTTCCTCCAACGTTGAGAAGGAAAGACAAGAACCTCCCTAAAATTTTCAAGATCCGGATTCCGATAGGCAGTCCTTCGTGTCCGAGACTGTACAGAGCGTTTACATCGACCCTCCTCCACAATACGGGTAACCACTGGACTGTCCTCCACACTCGGGAAGTCTTCGAAGGTCTGGGACGGAAGGAATGTCCCGACTCCACAACTCACAGTTCGTCTACTCGAACTGTCCCATAAGTACTGAGACAGTCCAATAAGTCTCCTTGTTTTGGTGTTGTTTGACCGACCCTGGGACATACAGACTCTTTTCAAGTGAAGTAAACACAGTCGGTCTCCGGCGGACGGGTACAAAACAGACGGATTTTCCTTTCTGTACATCTTGAGTATTAAGGTTCCCTTACTGAATTACGACCTCCGACGAACCCTCATACTCTGGGGGTGTGTTTTTTGTTCCTTGATTTTTCACGGACCCACACATAAACCTCTTCACAAATATGACGGAGTTGTACCTCTCCTAGACGACTTTCCAATTACTACACCACACCCCAACACAGAAGTCGCAATTCGATCTGTTGTAAGTTCCCTGGGTAAGTAGTGTATGTCAGAGGTTGGGAACGTCGGCACCCTCATACCCACGGAGACCCCAATACTCGAAGACCAGTCGTCGGTCCCAAACGTCTCACCCCTCACCTAATAAGGACATCACTCCACTTTCAGCGAGTCAGTACAGGGTGAGAAACATTGGGGTACCTGATATGTCAGGGACCTTAAGAGGTCCGGTCTTATGACCTCACCCATCGGTAAGGGAAGAGGTCCCCTAGAAGGGTTGGGTCCCTAGTTTGGGTCCAGAGGGTGTGACGTCCCCCTAAGAAATGATCAACTCGGTGTTCCCTTCGGAATGAGGACGGATAGTAGTCTCTCAGTCTTCAGGATACTTATCAGACTTCAACAAAAAAAAAAGGAAGACAACAACAAACCAACCAAAACAAAAAATGTCCACTTTAGTATTGAACTATAATTTTCTGGACTTATTGTTGTATACAACAATGACGAAATTGAAAATTTAAAGCATAACCCCAAATCGGCTAATTGTTACAATACTATCAAAGTCCACCTGTTACTTCCCTGGTCTTCGGAAAAACTTTGAGTTTTTATAACGTATGTGTAAGTGTGTGTGTACGTGTGTGTGTGAAGGGGGTCCCCGTCACACTAAATTAATAAACGAAAGGAAGAGAGTTCTTCCCCTCTCTTATAGTACATCCACCCTCTTTAATTTACCCTAATAAAACTTTACGTGGGGGAAAGGGTAAGATGTCCCCTGACTCCTCCTAATACACGTCGAAAGCACTTTACAGAGTACGAGGAGAGACCCTTCCCTTGACATTTACAGTTCAGAAGTCAGAGACACTATTGTCAAGTGTGTCCATACCGTCTGCGTCCTTCACCCCTCACACCGGCCGTGTACGTGGTCGTCGTGGACGTCCATACCTCTGGTTCCGGGATCGTAGATCACATCTCTTGCCTCTCCACTTCCGTCAATCTCTACCTCTTCCCCACGTCCCGGACCTCCATCGGGTCTCCATACTGGGGGTGCGTCTCCCACACCGTGTCGTCTTCGTCGTCCGAATCGTCCACGTCGGGGAACTAAGAGGTTCGTTTTGGGGTCCACGAAAACTTACGTGAAAGACAATTGTCTCGCAGAGTTCGGAACTACACGTCCTCTCGGTGAACCTTTAGAACAATTTTACTTAAAAGGTTGACCCGTCCAGTCCCCTACCCCGAACTCTACGATACACGTTCACTTTCATCGAGTCAGCACAGGTTGAGAAACACTCGGGTGCCTGATATGTCAGTTACCTTAAGAGGTCTGGTCTTATGACCTCACCCATCGGAAAGGGAAGAGGTCCCCTAGAAGGGTTGTGTCCCTAGTTTGGGTACAGAGTACATCACGTCCGTCTAAGAAATGGTGACTCGGTGGCCCCGACACATAGTCCACTGCGACTATGGAGACCGTCCCCGTGGTACGAGACTGATCACTTCACAATTGTCTTAGAGTCCAGTGTCCACACCACAGTCTATCGTCTCGAAACTATCTTTCCTCTTAATGCATACTTCTATATGTTTACGTAAGTTGAGTATAAATGGGAGTAATCACAATCCTCCTTTAATAGGGACGTAGAAAACCTAGACCTTACGGAACAGACTAATTTTTTTGTTGGGGTTTTGAGGGTGAAAATATCGACCATTGAATACACCTCGACAAGTCTAGACATAATACTACCGAATCGTTAAGGACTCGTACATAGTCACCTCCCTTCCTGGTACGACTCACCCTCCCCCTCCGCTCGTACCGTACGTATAGCCGGTTTCTGGTAAACATTTCACGTGTCAGGTGTCGCGTATCAACTCTCGACCCAAAACATTACCTATCAGGAGACCAGCTCGATCTCTTTCCTTCAATCGTGTCTCGAGAATTCCCAGGGACGTGACGGACGAGGAGGTGTGGGGTTGGAAGACACGACACGACGACACGAATCGACGGGTCAGCACAGGATGAGATACGCTGGGTCACCTGATATCGGGTGGTCCCAGGAGACACGGACCCTAAAAGGTCCGGTCTTATGGAAGAAGACCTCAAGGGGCTTTCCTCCCTTTAGCTCATTCATCCTTCTTTATCTTTTACTGTTGTCCTCTTACTTTCAGTTCTCTGACAAACCCAAAGATAAAAATAAAAACCTTCCTATCTTTTATTTGATGGATTCTACTTAGTTCCTCTTTTTGTAATTTTTTATTTTCTCTACTCACTACTTCTCTCCTTCCTTCAGAGAAACCATCTATTTTGTCTAAACGGTTTATATAATGTAAGTAATTCTAAAAAGAGACGAATATTACACACGAAAAGTCTCCGAAAAGAATCGTAATTGCCTGCGAGACCCTCTCTTCTTTCAACCGTCTCTCTTCGGATCGTTTATATATTTATTCGAAACCTCGAAAGTCTTCAAAGTAAAGGGTATTATCTTGCAAGAGGTCGGACCCGTTTGAAAAAGAATGAATTTGTTTACGAAACTTTCTGTTTCTAAAGTATAACAGTCACCTTGTAAGTCTGATTATTAACGGAGACAAGAAAGACGGAACTTCAGAGTTGTCGGTCGTCTAAATACTAAGCGAAAACCGTTATTCGAGGAAGTTTATTTATAGTGAAAGGGTCCGACGTTTAACCCAAAGACTTTGTGTGTCTCTAGTTGAGGTGGTTCTAATCGTTGATTCAAAAGAACCACACACACATACACACGCATATACTGATTCTTTGTGGCACAGACGATGGGGGACTGGTGAAGGAACCCTTTTAACTAGTGTTTTGAAATAAAGTGTTTTATCGGTAAAAATTGTCAACTAAATGATGGACCACTCTAAGACATCTGTGCAAACAACCCCCTCGTCCCTCACCTCTATCTTTCCTCTCTCTTCTGTCAAACCGAAAAGAGAATCCAAACACCTGGAGTCTTTAAAATACGTTAGATTTCAACTCCTGAATTTTGGTCAAATGAAACATCAACCGGGTTCTATTAAGGTTTTAAAAATTTCGTTTATTATTATTATTATGTTCACTCATATCTGTACTTCTTTATGTAACTCCCGGTATTGGGGTTCAAAACCTTAACTCTGGACAGTCACGACGATTGAGTCACTTAAATGACCTAAGGAAATGATACGGTCCGAGATCCCCGTGGTTCCCTCTACTCTGTACCACAACTATGGACGTATTTATGAAGATTCGACTTCTGTTCTGACTCCTTTGTATTACTCGACACCCTCGTGTTTCCTACGGGTTGGAATCCGCACCCCCTCCGACAGTACAGGGGTTTCAGAACTGAGAATCCCTACACTGTCAGTGGATCCAGACGCATGTGTACGTAAGTCGTCCCACCTTCGATTGGTTCGGAGAAAGTCATCGGACACTGTGGCAAAGGGACTGGGCCAGGGTCCTGTGACGAGGTCAGTTAGACCTAAGGTGAAACAGGGACGGGGACAAACTTGAGACACACCCCTAAGGACTGAATTACCATTATTAGGAAACGACGACGATTCAGCGAAGTCAGCACAGGCTGAGATACGCTGGGGTATCTGCCGTCGGGTGGTCCGAGGCGGCAGGGACCCTAAGAGGTCCGTTCTTGTGACCTCACCCAACGGTAAAGGAAATACCTCTTGAATTATCCCCGGCCCGTAGTACTACGATGTAAAAATAAACAATAAAAGGGTTGTGACCATAATAACGGAGTAATATCTACTCCTTTGACTCCAAATGTTTTAAATTGATTAAACGGGTTCCAGTGTTTTTGATTATCCTCGATCTTGTGACTAAAGTTAAGTTAAGACTGATGTTTCGGATATTAAAGTCGGTAATGATTATTGTTATTATTGTTATCGTCGACAATTGTAAACAATTCGTGAATTGATACACGATCCGTTTGTCAAGATTAATAATAAAGTAAATTCGGAGTGTAGTGAGAATCCTTCCGTAGTCCCATAAACGAACCGTTTACTCCTTTACTCGAGTAGTCACCGGTGTGTCGACCACTCCCTACCTCGGAGGTCGGTTCAAGTCCATCCGAGGACCGTGGTCTCGGACGTCGGGATTGGTGATACGAGTCAGTGGACGAACGGTTCTCGGATACAACTAGACACGGGAAGAGATCCAAGACCTGTGTTCTGACACCGAGAGGGTGAACCTGTAAAGTTGGACTGACGAACGAAACTACGGTCTGGGCAGTAGTACAGGTGAGAGAAACAGGTTCACAGGAAAAACAAATAAGAGAGAAGGGATTTCTAAATGACTCGTGGATACCCAGGACCCGTGACAGGACTCGTTAACCCTCCCGGTCTAATCATCAGTCTTCACGAATAAATCTCCTTATTACGTGGGACAGGACTTCGATCAATTTTAGGTCACTCCTCTGTCTGGTTAGTTGTCTGATAAGGTCACGGTCCATTGTTCACCACACGACCTCCTCTCAAGTCCACTGAACTTCTCCTTTGGTCGAGACACACTCCGTCATAAATGTTTCATAGAAATTTTTCGTCCTTACGTGTTCTGATTCTTCCCTCCCCTTTGTCTAGAGTGAAATTCACGTTCAAAGAAAAAAAAAAAAAATGGAAGAGTGTGAATCTCAACCCTTTCAACTACCCAACAAACATGAAGTCCTTAGTTGGTACGTATTTTCTAACGTAGTATTTTCATCACAAACAGTTCTTAGAAGTTATCCAGTTCGGTTGGAGACTTAGGAATACACGGATCATATCAGATTAGGAGTGTGAGTGTGACACTGTATTACAATAAAAATGAGGGTCAAAGGTACATTCTAAGTACTCCCGGATCCGTTCCTCCTTAAAAGAAAGAAAAATTTTTTATATATAAATAAACAGACACGGCCCAGAATCACCTTCGTACGTCCTAGAAATCAACCTCGTATACCTTAGATCAAAGGGCACACACACATACACACACACAAACACACACACAAACACACACACATACACACTTTAGAGTCAGAACAGGTTCTGAGAAACACTGGGGTACCTGACATCGGACGGTCCGAGGAGACAGGTACCTTAAAAGGTCCGTTCTTATGACCTCACCCGACGGTAAAGGATGACGTACCCTAGTCTAAGGACTAGGTCCTTAGCTTGGACGTAGAGGACGTAACTCTCCCCTTAAGAAATGGCGACCGGGGTGGACCCTTCGAGGGACCAAGGGACTGATCCCTAGTTTGGGTCCGAGGAACGTAATCACTAAAAGAAGTCGAGTGTGGACCACAACCACCAACATTATTCTCTAACCGTACAAGATTGTGTTTCCCATGAAAAAGGGGTGCAGGGAGAGGATACCCTCCGTCTTGTATGTCATTTCTGATATCTACTCTTCTTTCACATAAAGAGTCACCACCTCTGGTCATCACAAGGAAAGTTTGTATCAGTCAAAGAAAACAGGATGACCAGGATCTCCAATTCCTAAAACTCTAGTATATTATGCGTCGTTTCTACCCGATTCACTCACATACGTCAAGTTACTATAGTTCTTGGGAGTGTGACAATGGTGTTAATAATTTTTTATTCAATGTTTTACCCGATTTAGTTAGTTTAGAGGTAAAAGAGTATCAAGTACACCGACTCGAGAACTGTTACGGTTTGAAAATGTTAATATTTGGAAGTTACGTTCACTTCTCAACCCTACACCATATTTCCGTGTTTCCTAATTGTTTTCTAATATTTTAAGAGACGTAGAGAAGGAAAAGGTTTCGTGGTACACCTTTGTCCACGTACTCTACTCAAGAAACTACTGATAAATTCACGTTAAAAGTGGTGATATAAGTCCAAAGGTTATTGGTAAGTACATTCTTGTCCTAGAATTAAGGATTGTCTAAAACGAACATAAGTTTCTGACTGAAACTTAGATTAAATATGTCCCCTTCTTTAAACCTCCTTGTATCATACCCTACGGTTTACATTCTTATACGAAATAAACAATTACAAGTAGGTAGACAAATCATGACTGATATTTTAGTGTTACTCTATTTGTTATTATCTACTTGTTTTATCCCCGAACATAAGTTAGTAAGACAGATCGTACTCTAGTTTATTCGTATTAAATGAAACGTCCTACCAACAGTCCAATTTTACGACACGGATGACACCTTCTCGAAACTTTTCACATCCACCCATCAAAAGCAGACCCTGTCTCTCTCTGATTTCTTACCTTCTCTTTGGTAAAATGTTATTATTCCTTAACTAAAATGTTGGTGATTAAATTTCCCATAGACAACGTATGGTCATCTGACATGATATGAACTTTATTACACAACTCGTTTACCCGTATCGAAGTTAGCATGATCTTAAGTCAGGAGTTCTCTCTCCTTTAATTAGGTTCCTAATATTATTTCAAACTATTACCGATACAATCTTTTTTATAGTAACGACACATTGTTTGACGGGATTTAAATCACCGAATTTCTGTCTTTAGTAAACAGTAAAGAGTCCATGGCAATCCAACCGAGTGGGTCCGATTTGCTCATCGTCTAGAAAAAACCTGAGTACGTAAAAAGGCACACAATGGACCCCTCGTCGACTAGATCAGACCCGAACCAGCTACTTGAAAAAGAGCCACTGAGACAAGATATGCAGAAAGTAGAAGGAGAACCCTAGTCGTCCTATGAGGTTTATACAAGAAGAGTACGATATCGTCTTAGCTTCTTCCGTTCATCTTTATATACTCTGTAGAATCTCGTAATACTAGTATTGACCGTGTAACAATGAAGACGGAGTTAGATAGTCAGCTTCTTTCAGTATACCGACTTGGGTCTCAACTCCTCACCCTTTTATTAGATAGTCACCCTCTTTGACTTTACCACCGAGTCAGTCATTTCTTAGGTGGACGTTACGTCCTCTGGACCCAAGTTAGGGACCCAGTCCTTCTAGGGGACCTCTTCCTTTACCGTTGGGTAAAATGGGAAGAACGTACCCTTTAGGGTACCTATCTCCTCAGACCACCCATGTCACGTACCTCAACGTTCTCGGCCTGTGTTAAATCTCTGATTTAACAGTGGTGGTAGGTAATCACCCTCTTTGACATTTCAGTGTCCTGTTTACCATACTTATGTGATTCAAGTCTAATCAAGTCAAGTCAGCAAGTCAGTACAGGTCGAGAAACACTGGGGTACCTGACGTCGTGTGGTCAGGAGGGACAGGTAGTGGTGGAGGGTCTCAAATGAATTTAAGTACAGATAACTCAACCACTAAGGTAGGTTGGTAGAGTAGGAGACAGCAGGGGAAGAGGAGGGTGGAAGTCAGAAAAGGTCGTAGTCCCAGAAAAGGTTACTTAGGCAAGAAACGTAGTCCACCGGTTTCATAATCTCAAAGTCGAAGTCGTAGTCAGGAAGGTTACTTATAAGTCCTGACTAAAGAAAAGCCTAACTGACCAACCTAGAGGAACTTCAGGTTCCCTGAGAGTTCTAAGAAGAGGTTGTGGTATCAAGTTTTCGTAGTTAAGAAGTCGTGAGTCGAAAAAAATATCAGGTCGGGAGTGTAGGTATGTACTGATTACGTTTTTGACATCGAAACTGATCTACCTGGAAACAACCGTTCCATTACAGAGACGAAAAATTGTACGACAGATCCAACCAGTATTGAAAAGAGGTTCCTTATTCACAGAAAATTAAAGTACCGACGTCAGTGGTAGACGTCACTAAAACCTCGGGGGGTTTTATTTCAGACTGTGACAAAGATGACAAAGGGGTAGATAAAGGGTACTTCACTACCCTGGTCTACGGTACTAACAACAAAAGACTTACAACTCAAAATTCGGTTGAAAAAGTAAAAGGAGAAAGTGAAAGTAGTTCTTCGAGAAATCAAGAAGAAGTGAAAGACGGTATTCCCACCACAGTAGACGTATAGACTCCAATAACTATAAAGAGGACCGTTAGAACTGAGGTCGAATACGGAGTACGTCGGGTCGTAAAGAGTACTACGAAAACTTGACACCACAACCTCTTCTGAGAACTCTCAGGGAACCTGACGTTCCTCTAGGTTGGTCAGGTAAGACTTCCTCTAGTCGGGACCCTAAAGAAACCTTCCTTACTACGATTTCGACTTCGAGGTCATGAAACCGGTGGAGTACGCTTCTCGACTGAGTAACCTTTTCTGAGACTACGACCCTCCCTAACCCCCGTCCTCCTGTCCCCTGTTGTCTCCTACTCTACCGACCTACCGTAGTGACTGAGCTACCTGCACTCAGACTCACTTGAGGCCCTCTACCACTACCTGTCCCCTCCGGACCGTACGACCCTAAGTACCCCAGCGTCACAGCCTGTACTGACTCGTTGACTTGACTTGACTTGACTTGACTTCAGACGTATCTTCAATTTATTCGTCCCACTGTTATATGTCGGAACTGCATGAGGAAAAGGACAAACCTTGGTCAGACAACAAGGTACAGGTCAAGATTGACAACGAAGGACTGGACGTATGTCTAAAGAGTCCTCCGTCCAGTCACCAAACCATAAGAATAAAGAAATTCTTAAAAGGTGTCAAATAACACTAGGTGTGTCAGTCTCCGAAACCGTATCAGTTATTTCGTCTTCATCTACAAAAAGACCTCGGGAGAACGAAAAAGCTACTAGGTTACCTACAACGTTAAACTAGAGTCCAAGGAGACGTAAAAGACGTAGGTCGAACTTGTAAACCTTCAAGTATCAAGTGTATGATAACTTCGAACCTCTTAAAGATCTTAATGAAACGATCACACACTCTACTTACGTCAACACACCGTCAAACTCGTAAGAAACCGTAATGGAAAGAAACCCTAACTTTACTTTTGACTGGAAAAGGTCAGGACACCGGTGACGACTCAAAAGGTCTAAACGACCGTATAACTTACGTCGTGAAAGTATCTTAGTAGAAAGTCCTAAACTTTATCGAGTTGACCTTAAGGTAGTGGAGGTGATCGAAACGAGCATCACTACGAAGGATTCCGGGTGAACTGAAGTGTAAGGTCCTACAGACCGAGATCCACTCACTAGTGTGATAGTACTAAAAGAACCAGTACTCCTAGAAAAAACATATCAAGAAGAAACATAAAAACGGTGGAGAAGAATTATAGAAGACGAATACAATCCAGGTATGGTCAAGACAGGTAATAACTCGGGTAGAAACGTACTTTACAAGGGAACCATAGAGATTAAAAGAACTTCTCTAGAGATCAGAAAGGATAAGATAACAGAAGGAGATAAAAAAACATAACTAGTTACTCCTTCCGAAAGAATAGAGAGGAACGATAAGAGACCTTGAGACGTAAGTTTACCCATATAGAAAGGAAAAGAGGAAACGGAAAACGAAGAGAAGAAAAGAGTCGATAAAGATTCCGGAGGAGTCTGTTGGTAAAACGGAAAAACGTAAAGAAAAAGAACCCCTACCAGAACTAGAGACGGAGGACATGTCACAGTACTTGGAGGTAGGTATCAAGAAGTCCGTGAGACAGATAGACTAACTTAGGGAACTTAGATAAAAAGTGAAGGTGACATATTAGCATTCCCTAAACTAAATCCAGTGTGGCCTTACCAGAACACCAAAAGGGACGAAAGAAGTTAAACAGACTTAAACCGTTATTCCTTAATTACTAGACTCGGTCTCAGTCGAGGACCAGAACAAAAACGACTGACATATCTCGAAAAGGTAGAAACCGACTTTTCTTATATTAGTTAGACTAAAGCCATAACTGGTAGACCACTACAGGTACACATCTCAGAAGATTATGGTATGTGATTTATGTGATTTCGCACTTCTTGACCCTTCTCACTCCGTTGGAAAGATGTGTCTCGTACTGTGGGTCACTCTGGATCTCCTACTCATCCCAAATAACTCTACTTTCCTTCACCCACCCTATCAGTCTCCACCTTCACAAGATCCGTCCTCTGTGTCCAACTGTCAAGATCTCCGCATCACTGAGACTCTTTCACTTTCTCCCGGTCACACCTACCTATCTTCTTTTGTTACCACCTTTATCTACTCGACCCACCCTAGTCTAATCCTTCTCGGAATAGAGGTACAATCATTAACTGAAACGTCAAAGAGAATACCTGTAAGACTCGGTAAATCGTAAAATTATAATACCAGTGATAACCGTTCAGTAGTATTTTGAGCACCAGATCTAAATTTCCTCTAACAGGAACGAGGTCAAACATTAGAGTATTCGTTTTTTCACGTGAAAGGAGTTATAAAACTAGTCTCAAAGTGTAATAAACAGGTTACATAAGGGTAAGGGAGCCCGGAAGACTAATTACAGAAACGTCTTAGGGTAAAACTGGAAATCATTAATCACGTTTATAAAATTCAAGTCGTATAATTAAGGAGAACGTCCTTTTCGTAAAAGAAACTCTTAGTGGTATTTAGTAATTTTTTAATTAACCGGACACTTTCTTCTTCCGCAAAAGGTCGTTTATGACCGTCAGAGAGAGTAATACCCGATTCCGAGATCTACAACCTTCGTCAAAGACTGGAAGAGTCTGGAAACTGGGAAAGTTTCGTTTCTTTATTGAAAGAAGATAACAGTAAGGAGACCCAGACATTAAGAAATTTCATAAAATTCCGTCATAGTACCGTCTCGATCTTCCTGACCTAAAATAAGGGTCAGATGGTAACTAACGAACTCACTGGAGTCTACTACGTAAATAAGGGTGACCCGAAGTGACAAAAACAGGTATTTCTGACCATATTTACGAGGAAGTCTTGGAAAGTCGAGGTTTTAAGAGACGAAAAACCTAATACGAGACTTGTAGTACCATTAAAGTGTTTACCACTAAACATCAAAAGCGAAGGTCTTTTGCGAACTTCATGAAAATTATAACATGTTTCAATTCTCAACTCTTCTAAGAATTTCTAGTCCGTCTCCTTTCAGTCCTTTTCCTTAAAAAAATCAGAAAAATTTTTTTCAGAACCGGGTTAAATAAATAAATCAAAATAAAAAACACATAACAAATAAAAAACCGGAGCACCGTACACCCTAGAATCGAGGGGCTGGTCCTTGACTTGAGTGTGGGGATCGTCACCTTCGTACCCCTCAATTGGAACCTGTCGGTCCCTTCAGGGTCCTTTTCGCATAAACATACATACGAAGGGTCCACCGCGATCACCATTTCTTGGACGGACGACTACGTCCTCTGTTCTCTACGTCTAAGTTAGGGACCCAACCCTTCTAGGAGATCTCCTCCCGTACCGATGAATGAGGTAATAAGAACGGACCTCTTAGGGTGTCTCGTTCCTCGGACCACCTGATGTCAGGTATCCCAGTGTTTCTCAGTCTGTGTTGACTTCATTGTCACACTTTGGTTATTTACTTAATCAATACTCAATTCTGTAAACGGTTCTCCGTAACCACCCTTGCCGTCACCGACAACCTAGTGGGTACACGGTCTCCTTCCCGTTATAATTTGTCACTCGAGACACGGTCTTAATACACTTCCTAGAACACCAAAAATAAATAAAAACAAAATGAAAAGACATACATAGAAAATGTAATTGAGAACTCTAAGTAGTGATACATATGAACTTATGAAAGATATAGGTCACTAAAAAAACTTATCGATCATGTCGTTTGGAGGGGACGGGGGGGGGTGGGGACAGAGAATATGTGTAGANNNGGGGGTGGGGTGGGGACGTTGGGGGCGACTGGGGTGGTGGGGATCGGTTCTCGGTAGTCACATCTCCGGATAACACTCAGTTTAAGTTAAAGTCTTAAATTTAAACATAACTCCGACTTGAGTAAACCAGAGGACCTGTCTCCGACTTAGTCCATCCGAGAATCGAGTCATAAACTACACAAACATTAACGATAAATGAATGGTAGAGAATCCGTATTCTTAAAAGAGTCTTGTCTCACACTTTCCCTTCGTCTCGAGTGAAGAGACAACAGAAAGGTTGTAAGGGGTCGTGTGACTGACCCCGTAGATGTTGAGTTTATCAATCTTAAAGGGTCTCGTTGTGTTCGTGAGTTAGGGTTTCTATTTAGAGTTCGTAAGATTTCCATAGGATCGTGAAGTCTTCGGTTCAAGCAATAAAGGGTCCCTTCCCGAACCGACCACCACTAATATCTTTATTTAGACGTGAAGTAAAAATCGGGTCACCGGGTAATGTCGAGCGAAGTCTCAGATTCGAGGTTCTTATTGCTCTCAGTAAAATACCCTTACTCTCTAATAGTTAGTGACTGAAACAGTCAAGTCGTAAAGGGAGGTCACAAGAGAAGAGACGGCTCAACATGTCTGTCGACGGGGACTCTGGTGGGGACACTCCTCGAAGTGGACAAGAAACAAACGAGAACTGACTCCGGAGTTCAACCGAGACCGACGTAGGGTCCCGGTGGACAATCTGAATTTGCCTCTTCACTAACCCTTTTATAAGTAAAAATTACGTAGTCTTCCAAACTGAGAATAAAAGATTCAAAATGAGGTTTGAATAACTTTGTCTTAACGTAGTCTTATGTTTAGAGTCCCTTTGTTCCCTAATGTATTTTTGACACGACACAAGCATCTTGAGACTGGTTTACCTCATACAGGTTCACAAATAAGTGTTCTGTAGAAGGTTTCTCTGTACAACCTGGTGAACCCTAGACGCTTTACGAGTACTTTCCCTAACCGAATAGACCCAGACAACAGAGGTTGTACACTTTTCCATTTTTTTTTTCTTTATAGACAAGTGTAAAATAGAGGAAAACCACCAACCACTAAGTCAACGATTCAGCACAGGCTGAGAACGTTGGGGTATCTGATGTCAGGGGTATCTGGTGTCGAACGACCCGAGGAGACGGTACCCTAAGACGTCCGTTCTTATGACCTTACCCAACGGTAAAGGAAGAGGTCTCCTAGAAGGACTGGGTCCTTAGTTTGGGCTCAGAGGACGTAACGTCCGTCCAAGAAATGGCTGACTTGATACAAGTCAAATTTTACGATGTCATATCCCTGAAGGCACAACAAGGTCACGAATACTGAGCCGTGAGGGTCACGTCCCCGGGACCTAAGTTAGGGACCAACCCCTTGATTCTAGGACGTACGACGTACCGAGACGGGGGTGGTTTTTTCTGTGGTTAATTTTTTTTATCGATGTCATATATTTCAGGACATATATATCTTGAATAAATATATATACTACACACGAAATTTAAAAATTTATGGGTATCCCACCCACTAGGGGTCTAAACCTTCGTTGATTAATCACGACACAGTAGAAAAATCACTCTTGATCAATTGTTCTAAGTGAGAATTACGTACAGGAGTAAAATCGGTAGACAAAATAAAGACATTAGGATTTATAGTAAAATGGTCGGTTTGTTTGGTTTTTCGAACCTCCCTATCTTTCATCCACACTCCCTCCCTCCGACTCTCGTACCTTTGTCCTCCGTCTCTCTCCATTTCTCCACTTCTCCAGTCCCATCTCAGGTCCTGTGGATTCAAGGGAAAGTCGGAGTTCTAAATCACTGGAGTCCAACGTAGAGAAAAGTAGTCGGTAGTCATTCACGTCCACACCTTCCCGATTTTATTGACCTTCTATAAAGTATGAGGAAGTTTTCCATATCCGTCTCAATTCACTGTTTGATGGTAATCGGAGACTTTTTACCTTTCAACCGTCATATTTCATTCCGCTCCTACCGTTAATAATTACTTATTAGTGAATTATGTCCGTCTACGCTTTCACTATTTGTGTAGTTAATCTCTGGTCAAATTTCTGTCAAGTGTCCGGATAAGTAGTTGGACTTGTTAATAGGGGTGAAATGGGAGGGAGGGGTGAACCCACCCGGTACTCAACCCCCACCCAGTCGACGGCTCCCGTTAGAGAGGGAGCTAAGTGACTTTATATTTGTTTCAGTCGTAAAAGGTAGAGTTAAATAGTATCGTATAGTCTCTCTGTATTACTCAACTTCAATAATAATAATGAAAAAACCGAAGAGCGAAGACGACAACTAAATGTATGGTTTGTTTAATATGACCCACAACTCTCCACTTTAATCGTAAGAAGACACCAATGGTTATCTTCCGTCTACAACCTAGTGAGTAAAATTTCTAAACTGACCACGACTTTACTTGTACATAATTATACCGTTCTTATCCCCTATTCACATAATATGGTAACCCTGCCGTACTGTTAAGTAAATAGTGGTAAATACTTGATACCCACGTATGTGACAGTGTTTACTTCTACCTACAAAATAGAGAACTCCAGAGGACTGTGTGTCTTCATTACACACACCCGTATACACTAAAATTATATATAATTGAACGTTTATTGAGACACTACGTACGTTCGGTAACGTTCACTGTCCTTTCTCACGAATAATCAGTTATGTGCTGAATCTACCTTCTCTGGATCGTCCTTAGTCTACGACTGACTAGTTCCGAAAAATAGTTGGACAATGGAAGTAGGAAGAAAATTTTTAAAAAAGTCCCGAAAGATAAACCTATTCCTTTTTTTTTTTTTTTCTTTATGATACAAATTACATTTTGTTACGGAACACTCACTTCTTTGAACAAACCACTAGGACCGGGATCTTTACTGGGTGAGAATAACCAAAATCAACAACAAATCAGAATGACCAATAACCAAAAACAACAAATCAGTGATTCAACACAGGAAAAGAAAAGATTGGGGTACGCGATATCGGACGGTCCGAAGGGACAGGTACCCTAAAGGGTCCGTTCTTATGACTTTACTCAACGGTAAAGGAAGAGGTCCCCTAGAAGGGTTGAGTCCCTAGTTTGGACTCAGAGGACGTAATGTCTACCTAAGAAATGGTGACTCGGTGGTCCCTTCGGGTAATCAAAAACATCGATACAAGCTTCTTGTTGTACTAAAACTGATACTCCTTATCGTCTCTCTCCGACAAGGGAAATAAGGTTACTACGACAGAAACTAGTAAACCTGGTCATGAATGAATATTAAACCTTAAGGGTGTATCTTGTTTCGGAATAAGTCTGTCGTAAGATGTTCCTCCGATGAAGGTACGAAAATGGGTAAGACCCAGGGACTCACTACTGACATTGTATATCTATTCCAGGGGAATGAAATTTAAAGATAACTAAAGACTTGCCCAGAACTTGATCCTTGAAAGTCCTCTTCTGGTTTCCTGATTGACTCCTACTGATTCAATGTAATTCATTCCCCTTACTAACGTATCGGATTACACACACTACACAATACTATTATCTTAATAATTAATTTTATATGGAGAAATATTATTTTCCTGAAGGGACATCGAGTTAGCCATTTCTTAGACGGACGTTACGTCCTCTGGTCCCAAACTTGGGACCCAACCCTTCTAGGGGACCTCTTCCCTTACCGTTAGGCAAGGTCATAAGAACGGACGTCATAAGACACCTGTCTCTTCGGAACACCCGATGTCAACCACACCAGCGTTTCTCAGCCTATGCTGACTCACTGATTGTGTGTGTGTGTGTGTGTGTGTGTGTGTACGTGCGTGTGTTATTATTATCTTAATAATTAATTTTATATGGAGAAATATTATTTTTATAACTCGGAAGTGACACAAGATTCAGGAGACCATTCGTGAACCAGGAAAATAGAGTACATTTGGTGTCAACAGGACACTCCTTCGATTTTAATAATAAAAGTGAAATATCTACTTCGAAATATCTCTATTTAAGTGAACCGTTCCACAATATCGTCTCCGTTCCAAGACTGAGTCTCACAGAGACGGAGGTCTAGTAAGACTACCAATGGAGACGGACGAGTGATTTCGTGATCGTTATTAGGACTTGAATACACCGAATCGTTTGGTAGGATCCCGACCAGACTACCCCTGATAGAAGATAATAAGGTACACAGGTACGACGAGTCCCCTAGAGAACGATGTCTTTTAAACAACTAGGTACAACCAGAGTAGAAACAAATACACGAAAGGACTGTACATCAGAACCCCCCTCCCGTGGTCCGAACAATCGGTTCCTACTAACTGTCACGAAACACGACTTCCTGGGTGTCGGTCGAGGACTCTCGTAGAAGAAATAGACCCACTACAGATACACCCTCTAAAGACCGCAGAAACGGGTCGACATCGACAGGGATGAATCTTAGACTTGACTTTTACCCGTAATAACATTTACGGGAAGAGGGTGTCTTATTAGTCTGACATGAATTCCAGTAAGAACACATTAGTGAGTGTGTGTTATAGTACATCTAAGGGAATATAGTACTGACTGACATACAAAGGTATAAACAATCCATCTACAAATATAAAAATACAAATATTTTGTATCTTGCAACACCGACACCTCCGATAAAAGGTTTGGTTTTTCGGTCCTACAGTGAACCAGAACAAATTTTCAGTTTGTCTAATAGACTCTAATTCTGATGGGTCTTTTAAGTCTAAAATACTAGTATGTTCTTTTCCTCGTGACCTAAACTCCTAGATAAAAGGTCAGGAGTACCGTAGTGATCGAATGAGACACAAGAACCAACTCAGTGAATTACAGGGAGGTGACATATAAAAGAAGACATTTCACTCCTATTATGTACGAATTTGATAAGGGAGGTCCAACACCACCGAGTCGACCCTTCCACGTCATTCAGTGTTTATCCAGTCACTGATTTACTCATCGAAAAGATACAGTTTACGACACCATCTAAGACCTCTATATTTCCATTCATTCCATACAAGGGTAAAGGAGTAGAGTACCTACAGAAGTCAAGTAGAAGCGTTCTTCGAACGTCAGAACCCGTGTACTCTAATACATGGAATCTTTTCGTGTAACACTTGAGATTTTGAGAACTAGTTCCACTAGACCCTTCTTTCTCAAGACACCAGGTTATTCGAATAGGAACCTTTTAAAAACCTTTAAGTGTCACGTTTAGAAACCTTTAAATAGGAACCCTTAAGTACTACTTGTAATCTATAATTTTTGAGACTATTCAATGTGTCGTTTCTTTGGAGAACTTGAGTCAAATTGTATCAGGCAGGATCCTGAATCCTTTGTGTGGACCTCATTGTGGAATGAACTCTTTGAGGAAATCACTTATTTCTCACTGAGAAATCAACAGGGATACTTCCCGTATATGATGGAACTTGTGCTGAGACAATAATGTGAGTAGGTGACCCAACATAACGAGTGTATAACAGATACAGGAACTGATTAGGTAATCGAAGAGTTCATCACAGGGACGGACATACATAAACATAGAGGTCTTGAAACCACCTTCCTCACAGGGAACTGGTAATCATCCACAAACAACTCACATACTTTAACATGTAACTGTGATACGTTTACACTCACTAAACGGACTTTAACATTCTAGGGTCTTACGTTTCTAATTTAAAGAGATTAGACGAGACATGTTAAAAGTTAAATTGACTAAAGATACTGGAATTAGTGAAAAATTTTAATATTTCTATCTCCAAATTTTAATATCAAATTAAACCTTTATCCTAACGGAAGTTAATGTTTTGTTAATAAAAGATGTGAATTTTTAACAAATAGTTCGAGACTATAAATTTTGTTTGAATAGGTAAGTAGACGACTACTAGACTATACTCATAACGATGAGGGCGAAAGAAAACCAGAGATAAACGCACCTTATAGAAAAAGGTCGGGAAGTGAAAGTCAGACATACACAGGGAACAAAACTCCACCCAGAGAACATCTGTTGTACATATCCCCAGAACAAAAACATAGGTAAGTCGGTCAGAAACAGAAAACCAACCTCGTAAGTTGGGTAAATGCAAATTCCATTAATAACTATTCATACTAGGACAACGGCAAATAACAAAACCCAAACCCAAGTATGTGTGAAAGACACAAAGGACAGATCTCTTATAGGAAATCGTAAACAACCTCTCGACCAAACCACCACGACTTAAGAGAGTCGAAAACGAACAGACATTTCGAAAACTAAAGAAGAAGTATACACTTACTCTAGGAACGACCCATGTAATTAGACCCGACATCCAATAAAAGAAAGTAGTGAGTAGTCGTCTGCTTACCTATTCTTTCGACACCATGTATATGTGTTACCTCATAATGAGTCGGTAATTTTTCTTACGTAAACTTAGTCAAGATTACTCCACCTACTTTGACCTCGGTTAATATGTCTCACTTCATTCGGTCTTTCTTTTTGTGACTATGTCATATGATTGTGTATAGATACCTTAAATCTTTCTACCGTTACTGCTGGGACATACACTCTGTCGTTTTCTCTGTGTCTACATATCTTGTCTGAAAACCTGAGACCCTCTCCCTCTCCCACCCTACTAAACCCACTTACCGCAACTTTGTACATATTATAGTACATTCTTTACTTAGTGGTCAGATCCAAGTTATGTCCTATCTCCTACGAACCCCGACCACGTTACCCTACTGGGTCTCTCTACTATACCCCTCCCACCACCCTCTCCCCAAGTCCTAACCCTTGAGTACATCTACGCACCACCTAAGTACAGTTACATACCGTTTTGGTTATGTCATAACATTCATTTTTTTTTATTTTTTATTTCTCGTGTGTGTGTGTTTATTTTATTTTGTTTGAATGAGTTCCTCTTTTTCTCCGTGGGACGGAAACTCTTGGGGTTTACCTATGTCGATTCTTCATTATATCTAAACGGGACCTTTATCGTATCCCAATACTTTTCTAACATTGGTCATCTAATTCGTAAATAACCTTACCTTCAGTCCGATCTACTTACTCAGAAAACCACCGTCTCATAAAGACTATCCCCTGGTAACTGTATCTTCTCTTCCAGTGTCCCCGAGATACAACGAACTTAAGATCAAAATCGGTCACTCTTTTCTATCTCCACAACCATGACGACTTTGTCAACACTCCATTTTACTTTGTCATTCGTATTGTTAAACTCACTATTTCCGAAAGGTGCGAATCTCCGGTCGATGGTCATACAGAGAAGGGATCCCGAGAACCACCTCGGTCGTCCATCTTTACCGTCCCGATACCGAAGGGAGAATACAAGGTAGTTACTCCTTTATCCCACGTTATTTGGGTCTAACTCACTTTCTTGTTAACTTGTGTCAACCTCTTCATCTTCAATCAGGAATCTTTCAAAAGAAAAGTGAGAATTTTCTATCGCGAATAGGAATATATAAAGCACATGTTTAAAATCTCTTATAACTGATTATTTTTCTTAATAAAAATAATTAATGTGAGGGTAATTAGTCTCGTAAATAACGGTGAAACTCATATAAAATGAACATTAATAAAACGTACATAAATGCATACGTGTGTATTGTGTATGATGAAATTATCGGGACAAAAATATGAAACATAACAACAAATCAACGATTTAACAGGTTGAGAAACACTAGGGTACCTGATGTTGGACGGTCCGAGGAGACAGGTACCCTAAAAGGTCCGTTCTTATCACTTCACCCGACGGTAAAGGAGGACGTCCCCTAGAAGGGTTGGGTCCCTAGCTTGGGTCCTTGGTGCAGAGGACGTACCGTCCATCTAACAAATGACGATTCAGTCATTTTTCTTCGGGGTAAAAATAGGAACTCATACTATATTCGTTTAAAGATTTAGAAAAGTATAAATAGACCTATCGAATACTGTTTTCTCTATTACTATTGTACCACAAGATAAAATACATACATAGTATTAAATAAAGATGACTTATAGATCCAATAAAAGTTAAAAATGACAATATTTATAAATGATACGATAAGTTATATTGTCATTAGGTTCAAACACGGGGTTGGTGACTACGACTTCTTCGACTTCAACTTGTCAAGATACTCCTGAATGTTCTGGAGGATCTTGATTGTGGTTTTTTCCTACAGAAAAAGTAATATCCCCTGACCTTACGTTTTCATCCTTAAGTTCTCTATAGACCTCATTGTCCGTTCAAACCGGAACCTCATGTTTTACTTCGTCCTGTTTCCGATTGTCTTAAAACTGTTCTCTTACGTGACCAGTATCGTTTGTGGGAGAAGGTTGTTGTGTTCTATACTGAGATGTGTACCTGTAGTGGTCTACCAGTTATGGCTTTAGTCTGACTAATATAAGAGACGTCGGCTTCTACTTCTTCGAGATATGTCAGTCGTTTTTGTTCTGGTCCTCGGCTGACACCGAGTCTAGCACTTGAGGAATAACGTTTTAAGTCTGAATTTGACTTCTTTTATCCCTGTCCCTTCGGACCGTACGACGGGCAGGTACCCCAGTGTTCCTCAGCCTGTACTGACTCCCTGACTAGACTTGATAATATTTGTAGTAACCTTACTTGAAAGAAGACGGATTTAGAAACAGTCATAAGTATTAATATAGGAAACCTGATTAAGGTCTTTCATCTTAATAACTTCGTTTCTGTTACTACAAATACGTATAACGGTTTAACTGGAAGTCTTCACAACTTGGTTAACAATGATGACAAAGATCTTTTTCAGTGACAACAACAAGTTAACGATTCGACACCGGTTCAGAAACACTGGGATATCTGACGTCGTACGGACCGAAGGGATAGAAAGTGGGAGAGGGTCTCAAACGAGTTTGAGTACGGGTAACTCAACCACTACGGTAGGTTGGTAGAGTAGGATAAATAGTGACTTTTGTAAACGGTTATACTATCTATTTTCACCATAAAGGAACAGAATTAAACGTAAGTAACTAATAATGACTCCAACTAAAAGTTCACACATTTTACTAAAAATATTACATACAACCAGTAAATATAATAAGAGTTAACTAAAACACAGGAAACGGGTAAAAAAGATAACCTCACAAGTAGAAAAATAACTAGACATTCTTGATAAATATCTAATAGTAACAGTGTAATATTCGTTAAGGAATTAAGAAATTTTAGAGAAAACAAGAATCAATTAAAATCAAATAAAATTATCCTTCTCACTGATACATGAGATCCGGAAGGAGGAAGTCAAAAAGTACACCAAGTGTCTTTGAACTCACAGACCGAACGATTCTTTCGTCGAAGTCAACGAACCATCGTCGGGTTTACTCGTCTTTCGAATCTGAGAAGGCTCCAAGGGGGACCACTAATATACCATACGAGAAGACTCAGTGGTTTAATAAATAGAAATAGATCCCTGTCACAAAAGTGAGATGGTTTAAGAAGGAAACAAATATAAAAGTCTGCTCCCGTACAAAGTCTCAAGTCTAATAGGAATCCTTGACTGTACAAAGAAAACCTTATTTCCGGTCCTATTTATAGTTTAAAATTTATACCACCAAACCGACTGAGGTAAGCCATATCTGAGAACGGTTTTCATTCCTATTAAATGTATTCGGGGTCTGTCCACGATGACCGAAAGAGGTACAACTTTGACATTCTTTATAATCAGTGAGACAAGGTCGTGACATTAAGTTCTTGGGTCAAGAGGTGTCCACGAAACAAAAGTCTTAAAACTGACAGCATTTGTAAAACGGTCACACAAAATGATTGAAGGGATGTAAAGGGGACCGTAAAATTTCGGTAAATTTAAAAAATAACCTGATATCAACTAAATGTCACAACACAATGAAAGATACTGTATCGTTTCACTTAGTTGATATCTGTCTGTGAATAGGTGAGAAAAGAATCTAAGAAAAGGGTATATCCAGTAATGTTCCATCTTATCTCAAGGGATTTCGTAAAAAAAGATTTCATGAGAAACTACACCTGGTAAAAGTTTCCGACATAACTTAAACAATGTTGTAGCGAAGACAAAATACAAACTCACAAAACTGGATCTCCGTACACCCACCCTAGAATCGAGGGACTGGTCCCTAACTTGGGTGTGGGGGACGTAACCTTCCGTTTCAGAATTGGTGACCTGACGGTCCCTTCAGGGAGGAATTTCGTAAAATTTCGTTTGGAGACTGGGGTAAGATAAAGTGGACATTTATGAAATCATACGTAGAGATCCGGAAGGGAGCACCGTGTCACCATTTCTTAGACCGACGTTTTGTTTTCCGTCTCCTCTGACTCCAAACTAGGGACCCAGTCCTTCTAGGGGACCTCCTCCTTTACCGTTGGGTGAGGTTGTAAGAACGGACCTCTTAGGGTACCTGTCTCCTCGGACCACCCGATGTTAAGTACCCCAGCACCTCAGTCTGAGTTGACACGCCCCTCCGGTGTACGTAGAGATTGACGAATCTTAGAAAGTTTTGTGGTCGATTATAATAGTTTGACTTGTGTTTATTATTAAAACATAGTAGATAAAGAGTCAATGTAATTTAAAGAAGACTAAAACAGTTTCTACAACGAAATGTAACTAAACAAACTGAGTCTTAGGTCTTTTCCAGATGAGTAACCTACACTGACAATGTAGAGAATTCTGAGAAAATAATATTTCGTCGAGGGGAGGGACGAAAGAAAGTGTGATAACTAAACACCCTCTTTGACCCAGTAAACAGAAATTTTCCAGGGTTAAAAACCTAAAACGAAAAAAGTTTCGATGCAGGAGAGAAGGAACATCAATCTTGATCTTCCAACTAATCTAACTTCAAGTTAGTTATAAGGATCCGTTCTGACAAAGTATCCACTACCCACATGAAGGGTGACGTAATATAATACTCCACGGAGTCCAGACTAACAGGGTAGAAATTACTACAAAACTAACTAATCACTCAAGTCTACAACAGCTGTATCAGAGAGGTAATAATTCAAGGGGTGGTTGTAAAGTGGATTATCAAAACCGTAAGTAACTACATACAACAGATCTAGGTAGTAAAGTAATTCTCGACTTTCCACGACTAAAAATTAGAATGATAAAGAAGACGTCAATGATAGACCTTAATAAAAATTTTCGTAAAAAATAGTCGTTAAAACAACATATCTTTACGTTAAGTATATCCTTTCCGTTCTGCATACGAAGCAAGAAAGGATAACAAATAATTTAAAATCATCACTCAAACACCGGAATCGTTGAGGATTATCTCAAGTTAAAAAAAAAAAAAGACTATAGTAATACTCGAGAACCTGAAAAGATAAAAACTACATAAAGTTAGGTAACAGTATTAATAAGGAAAACTACAAGTTTAACAGGGTACAATCCGGTCTGTCTCGGGGAGTCAAACTGAGAACATAGGAAATCTGTACTAAGACAAGACTTGACTCACTGACAAAACAAGTCAAGTCAAGTCAGTGAGTCAGCACAGACTGAGAAACACTGGGGTACTTAGTGTCGTACGGTCCGGAGGGACAGGTAGTGGTTGAGGGCCTCAAGTGAGTCTGAGTGCAGGTAGCTCAGGCACTACGGTAGGTCGGTAGAGTAGGAGACAGCAGGGGAACAGGAGAATGGGGGTTAGGGAGGGTCGTAGTCTCAGAAAAGGTTACTCAGTTGAGAAGCGTACTCCACCGGTTTCATGACCTCAAAGTCGAAATCGTAATAAGGGCGGTTTCTTTAGGGTCCCGACTAGAGGAAGTCTTACCCGACCAACCTAGAGGAACGTCAGGTTCCCTGAAGAGGTTGTGGTGTCAAGTTTTCGTAGTCAAGAAGCCGCGAGTCGAAAGGAGTGTCAGGTTGAGAGTGTAGGTATGTACTGGTGACCTTTTTGGTATCGGAACTGATCTACCTGGAATCAACCGTTTCATTATAGAGACGAAAACTTATACGACAGATACAACCAGTATTGAAAAGAAGGTTCCTCATCCACAGAAAATTAAAGTACCGACGTCAGTGGTAGACGTCACTAAAACCTCGGGGGGTTTTATTTCAGACTGTGACAAAGGTGACAAAGGGGTAGATAAAGGGTACTTCACTACCCTGGCCTACGGCACTAGAAACAAAAGACTTACAACTCGAAATTCGGTTGACAAAGTGAGAGGAGAAAGTGAAAGTAGTTCTCCGAAAGTCAAGGAGAAGTGAAAGACGGTATTCCCACCACGGTAGACGTATAGACTCCAATAACTATAAAGAAGACCGTTAGAACTAAGGTCGAACACAAAGAAGGTCAGGTCGTAAAGAGTACTACATGAGACGTATATCCAATTTATTCGTGTTTCTGTTATATGTCGGAACTACATGAGGAAAAGGATAAACCTTGGTCAGACAACAAGGTACAGGTCAAGATTGACAACGAAGGACTGGACGTATGTCTAAAGAGTTCTCCGTCCAATCCACCAGACCATAAGAGTAGAGAGAGTCTTAACAGGTGTCAAATAACACTAGGTGTGTCAGTTTCCGAAACCGTATCAGTTATTTCGTCTTTTTCTACAAAAAGACCTTGAGAGAACGAAAAAGGTACTAGGTCGCCTACAACCGTTAAACTAGAGACCAAGGAGACCGAAAAGATTTTGGTCGAACTTGTAGTCCTTCAAGTACCAAGTGCATAACGACTACTAAGACAATCAGAAACGATAACACACATGTATGTGTGTGTGTGTACGTGTGTGTGCGTGTGTGTGTATATATAATATATACACTTTCACTTCCACAATCTATGAGTCAACACAGGTTGAGAAACACCGGGGTCCCTGACATCGGACGGTCCGAAGAGACAGGTACCTTAGGAAGTCCGTAAAGGTCGTAACGTCGACCTAAGAAATGGTAGACTCGGTTGTTCCTTTGGGATATATATATTATATATATCATATATATATATTATATGTATATAAAATTAAAACAACTTCATATCAACTAAATGTTAACAGTTCAAGAAGATATGTCGTTTCACTGAGTCAATATGTATGTATGTATATACATACAAGAAAATGTATAACAAAAGGTAATACCAAATAGTGTCCTATAACTCATATTAAAGGGTCCGACATGTCATCCTGGAACGACAAATAAGTAAGACATATATCATCAAACGTAGACGATTTAGGGTTTGAGGTTTAGAAAGGAAGGAATGAGGGGGAGGGGGAAACCTTAGTGTTTAGACAAGAGATACAGACACTCAAAGTATATACACAAGTAAACACAATATAAAATCTGAAGTGTATATTCACTATAGTAAATAGTGAAAAAGACTGAAAGAAGTCTTTCATACTATTAGATCTATTAGATCGATCATACTATTAGAGATCCAGGTAGGTACAACGATGTTTACCGTAATAAAGTAGGAAGAAGAATAGACATTAAATGGATAAAAATCAATCGAAGGGACCACCGAGTCTGTCATTTCTTAGACGGAAGTTATGACATTTCGGTCCAAACTAGAGACCAAGTCCTTCTATGGGACCTCTTCCCTTACCGTTGGGTGAGGTCATAATATCGGACCTCTTAAGGTAACCGTCTCCTCAAACCACCCGATGTCAGGTACCCCAACGTTTCTCAACCTGTTCTAACTCGTTGGTTATGAAAATGAAAGTGAAAGTCTCTTCTTAACGAATTGTTATAACACAACTAAAGACGACATGGTGTTGCACTTAGTCGGTATTCATATGTATATAGAGGAGGGAGAACGTAGAGGTAGGGTGGGTAGATCCAACAGTGCTAACTTATTATAAGGTACCCTATATACATGGTATAGAAATAGGTAAGTAGACAACTACCTGTAAATCTAACAAAGGTACAGAACCAATGACACTTATCAAGACAATACTTGTATCCCCACGTACGTAGAAAAACTTAATATCAAAACGGGTCCTCAACCTGACGACCTATCGAACATATAAAAATCGTGTCATCGGAGTGAAGTGGATCGGTTGTGAGGGATTTCGCTCTTAACTTCAAAGAGATGGAGTGACTCAGACCTGAGAAATCTTCCGTGCAATTCGAAGTGATAGAAATCTTAAATTAAGAAGAGTCTGAGTTTACAATGTGACTTTTTGTTTAAGTCCATGGTTTGTCCGTGAGTTAGTTACACATAGTAATATAATTTAAGACAAGACATTTCGGTGTATAAAGTGTACGATTACATTTGTTACACACCTGGGTCCTATTAAATCGAGTAAAGGTACTTGTAGAGATTCGGGTGTGTATAACAACACAGAAATATTTTCTCGAATTTGTGTGTAGATAGTTCGAATTTTTATAGAAACATGTCAACAAAGACAGTAAACCAAATAATCGTAAGAGGAGTGTCACGAAACGAATAGATTTAAATTGTTCTACTTTCCAACTACGACTCTCTTCGGAAACCTGTCTAAGCAATGGAATCGTTGGAACGGGGTCTGAAGGAGCCGGAACTGGGTCGATGTTTCAGGAAGTGACCGATTGTTCTACGAGAATTACTGTCGACCGATCTTGAATCCAGGTCACTATTTTTACTGAAGATTAGACCTATCATTGGAAACCTTCTTATAATAGAAATAGTCTAAAGGGTTTCTTAGGTTTATGATTTACATCAAGGTGATTATAGATATAAGTATTCCGGTAGTACGAATTCATGAAGACCCTTCCGTAATCATTGTCCTTTAATAAAGTCTTATTAACGATTGGAACGACGTCTTTCGTCTTCGACCGACGGGTCACTAAAACACAACCAGTGGTAGTAATCTACGGTGACAGGACGTTATAATATTTTAAAAACATATTTCCTTTATAACAGTAACGGGGTAATCAAGGTTGTAAGTCAGTACAACCCCTGTAGACTTACGGAAAACCTCCAAGTTTAATGTATATGTCTAAACAATCAATCCACCAAAGTCATGACTTTTTTTTTTAGTTAAAAATGGAGTCGTTTCTGGAATCTAATAGTATTCTTACAAATATATCGACGATTAAGATCTTTAGAGACATACTTATTTTAATGTTAATTCATTAATGATTGAATTAATAAGTGGTGGATAACTCATGAAACTCAAAATTTAGGTAGTATTGAGTGTCTATAAAGGGACTGTGCGTGGGTCTACCAATGTCGTGAACAAATGTCGACTATGGAAAATACTAATCAGTCACAGGTACGACACAGTAACTGTTTTTAAACTTTTACCTCAGATGTGTTACTTTGTAATCTAAGTTCTTACTCGAAGTAAAGATTCTGTGAATAAATCTACGAAAACGGGACTAAGTTGTTTAGAATAAAACATTGACTTGGTTTCTAGGTAGTAATTTTTTTTTTAGATATTCACATCCGTCTGAAATTATCAAGATCACGTTTTTTTCCTTTACAAAAATGTATAGACCTTCTCTTTAATATCTATAATATTCGAAGAAAAGTTATATACAATTCCTTTGATACACGAATCCTCTCAAACCCACCAAATCTAAGGATAGTCACCACGTTTAATCTACAATACATGACAAGTTCAATCTAGGACGATACTTGACTTACAAACACAGGGGGGTTGTAAGTACTCATCTTTACGATTGGGGTCACACTACCATAATCCTCCACCCCGGAAACCTTCCAACAACCCAAATCTACTCCAGTACTCCTACCTTGGGGACACTATCCTAATCACGGGAATATCTTTTCCTGTTCTGTGGTCTCGAAACAGAGAGGTAGTCCACTTAAATGTCACTCTTCCCTCGGTCCTTCTCACGGTAGAGGTTCTTGACCTAAACACCCGTGGAACTTACACATGAAGGGTCGGAGACCATGACACTCTTTATTTACAGACAACAAATTCAGTGGTTAGATACCATAAAACAATATCGTTGGCTTCGACTGACTCTGGGACTTTTAAATGCACAGGAATCAAATTCAGTCATGGAGAGAGGTAGTCTTCAGTAAGGTGACGTAATGAATGAAGACCAATTCGTGCGTAAACACTTCGGGACCGTACTCGGTGACACGATTCTTGAACCAAAGACATTACTCAGTGTCCGGAATAGGACCGTCTTTTGGCTTAGGTTGTCTTTTCTACTTATGTATTCGTATCGTTTCTACTCATTATGGTATTTTCCAAAATAATTCTCAATTTTGTTCTTTTTTACCTTTGATGTAAGAATAAAAAATGTTTTGACAGTCTCCTTTATAACATAGAATACAACTTGTCATAGGTACCTTATTTCCGTTTTTTTTAATGAAGTAATTTAAAAACAACCATAGATCTTCTTAATCGTGTACATTGAAAGGGATTTTCTACACTTAGTACATTAATTGAGTATAAAGAGTAAAAAAACTCACAATCCTTCGGGTCTCTATTTTTGAGTTTCGAGTCAGAACCCTATCACTTCTTGAGGTCGGATTCAAAAATAGAAGTGATTAACGTTTTAAGTGTACAGTGGAAACCTTAACGGGAAACAGAAGTAGCAAACCCCCATGACATTGTCTTATGACATCTGACCCTCCAAATTTGTTGTCTGTAAACAAAGAACATCAAGACGTCCGATACACTTTCAGTCTCTAGTCCACGGTTGTCCCAGGTCAAGACCCACTTCTAGGAAAAGGACCAACTATCCACCTACGGAAAAACTACATAGCAGTGTACCACCCCTCTCTCTCTCTCTCTCTCTCTCTCCCTCTCTCTCTCCCTCTCTCTCTCCCTCTCTCTCTCCCTCTCGACAGAGAATATGTGTAGATCTACACATATTCTCTGTCGAGATCCAGGTAGGTACAACGATGTTTACCGTAATAAAGTAGGAAGAAGAATAGACATTAAATGGATAAAAATCAATCGAAGGGACCACCGAGTCTGTCATTTCTTAGACGGAAGTTATGACATTNTCTCTCTCCCTCTCTCTCCCTCTCTCCCTCTCTCTCTCTCTCTCCCTCTCTCCCTCTCTCTCTCTTGACATCTGAAAAGGAGAAGAAACAACAGCAAATCAACGGTTCAACACAGACTGTAAAAACACTGGGGTACCTGACATCAGGTGGTCCGAGGAAACAGGTACCCTAAAGGGTTCGTTCTTGTGACCTCACCCAATGGTAAAGGATGAGGTCCCATAGAAGGACTGGGTCCCCATCTTGGGCACAGAGGACGTTCTGAGGACGTAACGTCCGTCTAAGAAATCGTGTCTCGGTGGTAGAGTAATAGTCCGAAAATGGGAGTACTGGAGTAGATCTGGATTAGTGGAGCATTTCAAAGATTGAAGATTATGATAGATTATAATATAACAACTACCAATGTGAAAGGTATACACTTAACCCACCCTCCTGTATTTGTAGGCCAGGTATTCTGTGAAGGAATAGGTTTTTCTCCAAGTCTTTGGGTAGAAATTTTGAGTCACTAAGACGGGAAGACCTTCGAAAGGACTCTTTAAAGGGATTAAAGAATGGTCCTACGGAAGTAGAAGAGAAGAAAGATGATTGGACAGACATAGACGGGTCCTCTAAGTTTCGTAAGAGGGCATACATCGTCCATGTTGGGGATCAGGTCGTAAATCCACCCGTTCTTTATTCTGGGAATAAAAACAATCAGAGTTGAATAACACGGGTCAAGGACAAGACGGTCCCACCATGTTTGAGTTATAGGTAGTTATATTATAGTGACGGATCGAAGGTTCCCTGAAGTATGTTGAGGTCCCATAAATCTCTCATAAACCAGAGATCAAACTAGACACGTATCGTCTTAGGTACCTCTCCAGACAACAAGACACCCCTGTACCCAGATGTGGAAACGACGACTTACATGGACCAAGAACAGGTAAAGCGAACAAGTCCGACCAGTCAAACAATGGATCCTTGAACAAAACCGGTTTTATCAATTAACATGAAAAGGGTTCGACACAATCTATACACTTAGAGACCTCCTACAGGTGTCGGGTACACGGATATAAATGAGACTTGGGGAAAAGAGGAAAATCTTTCTACCCGTTCCTTCTTCCGACGATCTTTGTAGTGGACTACAGATCATTGAAGGAATTCGTTCGCAAAGAAGGAAGTCCTTCGAAAAGAACAGAGAAGTTGAGTTCGAACAACTAAACAAAAAGTAAAAGGTTGTTTTGAGACGTCGTATATGATAAATAAACGACTAGTTACAAGTCACCAAAAGGGGATTGGAGTACCGTCCTTTTAAATAAAAGGAAATTTTTCAAACGATTACACCGATATATCGGGTAATTTACTTAATTATTTAATGTACTTAGTACTAAACTTACCAATACGGGTAAAAGTTCGTTCCAGGATTAAGGTTTTGAGAAATGTTCTAAACCTTTATAATTATACTGAAAACGTTCTTAATTTTTTTATTTTTAACAAATACAGATGAGAAGACCTCAAAATAATATTTAAACAAATGACCGTGACGAATTAGAATAAACGAAATAATCTAGTAAACAATGACGAGATACTCTAAAGTTATTTGAGAAATTATTTGTCGTTTTGAACTCTCTCAAGTAGTAAGGGGCAATAGAGAGGTGTTTGTGAACAATTGGGGTAGGACGATAGTGAAAACACGGTTTGTCTAGTGGATCTGTAATTAAATACTAAACGAAAAAAAGAAATACATCCTTTATCTGTAATACACTTCTTTGGTCAAAATTACGTTAAGTTATGTCACGGTGATTAGTTTAATAAGGAAGGTTTCTGCCGTCGACCCTTATAAATGATATCTTTATAGACAGAATTCCTACTAAAGATTTTAGTTTAACGACATTTGTATTGGTTCTTAATATTTCTGACAGAGACAGTTCTATGGAGAACTCCATCCTTTTCTATTAAAAGGTCTTTTCTCTTAAGATCGGGAAAGAGTTCCGATTTAATAAGAAATTAACACACCTACACTATATAAGACCAGTATTTGATATGGACGGCTTACACAGTGACCAGTCCAATCCATATTAAAACAGTCGGAATTCGTAAGTATTTAAGTCAAGCCCTTAGACAGGATTCCGTGGGGACAAATAATGTTATCACGAAGGAAGTATCGAGTTAACCATTTCTTAGGCGGACGTTACGTCCTCTGGGACCAAGTTAGGGACCCAGTCCTTCTAGGGGACCTCTTGCCTATCCGATGGGTGAGGTCATAAGAACCCGAAGGGAATACCGAGTCGACCATTTTTAGGTACACGTTACACCCTCTGGACCCAAGCTAGGGACCCAACCCTTCTAGGGGTCCTCTTCCCTTTCCGATGGGTAAAGTCATAAGACCGGACCTCTTAAGGTGCTTGATACATCAGGTACGCCAACGTTTCTCGACCTGCGCTGGAAGTGAAAGGAAACTAAATCTTTTTCTGACACCGTGAACCCTTGTTTATGTTTCCTTTTTACCTGTAGAAACTAAGGAAAAAAAGGGAAGATGTAAAACATAGGTTTACTAGTGGTTCAGGATGACTAAAATGGAGGATTTTATATCCAGGACAACGTAGAAGACAACGGAATAAATTCGACTGAAAGTAGAAAATGACCCTATTGTCGTTACATCGAAGGGTTGATCAGTGGGATGAACCTCAAACAGGGAGAGTTTCGGACATATATAGGACAAGATCCTGCTACTTAGATCTTGAGTTGAGTCGGGTAGAGTAAGAGAACGAATCTTGGAAATTTCCGTGAGGTCCGGACTCAAGATATCAGATATGATGTTTCGAAAGTTTTAACACAGGGTCGGCTAGGAAGAATCCTGTATAGGGACGACGTCTGAAACGTGGGAACGTTGTCAAGTGGTAGGTGAGGTTCGACAAAGAGTGAAGGTCGAAACAGAACTACGTATTTTCGATAGTTCCATACTACCTACCAACCTTGGATTTTGTCTCCTTACGATAACCAGGTACTGAGATCCGAGTTCATCGTCGTACCATACCTGTCTCGTAACCCAAAAACGACAAGTGAATATGGACCGTAGACGTAAAGAATATCGGTATACCAGAAAAGTGAAACCCGTTCATAAGATAGAAGAGTAACTAATTTTACTTGTACGTCAAATCGAACACAGACCGTGTTTCATTTTTACACCCTTTACAATTAAAGGAAAGAAAAGGATTTTACGGTAGTTTAAGAACTCAAATTCTCTCGTCAGTTCAAACGAATGTTCACGACTTCTAGTCAATGTCGACCAAAGAAAAGACCCCGACGGAGTGGACGGACGTTAATACTGTCTTGTATCTTTATTCGTAGAACTTTGAGTGAGGTATCTTCTACTTGTTACTTCAAAAACAACAGATACGTATTATAAAATTACCTAAAAGGATGACCTAAAGAGGATCTTCACTCCATTACGTCTGGACCTACACATGGAAAACTTCCTCCCCTCACTTTCCCTATTTTGGTCTTAACACAACCATGGAGAACGACGACGACGACGACGATTCAGCGAAGTCAGTACAGACTGAGACATGCTGGGGTATCTACCGTCGGGTGGTCCGAGGGGACAGGGACCCTAAGAGGTCCGTTCTTGTGACCTCACCCAACGGTAAAGGAAGAGGTCACTTACTTTCACTTTTCACTTTCCCTTCAGTGAGTCAACACAGGCTGAGAAACACTGGGGTACCTGACGTCGGGTGGTTCGAGGAGGTAGGTACCCTAAAAGGTCCGTTCTCATGACCTCACCCCACGGTAACGGAAGAGGCCCGTTACTTCTTTGTACACTGTTTGTACTTCTTTTATACTTTCCATACGCACCGTCGTAAGTGTAAAGACTGGATGAAATGGTTAAAAGAGTCACCGACCGAAAAAGTCCAGCTCTCAGACTTTCCGATTACTTGAACACAGTCACCAATTTTTTGTCTTTTATTTCCCACAGACCGGTTACAGGAATTGAAGCTCGGTCCGTAGGACTACTCTTTCATTCTTCCTTCTCTTCGTCTACCTTCTTAGTTCTCGTCTACGTTCAATAAATTTTCATTATGTTATTAAGTCGTCCTTACCTCACCTTTAAGTCGTTGAATAACCCATACTGTAAACCTATTTAATTTGACTTGTCTTGATCCTTTGTGGTCTATCCTTTTCATTTTACTCTCACTTTCGGTCGTCTATTCCTTTCCTTTTCCTCATTTACTTTTTTTCTCAAATTCCGTTTCCGTTTCAGTAAGTGTAAAAGGTATATACAAATTGTAGGTCTAAAAGTAAAAAAATTTGTTTTTTAATTAGTATGTATAAATATTCATTGGTCAATAAATTACGGTTTATTTATTTTTTACCAGACTAAATGACTAAAGGAGGAACAACGGACAAATACCGTTTGAGTGTCTATATGTATGTGTGTGAACGTATGAGTGTGTTCTGTATAAATCCTTATGTGTACATATACGTAGGTCATTATCGGTGTGTACGTCTGTGTACGTAGTGTACGTAGCGAACATTACAAAAACACTCTACTTTAAAAGTCTAAATCAAATCAAGTAACGTTTCCGTTATTTTTGAACTACTTTATGTGTATAAGGGAAAATCGTCTCTAGACGGAGAATAAAATTGACGAGTAAAAACTAGACATCTACGAGGTCCCCAGTATCCCGTTATCCCCATCTTAATATCTACCTGATTTCGCAATCCGCTATGACCACCCTTCGGCCCGTCCACTTTCTATTTAGTTCGGTCTTACTCGAGGTTCTTTTCTCCTGTGTATTTGTCGATTTAGGCTTTGTGTTTTTACAGATAAATCATCTCTATCTTTCTTGATAAAAAGTTTTAAAGATTATAACTAACAACTAGAAAGACGTGATCTTAGTATGACACCGGTAACAATGACTAAATAATTTAACTATAGAACGAAAATCTGCAATTCCTCGTACCGAACGAAACAGATTTAGTTGTAATTCTTTGAAGTTCGTCTTAAGACTTAAAGTGAATGATCACTCAACCAAAGTTCTGTCTCTGACTCAAGTAAACAGTTGGAACCGAAACGTCCCATTATAAGAACGAGCACGGAAGTTTCATTTAAACTGAGTCGGATAACCTGTACCTTTGTGCAAAGATTTATTTCCTTTGAAAAGAGACGTTAAGATACAAGCCGTTCAGTGTAAAAATAAATCTACGAACACATTTACAGTAATAAAAAGTGGAAGTTTCTATAATATGGGACTTCGGACTTTTTTATTAGTCCAGAAATAGGTCAGAAAGAGAAAGGAAAAACAAGGAGGGGTAGGAAACGTGGACAGACGGTAATGGTAACGTCGTATCGATACTATGAAAGGGATAATTAAAGGAGTGACAACCCAGTCCGGAGTCACATCTTTGGATCTGTTTTTGTGTCTCTACTGTTATTTTCGAGGCTACCTTTATTTTGTTTTCCCCCTTTTGCACTTTTCTTGAACTTTTATTTTCCTATGTTTTCGTACCACGTATTTCCTGCGTCCTCAACTCTTCTACTACCTTAATTCTTTTTACACTATTACAGTAAAAATTTTTTCACTTTACAAAAGTTATTTTCAGTATCCCTTAACCTAATTTTTCCCTTTTGTTTTTCACCTTTCCTCTTAAGAAAAACCTTTCAGAGTAGTGGATTCTCTTCCTAAAAGTCCGTTTGGATAATGTAAAACGGTGTTAACACATTGTTTTAAATAATGATTTCTCACGTGGTATTTTTATTTGTTATTCCCTCTCTTTTATATCAAAGAGAAAGCGAAGTATTTCACACTCAAACCTTGACCGGTGTTTGAGTCGAAATCTCCTACGACATAAACATTTCTTACGGTTGGTGAATCTCTGGACTTGGACGACAGATAAGGTATCTTGTCTCGACAGAAAGGTCTCGTCATATTTTTTAGTTGTACTTAGACATAGATATTGTCGACACACCCGATACCTTTCACTTGGGGTAAGACGTAACAAACTTGAACCCGTCCAAAACTTAGATACTTAATCTCTACTACTGTAAAAGAGATGTATTGACCTTACTCGGTGTGACATGTACACTATCTTACACTAATTGATATTTCTTGGTCTGTATACGTTTCATCACGATACAATGTTACGTGTATACAGGTGACCATTAAGGTTAAAATCCTGTAACCTATCATCTTTACTACCAATACTTTTAGACTACCATAAACCAAGACTCTACTATCATAGTCTTAACCTTACGATTCGAAAAAACCAGTAACCTAAGGTAAGAGAGGGGTTTAATTCCCTTGTACATATATCAAGTTTTAGATTACATATGTTTCCCTATTAATCACTTTATAAATAGGGTGGGTGTATGTTTGTTATACAGGTTATACGATGACCTCTAGCCACCTCTTTATTGAGGTCTTTCTTACTTCCCTGCCTCGGTTTCGTTTTTGTTATGGGTCGACACCTACACTGACCACTATCCCCGTTCTAGACTACGACATTTCTCGTTATAACGTATCCTTGGACCTTACAGGTACTTAGTTCCGTTTAACCTTCACCAGTTTGTTCTCTACCGTTCCCACTTACGGTTGTAAGATCCTTAGTCGCTTGATTTTACTTGACCTTACCCACTTAAATTGAGTCTACTGGGAATATAGATGATGACGCCCGTCCTTAGGGAGTCTTCTTTACCTCATCGGTAGTACCAGTTATTTTCTCAGACTTTACGTCATGAACCTACGTCAGAGTTTTTGCCGTCTTACTAGAGACAAGTAAAGGTTCCGTTTGGTAAGTTATAGTGTCATTAGGTTCGGATACGGGGTTGTTCATCGTTACTTCTTTGACTTCAACTTGCCAAAATACTTCTGGATGTTCTAGAAAATCTTGATTGTGGGTTTTTTACAGGAAAAGTAATATCCCCTGACCTTACGTTTTCCTCCTTCAGTTCTTTGTGGACCTCATTGTCCGTTTAAACCGGAACCTTACACCTTACTTCGTCCCGTTTCTGATTATCTCAAAACGGTTCTTTTACGTGACCAGTATCGTTTGTGGGAGAAGGTTGTTGTGTTCTCTTCTGAGATGTGTACCTGTAGTAGTCTACCGGTTATAGCTTTAGTCTAACTAATATAAGAAACGTCGGTTTCTACCTCTTCGAGATATGTCAGTCGTTTTTGTTCTCACCCTCGACTGAGACCGAGTCTAGTACTTGAGGAATAACGGTTTAAGTCTGAATTTAACTTCTTTCGTCCCTTTTGGCGATCTGGTAAGTCCATACTGGATTTAGTTTAGGGAATACTAATATGTCACCTTCACTCTTTATCTAAATTCCCGGATCTAGACTATCTGTCTCACGGACTACTTGATACCTTACTCCAAACACTGTAACATGTCCTCTGTCCCTAGTTCTGGTAGGGGTACCCTTTTTTTTACGTTTTTTCGTTTTACCGACAGACTCCTCCGGAATGTTTATCGATACTTTTCTTCTCTCCGTTTTTCGTTTCCTCTTTTCCCTTCTATATTCGTAGACTTACGTCTCAAGGTTTCTTATCGTTCTTCTCTATTCTTTCGGAAGAAGTCGCTAGTTACGTTTCTTTATCTCCTTTTGTTGTCTTACCCTTTCTGATCTCTAGAGAAGTCCTTTTGATCTCTATGGTTCCCTTGTAAAGTACGTTTCTACCCGAGTTATTTCCTGTCTTTACCATACCTGGATTGTCTTCGTCTTCTATAATTCTTCTCTACCGTTCTTATGAACCTTCTTGACATGTTTCTTCTAGAAGTGCTGGGTCTATTAGTACTACTACACTAGTGATTAGATCTCGGTCTGTAAAACCTTACACTTCAGTTCACCCGGAATCTGTCGTAGTGATTCTTGTTTCGATCACCTCCACTACTTTAAGGTCAACTCGACAAAGTTTAGGACTTTCTACTACGACACTTTCACGACGTGAGTTATACTGTCGTTTAAACCTTTTGAGTCGTCACCGGTGTCCTGACCTTTTCCAGTCAAAAGTAAGGTTAAGGTTTCTTTCCGTTACGTTTTCTTACGAGTTTGATGGTGTGTTAACATGAGTAGAGTGTACGATCATTTCATTACGAGTTTTAAGAGGTTCGGTCCGAAGTCGTTATACACTTGGTACTTGAAGGACTACAAGTTTGACCAAAATCTTTTCGGTCTCCTTGGTCTCTAGTTTAACGGTTGTAGGTGACCTAGTACCTTTTTCGTTCTCTCAAGGACTTTTTGTAGATAAAGACGAAATAACTGATACGGTTTCGGAAACTGACACACCTAGTGTTATTTGACACCTTTTAAGACTCTCTCTACCCTTATGGTCTGGTGGATTGGACGGAGAACTCTTTAGACGTACGTCCAGTCCTTCGTTGTCAATCTTGACCTGTACCTTGTTGTCTGACCAAGGTTTGTCCTTTTCCTCATGCAGTTCCGACATATAACAGTGGGACGAATAAATTGAAGATACGTCTCATGTAGTACTCTTTACGACCTGACCTTCTTTATGTTCGACCTTAGTTCTAACGGCCCTCTTTATAGTTATTGGAGTCGATACGTCTACTGTGGTGGGAATACCGTCTTTCACTTTTTCTTGATTTTTCGGAGAACTACTTTCACTTTCTCCTCTCACTTTTTCAACCGAATTTCGAGTTGTAAGTCTTTTACTTCTAGTATCGTAGACCAGGGTAGTGAAGTACCCTTTATCTACCCTTTGTCATCTTTGTCACAGTCTGAAATAAAAAACCCCGAGGTTTTAGTGACGTCTACCACTGACGTCGGTACTTTAATTTTCTGCGAATGAGGAACCTTCCTTTCAATACTGGTTGGATCTGTCATATAAGTTTTCGTCTCTGTAATGAAACGGCTGATTCCAGGTAGAACAGTTCCGATACCAAAAAGGTCACCAGTACATACCTACACTCTCAACCTGACACTTCTTCCGACTCGTCACTTCTTAAATACGAAAACTTCACACCACAACCTCTTCTGAGAACTCTCAGGGAACCTGACGCTCCTTTAGGTTGGTCAGGTAAGACTTCCTCTAGTCGGAACCCTAAAGAAACCTTCCTTACTACGATTTCGACTTCGAGGTCATGAAACCGGTGGAGTACGCTTCTCAACTGAGTAACCTTTTCTGAGACTACGACCCTCCCTGACCCCCGTCCTCCTCTTCCCCTGCTGTCTCCTACTCTACCGACGTACCGTAGTGACTGAGTTACCTGCACTCAGACTCACTCGAGGTCCTCTACCACTACCTGTCCCTCCGGACCGCACGACCCTAAGTACCCCAGCGTTTCTCAGTCTGTGCTGACTCGCTGACTTGACTTGACTTTACTTGACTTTATAATATGTATATTTTATAAGTCGTTCACAGTGTAATTATTCACAAATATTGAAGAATTCAAAAAAGATGATATACATTACAACGTATCTCGGGAAGAGTATTGTAAACACCTCGAGTCCCTTAATTAAGTTCACCTTGGAGGTGTGTTACACAGATTTATAAATTTTCAATATTTAGTGTTCGATAATTGATTTTATATAAGATAGGGATAATGAAACTACTTATTGTACTTTATCTTTTTGTACTTATATCAATATAAAGAATATATTGACTTTGAACCTTTTTATATTTTTGACCTTAATAATAACGTTACAGTGTCACAAGACCACTATGTGATTATAAACTAACTATTATTTTTATTTCTTATACTAAGTTAGAGATACATGAGATATATTAAATAAAAGAAGAAAGTAAAATCGTTTTAATGAATTCTATAAAATTAGTTCTAATCGTTATTATTATAACCATAACTTGTATATTAAGTTTCTCATTTTTTAAATACAAACGTGTTTTTATATTTAGTTATTATGTTTTATATTTAGTTAATTATGTTCATATTTGATGAATAATTTTAATTAAAAATCCAGGAACTTTTCAAAAGAAAATTTTATTGGTGACTTACGTTTCCGTTTTCCTTTTAAACTACTGGTTTACACTTTTTATTTTTGAATCATATCTATATAAATAACATATAAATAAAAAACTTTAATTAATTAGAATAAATAATAAAATTAGTATTTACATTAATTAGTTCACTATTAAAACACAATCATTTTAGCAAATTTAAATTAAATTATATTTTTATTTCGAAAAACCAAAACCACAAGTTTCAGATAGGTCACCGGTTCAACATTCCTTAGACATAGTACGGTACTAATCTTCTTAATAATCAACAAATATGACCCATTGCAAGGAGTTGGTTAATGATAATCGTTGAAGACACCTATGGTAGTGTTAAGTTTGTAATTTTATTTGTTTTGTTTCGGGTCCTTCGTTCTTTTACATACTAGTTGAAGTAACATTTTTTCTTACGTCCTTAGATGGATTTAGTTTAGGGAATACTAATATGTCACCTTCACTGTTTATCTCAGTTTCCTAATCTACACTATCTCACGGACTTCTTGATACCTCCCTCCAAGCATTATAACATGTACTCCGTCACTAGTTTTAGTAGGGGTTCTTTTTCTACGTTTTTCCGTTTTACCAACAGACTCCTCCGGAATGTTTATCGACTCTTCTCTTCGTTTTCCTTTCTATATAGGTAGACTTACGTCACATGGTTTCTTCTCGTTCCTCTCTATTCTTTCTGATCTCTAGAGAAGTTCTTTTACTCTAGAGTTCCCTTGTAAAGTACGTTTCTACCCGTGTTTTTACCTGTCTTTACCATACCTGGATTGTCTGTGTCTTCTATAAGTCTTCTCCATCGTTCTTATGTGTCTTCTTAATATGTTTTTCTAGAATTACTGGGTCTATTGGTGCTACCACACTAGTGAGTGGATCTCGGTCTGTAGGAGCTTAGGTTTAAGTTCACCAGGAATCCATTGCAGTGATGATTGTTTCGATCACCTCCACTACCTTAACGTCAACTCGACAAAGTTTAGGATTTTCTACTACGACACTTTCACGACGTGAGTTATACGGTCGTTTAAACCTTTTGAACCGTCACCACTGTCCTGACCTTTTACAGTCATAAGTAAGGTTAGGGTATTTTTTTCGTTATGGTTCTTACAAATTTGATGGTGTGTTAACGTGAGTAACGTGTACGATCGTTCCAGGACGAGTTTTAGGAGGTTCGATCCGAAATTCTCATACACTTGACTCTTGAAGGTCTACAAGTTCGACCTAAATCTTTTCCGTCTCCTTGGTCTCTAGTTTGACAACCTAGTGTCTTTTTCGTTTTCATAAGATCTTTTCGAAGTCGAAGAACTGATGGGATTTCGGAAACTGACACACCTAGTGTTGTTTGACACCTTTTAAGACTCTCTCTACCCTTATGATCTAGTGGACTGGACGGAGGACTCTTTGAACATACGTCCAGTTCTACGTTGTCAATCTTGGCCTGCACCTTGTCAACTGACCAAGGTTTAACCCTTTCCTCATGTAGTTCCTACATATAACAGTGGGACGAATAAATTGAAGATACGTATCATGTAGTGCACTTTACGGCCTGATCTACTTCGTATACGACCTTAGTTCTAACGACCCTCTTTATAGTTATTGGAGTTTATACGTCTGTTGTGGTGGGAATACCGTCTTTCTCCTTGATTTCTCGGAGAACTACTTCCACTTTCTCCTCTCACTTTTTCGACCGATTTTTGAGTTGTAAGTCTTTTGTTTCTAGTACCGTAGACTAGTGTAGTGAAGTACAGTTTATCTACCCTTTTGTTACCATTGACTGGCTAAAATAAAAGAACCCGAGGTTTTAGTAACGTCTACCACTGACGTCGGTACCTTAATTTTCTACGAACGAGGAACCTTCTTTTCAATACTGTTTAGATCTCTTACTTAATTCTTCGTCTTTGTAATGAAACGACTGGTTCCAGGTGTATCAGTTCCGATACCAAAAAGGTCATCAGTACATACCTACATTCTCAACCTGGTATTTCTTCCGACTTACGGCTTGTCAACTACGAAAACTTGACACCACAATCTCTTCTGAGAACTCTCAGGGAACCTGACTCCTTCTAGTTTGGTTAGTTAGGATTTCCTTTAGTCGGGACTTATAAGTAACCTTCCTGTCTACAACTTCGAAGTTATGAAACCGGTGGACTACGTTTCTCGATTGAGTAACCTTTTTTGGACTACGACCCTTTCTGACTTCCGTCCTCCTCTTCCCCTGCTGTCTCCTACTCTACCAACCTACCGTAGTGACCGAGCTACCTGTACTCAAACTCGTTCGAGACCCTCTAACACTTCCTGTCCCTTCGGACCGCAGGACGTCAGTTACCCCAGAGCTTCTCAAACTGTGTCGTTGACGTAAGAACGGTAGACTCTCCTTGTAAATTCAATAATCAGAAACGGGAATCCTTTACGAAGACATCGGATATGGAAAGGATAGGGGGTTCCGTCACCAGTAAAGACTACGACCGTTACCGTGTCGGGTGTCTAAAGATCGTATAAACCTATGTCAGTGGAAAGTAAACTTCTGTATCCCGTTTTTTACACCTCTAAAAGGAACCCTTGACTTACCGTAATTCGTACACTTGTCTACAAATCTCCCTCTTAAACGTAATAGGACCCGACTCACGGTCTACGACACACTGTTTGCACAAGGGCATGAGAAATTATTTAGGTAACACACCCACACTATTTATCTTGGAAGTTTGGTAGTTTTCGCTGGAAAAAACGGGTACAGTTTATAAAGTATGACTTCCCTGATAGAGACTTATATACAATAAATATCTCAGACGTCCTGCTTAAGGAACCTTTAGTTGAAGTAGTTTCCCATATCATCCGTAAAATTAACAACTGTTTGTCATCCGTAAAATTAACAACTGTCTATAACGGTTTAACGAGAAGAGTCACTAACACGTTAAACGTCAGAGTAGTCTATACATTTTTTACCGATAAAGGGTGTAGGAGTAATAGTCTCATAAAATCGTTTGAAATCACTAGAAACGGTTACAATCCACTTTTTATCATGGATCAACATCAAACTTAAACGTAAAGAGAATAATACCCAGTCCACTTGTCGAGAAGTATATAAATGTAACGATAAGTATAAAAGATAGATCATTTTTGAGAAGTATGGGTAACGGGTATGAAGATGACCCAATAAGTAGAAACGAAAAACTAAACATCTACGAAAAGTATATAATCTTTTTAATAGGAAAACAAAACAACACTTAACGTTGCAAAGGGGGTCCTAAAAAGAAAAGAAGAAGAAGAAGAAAAAATAAAACGAAACAAAAAGACGATAATGTATATCTCTAAATTCTGTAAGAATACATCAGTTTAAATGATTATTAAATAAATACTGACGACCCTAAATTTTTTTATTATGAAATTTCCGGAAAGGGTGAACTTTTATTTTTTTATTTATGAGGAGTGTAGAAAAAATTAAAAAAATTCCAAAATAAAAATGGAAATTTAGAAAATAGATAAACCCTAAATAAAAACACCTATAACACTCCGTTCAGTTATGAAAAGAGACTACCTATCAGACCACAAGGTTATTATATTGTTATAAAATAGAAATTTCAGTCTAAACTTGATAGGTTAAACTTTATAATAGAAGTCACATAAATTTAAATTTATATATAAACTCAGAAAAATTCCCCGAAGATCTGAAAATAAATAAACGTATAAGTATAATACCGAACATAGCATAATAAATTAATAACATTGAAATAAGACGTAAAATAATAAAACATCCCGATTAGAGTGTAACCCGAAGGGACCACTGAGTCACCATTTCTTATACGGACGGTTACGTCCTCTGCACCCAAGTTAGGAAACCAACCCTTCTAGGGGACCTTTTCCTTTACCGTCGGGTGAGACCTAAGAACGAACCCTTTAAGGTACCTGTCTACTCGGACCAGCCGATATCAGGTACCCTAACGTTTCTCGACCCGTGCTAACTCACTAATTTGTTGTTGTTACTGTTAGAGTGTAATGTTTAAAAAAGGTGGTTTGGGAACATGATAAGAACAAAAAAGGAAAAGGGAAAATATCTGATCTTATTCAATAAAATCAAGGTTTTCATTAGGAGAACCATCTGAAACCTAAACACGTTTAACAATTTGATTACTTTTGAATGTCGAAATTCTACTATTTTGAAAGACGTTTTTACACCTTACAGAAATGTAATCGAATTTATTAAAAAACACCCTGAAATAAGTCAGTGAGTCAACACAGGTTGAGAAACGCTGGGGTATCTGACGTCGTACGGTCCAGAGACACAGATAGTGGTTGAGGGTCTCAAATTAGTTCGAGTACGGGTAACTCAACCACTACGGAAGATTGGTAGAGTAGGAGACAGTAGAGGAAGAGGAACGAGGAGTCAGAAAGGGTCGTAGTCCCAGAAGAGTTTACTTAGTCGAGAAACGTAGTCCACCGGTTTCATAACCTCAAAGTCGAAGTCGTAGTCAGGAAGGTTACTTATAAGTCCTGACTAAAGGAAATCCTAACTGACCAACCTAGAGGAACGTCAGGTTCCTTGAGAGTTTTCAGAAGAGGTTGTTGTGTCAAGTTTTCGTAGTTAAGAAACCGTGAGTCGAAAGAAATATCAGGTTGAGAGTGTAAGTATGTACTGACGACCTTTTTAGTATCGGAACTGATCTACCTGGAAACAACCCTTTCATTACGGAGACGAAAAATTATACGACAGTTCCAACCAGTATTGAAAAGAAGGTTCCTCATTCACAGAAAATTAAAGTACCGACGTCAGTGGTAGACGTCACTAAAACCTCGGGGGGTTTTATTTTAGACAGTAACAAAGAGGTAGATAAACGGTACTTCACTACCCTGGTCTACGGTACTAGAATCAAAAGACTTACAACTCAAATTTCGGTTGAAAAAGTGAGAGGAGAAAGTGAACGTAGTTCTCCGAGAAATCAAGAAGAAGTGAAAGACGGTATTCTCACCACAGTAGACGTATCGACTCCAATAACTATAAAGAGGACCGTTAGAACTAAGGTTGAACACGAAGTAAATCGGGTCACAAAGAGTACTACATGAGACGTATATTCAATTTATTCGTCCCACTGTTATATGTCGGAACTGCATGGGGAAAAGGATAAACCTTGGTCAGACAACAAGGTACAGGTCAAGATTGACAACGCAGGACTGGACGTATGTCTAAAGAGTTCTCCGTCCAGTCCACCAGACCATAAGGGTAGAGAGAGTGTTAAAAGGTGTCAAATAACACTAGGTGTGTCAGTTTCCGAAACCGTATCAGTCATTTCGTCTTTATCTACAAAAAAGACCTTGAGAGAACGAAAAAGCTACTAGGTCGCCTACGACCGTTAAACTAGAGACCAAGGAGACGGAAAAGATTTTGGTCGAACTTGTATACCTTCAAGTGCCAAGTACATAACGACTTCCGACCGAACCTCTTAAAACTCGTAATGAAATGATCGTACATTATAATCACGTTAACACACCATCAAACTCATAAGAAACCACAACGGAAAGAAACCTTAACCTTACTTTTGACTGGATAAGGTCGGGACACCGGTGACGACTCAAAAGATTTAAACGACTGTATAACTTACATCGTGAAATTGACATAGTGGAAAATCCTAAACTTTATCGAGTTGACCTTAAGATAGTGTAGGTGATCGAAACAAGCATCACTACGAAGGATTCCGGGTGAACTAAAGTGTAAGGTCCTACAGACCGAGATCCACTCACTAGTGTGGTAGCACTAATAGACCCAGTACTTCTATAAAACAAAATATCAAGAAGACACATAAGAACGGTGGAGAAAAATCATAGAAGACGAAGACAATCCAGGTATGGTAAAGACAGGAAATAACTCGGATAGAAACGTACTTTACAAGGGAACCATAGAGATTAAAAGAACTTCTCTAGAGATCGGAAAGGGTAAGATAACAAAAGGAGATAAAGAAACGTGACTATAATTTCGTGAAATTTTAACAAAACATATCGACGACGTGAAAAGAACAATTTAAATAAGTATATATAAAATGTAAAAAACCATGAGTACATTTAATCACAGAAAATAAAGAAGATTAACAAAGTACATATGTACTTCTAACAAAGAAAGGTGTATAATGAAAAAAACTCGATTATGTAATAAATTAAGAAAAACAATGGTCATGATTCTTTAATCAAAGAGTCAACTAAAATAACTCAAAGATCCGGGAGTAGGGAAAATTTTTAATACTCAGTATTGTGAAAATGAAAGAGGAATATACTAAAAAGAGAGAAAAAAGTCCATGGTTTAAAATAATTGATGGATCTACGAGGTGCCATTATACTTTATAATCACTGTGTTCACTTATACAAGGTCTGAAATTACCCTTAGAAGATCATAAAGGGGTAATTAACACTATTGAAAATCCAACGACGTATATAAATATATAAACGGTACAATTACTTCATAGATAAGTATGAAATAGTAAAAAAGAAATTTTGAATCTTTATCTATAATTTAAAGTAATCTACTGAAATCATGGAGACCTTTACCGTTACATAAAGAGAAAAACAGGAAATTCATTAAAATGATAAATAGGAATTTAAAATGAAAAATAGGAATGAAATTCATTAAAATCTTTATTTAAAGGACCATAAATTAGGATATTAAGAAATGTTAACGTCCCATTTGAGACTTAACACAATAAAATAAGGAAATAATACGAAGACATAATAAAGGGTTATATAATACCGTAAAAAACGAAGTTATAAGTATCCTTTTAAAAACAAACGTAAATTTTTTAATACCATATTTATAATACGACTGAAAAGTTTCGAGAGGAAAAAGATACTAGACCTTCTTGACAGGAGGAAACGGTACACAAATAGGAAACAGAACCCACGGTAACCTCAAAACTAATGTATCCTACCATAAAACCTCCAATACACACAATTTCATGACTAAACAGATCTCACTGAGACATTCAGTTCACAAAGGTAGATGTTTTAAGAATCGGGAGATTTTTAGGTCACAGTATCGAGTCGTGTCGGGACAAGTGGGGTAGAGACAGTCGGTTTCACCTACTGTACCACTGATTAGGGATGAACAGGAGGTCCCAGGACAAGTTTACTATAGAAGAAGTGTTTCTGAAGTACTAGGGAGGTTGAAGTTTTACTCGAGAAAGAAACTCCTAATAAAATCAAAAAAAGTGAATAAATAAATAAAAATTAATTTTTTAAAATAACCGTATATCACCTAAATATTATAAGACAATCAAAGTCTACATGTGGTATCATTAAATCGAAGAAAAGAAATTTGTAATTTTTCTTTTCGGAAGACTGTGTGTCGTCGAAAGACTACGTACAATAAGATGTCTAAGTAATCTACAAACATCCGTAATCTGTTTTACAAAAGTGTTATAACATAATAAATTAGGAATGGTGTTGCGACACTAAACTTGTCAATATCTATTTACTTACAATTGGATCTCTTTCTCAGTTATTAAGACAAAGTTCAGTGTCTCGATCATCCGATGTTTGATCCTTAAGTTGCATTCAGATAGACTAAGTTTTGATAAAAAAGGTGGTCTAGTACAACTACTTTGTCGTCTAGTAAAAACGATAATAAAACATTCAGAAGGAGAGGGTATGTTCTAAGGTTCTGTGGAGTCCTAGACCAACACACAATAAAGAGAAGCTTAGGAGATATGGAAGAACATGTACCCTCTTTCCTTTGTTTTCGATTAATCTAACCATCTCTATTTGTCTTACTCATAGAGTTTAAACTAAGGTTATTTTAAAGTTTTACTTAATATCTCAAAATGAGTACGAAAATTAGAGATAAATACAAAGTAATTAGGTGTGTAAATATTCAAGAACCGTCTTCTCAAAAATCTTCCTAAAGACCTCGGTACCCTATACCCCAAACGAAAGTACCAATAGGCGAATACCTCCGACGACCACCTACAAAAGACCCCGGTCCAGTAACCGTCTTAAAGGTCACAATTAACCGACGTCAAATAGAACTATGACCTTTTGACACCCCCACGACGAATGAGGAGTGGAGGACCCACAGACTAACGAAAAACCCGTTCGGTCTAGAAGTAGTCTCGAAATAGACCTTCACTATCGAAGGAGAAAAGTTTGGGACATCTTGACATAGACATGGGGAGAAAACAGTAGAGAGTGAAGGGTGGACCGTAATGTTACTAAATACATGTATCCATTTTAGGGAATAATGAGCCACTCGTAGAATGCTAGTCTCCGATATAACGTAATTAAGGGGTGACACGAGTGTACCACGGACCGTGTATCATCCTCGAGTTATCTAATTTTTTCACTAATTTCATCCAAGATTTAAGTCGTTTATAACGAGGGAGATATACTGATCACGATAAAGTCGTAAAAACGAAGACGGGTGATAAGTACACCCACCATACTCGACTTTAACGACTTTTCCCTACATTAAAGGGAACAATTATATTAATGATGGTATATAATAGTGTCGTGGTTTCAGTATTGTAAGAGGAAAAGTCACCGGATATGTGTGGTGGTTTTAAAAGAAACCTGCTCTTTAAATAGTACAAACAAAAGGCAGAGTCTCACTTTACAACGGTTTAGACCACTTATACACGAGTCAGGGGAAACTCACTGTTCACACACTCATTACCCATCCCCCTTATAAAGTGGAGAATACTTTTTTTGCACTCCGAGAATTGGTCTATTAAATAATTGACGAATCTAAGGATTAAGTCTCGTCCCACCTATCACTCGTATGAAAAGAGAGACCAAAAATTATTAAACCCTCTTATTACTTACTCCTTGACTTTTAGACTTCTCCGTCATCCCCTCCCCTATAAAATTAGGACGTAATATTTCTGACGTCCGGGTGGACCCCGTCCACTCACCGGAATAGTCGACGTGAGTCCCACCTGTTCATGTCTTTAAACTTAACACACACTAGTCGGACGTTGTCAGTAGTTGTTTCAGATTATATACAAATAAAAACGAAAACCCCTTTCTCTAGGACCAAGATCCTCAGAACAGAGTCGGATCCTGAATTTTCCTGAAATGAACTTCGTTCTATCTATACTAGAAACAGTACGAACACCCCACCTGTCTTCACCCTGTCGACAGGACGGACGATCCCGACTACGACCTTCCAGTGACACCACCCCTCCAGTACCGTAGACTCCTGACGAAGTTGGAGATTGGTTCCGAACGACTGCTATCGTCGTTCCAGTCCCAGTACAAAGTCATCAGTAGTCCCGGAGTACAGTCCCTCAGATCCTCCCACCAGGAACCCCCGTCTCAGTTCGAGTCCCAGGTCCCGGGTTCATACCGATCCTAAAAATGTCTATTCGGTTCTCTGTCGAGGATATCTCTCCCCCTCAGATGTTACCTCCTCGACTTCTTGTCTAAGACTTGACCCTGCGAACGGTGAACCTGTGATCTTGAAAGTTAAAGATCAATTGAAAATTTGAAGAACGAGTCATGGTAGGTAAAGGAACAACGAAGTTGAGGTTTTACAGTAATCGGGAAAGATCGTCAAAAGCAACGTCACCGAAAAATTTAAATCAAAACCGACACGCCTAGAAGCAACGACGTGAGTCCGAGAGAGATCGACACCTCTCGTCCCCGATAAGAAACAACGCCACACCCGAAGAGTAACACCATCGAAGAGATCCGTGTACCCGAAGTCGTCAACGCCGTACACCCGAATCAACGGGGTACCACACACCCAGAAGGGTCCACTACGATCACCGTTTCTTGGACGAACGGTCACATCCTCTGTATTCTCTGCACCCAAACTAGGGACCCAACCCTTCTAGAGGATCTCCTCCCTTACCGTTGGTTGAGGTCATAAGAACGGACCTCTTAAGGTACCTGACTCCTCGGACCACCCAATGTAGGATATCCCAAAGTCTCAGTCTGTGTTAACTTCATTCACTGAACCGTCCCATGAGTGCACACCCTAGAATCAAGGGACTGGTCCCTAGCTTGGGCGAACGGGACGTAACCGTCCACATTAGAATTGGTCGACTGTTGGTTCCTTCAGGAACGACACCGAAAATTGGAACGACATATAATCAGTGAACCTACTGAGATTTTGTGTACAGGTCCGGGACGGAACCTGACATAAATATATATGTGTGTATACATTCCTATGTATACATACGTCTACACATGTGTATACATATAGATTTAATTGTGCGTATACATACGTACACACATAAATATTGGACCTCTAAACTTACGTCAGTCCGACTATTGTGACTGTTGAGGTACCGTCCTCTCCGTCCCTCACCTCCGAACTCGTTGGGGATCTCCGGTCGTCCTTGTAATGGACTTGTGTCTTCGTGTCCGTCATTCAAACACGGAATATCGACGATAAATACTTTATAAGACCGGTTTGTGAAAGAAACACTTGAGTAGCCCAGAAGTGAACTAGAGTGTACTCTAAAAGAATTGAGAGAAAATGTCTATTCCTGTGATTCCAAGTACTAAGAAGTCTCCTTGACCCGGAACTTAGATCCAATCTTACGTTGGTAACGAAACATCCAGACAGATTATCTCGACAACATCATTAAAGTCGGATTTAATACTCCGTAACATCATTACTCTAATTCTGGATCCCCAAACCTCAACCTGAATTTAATTTTAGAACTTAAACGATATATTTCGATCCACTAAAATTGTTCAATGAATTGAAGAGACTGGGAGGCAAAGGAATGGACATCTTATCCTCATCGTACCAACACTCCGAATTTACTCTATTAAGAACATTTCGAGAATCCTATGATCGACCGTGTCTAATTCGTAGGTCCCTCGTACCGGACAATAATGACCTTGACCGAGACTTATCTTTTACGTCCCACTACTCGGGTCTTTGGGTCACTATTCCTTACCCTTTTCCGTAAAGTCACCTCTCCACGTCAGAACATACTTAAAAGACACGGTCGGAGTTCGCCAATTCCTTACCCTTTTTACTCCTGTAACGTTTATTTTATTTAGTTACTACGAGAGTCTAGACACAGAAATATGACTTTGGGAGGGGCGTAACGAGGTGACAGAAGATGGGTCGCACGAGAGACGATCGACACTAGGTTACGAGTCCGGGTCAGTGTCCACTGTTACCGAATTCTTCCATGGGTAGGGTTCCATGATTGAATTGGAAATAATTCTTTGAGTTAATTGGAAGTTCTAGACTCCCTTAATTAGAAGTTACCATTTGATATTCCGGGACACTCCCCATTACTCCACCCCCGACAAGGAAACGGTGGGTTCCACCTAACGACGGTGTGGACGAACTCCGTGGTAGTGGGTGATCTACCGATGGGGTTGTCGGTTTCCCCTGGTGGAGGTGAAACGAAGACACACGGGGCACCAGAACACATACCGGGGACCCCTGTGTCATTTAAGAGTTTTGGGAAAACCACTCGTCTTAAACTTCTTGTATAAATTAACAGTAGAATTACAAGGAAGACAGATCCATACATACTTACGAATTATTTGAAACAACCTTCTAAAACTTTTTACAATGATGTCATTGACTAATATAGTATGTGTTATTTTAAATATTAAATATAATTTTAAATTTGTAAATTTAGATTAAATATTTTAACTTTATGTAATTTAAAAAAGGGTATTCAAGTAAACAAGTAAGTCGTTTGTATATAACTCACAGATGAGACACCGGACAACGATCTCTTGGAAAAACCCAACTCCTTTAAGAAAGTTCTTGGGGACTCGATGAGAGGAAATGTCAGATACACTAATACTGGGTAGAGAAGAAGTACGTTTACGGACTAGTAAACTTAGCACTCGGGTGTAAGAACTCGAAAACTGAGAAAGAGTGAGTATAAATTCACGAAAAACTTACCCACAAATTTAAGACACATAAGGGTCCTGAAGGGACTACCAGGTCACAAATTCTTAAAAGGAACGTTACGGCCTCTACACCCAAACTAGGGACCAGTCCCTTTATTCTAGAGTGTACGACGTCCCATTGATTGGGATGAACGACGTCGATGACTCGGAATCACGAGTCCTCGTACACACGGTGTAAATCTCTCGGACGTACGGTATTAATCTATCAGGGACACACGACGTAACACTCTGGGGTGTACTGCGTAGTTTCTAGGACGTACGGTGTTGCTTCTGGACTACACCGGTTTATTTCTTCATACATTTACACATAAGATTTTTCCGTCAGTTAATTTTTTTATCTTCTTAGGAAGTGGAGAGTCAATCACCAGTTCTGACTGTCTCTAAAGTGGTTTTCTGAAACCACAAGTAGAGAGTGAAAATAATGAACCTTGAATCAGAACGAGGTTGAGACAACTACTGAAACTTCGAGGGTACAACTCTAATTGTAGTCAATGAAGAACCGAACGTTCTCTCTAATGTCTTTCAGGACTGATAAAATCACACACAACTCCGGTCACGGTTTAAATCTTAATTCCGTCTTTGTAAATCAGTATCTTAGGAGTGACTATCGTCTGAACCCTTGTCACTAAGACGTAAAGACTGACAACAGTGTACACCTCAAAAGTGATAACTCAACGTAGGAGTAAAACCAAATAATAAAGTTAAAACATAGAGTCTACTCAAACTGTCAAAAACTCTTCCGTCTCTGAGACCCCTGACTGACACATTTACAACTTTATACTTTGCCCCTTCCTTGTTAAAGTACTATTGCTCTCGTCTTACTCTCATCACCTCGGTTGAGTCCTCCCACACCTCCTACCCAGTCCTTCCGTCTTCTCTCTTGTCTTCCCTTTTACAGGTCGTATTTATATCTCCGGAGAAGAGGACCCCAGGTCCCTCGGTACTTACTTGGAGGTACTACCGGAAAGAGATCGTTGTGATAAGTAAGTTGTAAATAGATACCACCAACCCGAGATTAACAAGACAGGTGTAATGGGACTCTTGATCTAGGGTACCTTTCATCGTTGGGGAGAGAATCGATAAAAGGATTAAGAAGGAAACCTGACGAAACACTTCACTCCGTCGTCTCCATCGGAAAAACACGATTCTTAATCATCTCTCCTACCGTCTCCGTGTATGATACCTCGATGAGTCTGAACCCAAACTTAGGGAGTGATCGACACGGTGATTGATCGACACACCGAATCCAATTCAACGAAGGGGAGAGAATAAGAAGTCAAGTATTAGACATTTTACTTCGTCATTATTATTATGTACAGAACATCCCAACAACCACTCCTAATCGTATCTGAATATACTTTGTGAACGAGACTACTAATTAAGACACACCGTGTCACTATTTCTTCGGTGGACGGTTACGGTCTATATCCAAGTCAGGGACCCAATCCTTCTAGGAGACCTCCACCTCCACTGTTTGGTGAGGTCACAAGAACGGACTCTTTAGGGTACTTGTCTCCTTGGACCGTCCGATGTCAGGTACCCCAGTGTTTCTCAACCTGTACTAACTCACTGACTCATGCATGCGTGTTGAACTGATTTAGTATCTACGTGTCCATAAACTATTTTTATAATGACCCACACGGACACTCACACAAAGACCTAGTCTAACTGTAAACGTGACCCTTTCATTCATTCCCTCTACGGAAGGGGTCCACCAAGAGAAGGTTAGACAACTCTCGGACTTATCTTGTTCTTTCACCTCCTTCCCCCTTAAGTGAAGGAGAAAGACTGTCGAACTCGACCTGTGACCAGAAAAGGTCGGAAACCTGACACTGAATGTGGTACCTGTGAGGACTAAGAGTCTGGAGGTCCGAACCTGACCTTAAATATGGTAATCAAGAGGTCAATAGTACGGAAACCTGAGTCTGACCTTACTATGGTGAACGTAAGGACCCAGAGGTCGAATGTCTATCGTCTAGCACCCCGAAGAGTCGGAGGTAGTGACGTACTCAGTTAAGCAATTTTATTTAGAGAAATTAAACTCGTTTAAGGTCCTCTGTTACTTCCTGTCTCCTCAGACCACACGACGTCAGGTACACCAGTGTTTCTTGACCTATGCTGAATCACTGTCTCGTTGTTGTTGTTGAGAGAACCAAGACAAAGAGACCTCGTGGGCGTGACCGATTAGATATACCTACTATTGACTATTTGTCATCGGTCCAAAACCTACCATCTGTATGTCTTATCTTCGTTCAAATCAAAAGTGACTAGAACGAGATTAATATAAACATATACTGAACTGTTTTAAATACCAGTGAATAAAAATGTATAGGACACGTCCGAGTAAAACTCCTATTTAAGGTAAGTTGTTCTTAAAGAAATCACGAACACCATAATACTCGTGTTACATATATTTCTACCTAATTTTGGGGTCCGAGTGACTGACATTCGTAGTGTTTCTACGTTTCCTTTGTCTAGACGTACATTAACTGGTTAGTTGGTCAGGTCGTTGATCGGTTGTAGTACTGTTCAGAGTTAACCACCCATTTCAGTTTTCGACTACTGTCAAACTTTTACCTCCTCTTGTCGAAACACACTAATCTTTTTCTCTTTTTCATTTCATTTCAAAATGACCTAGTTTGGATCTGACCACTAAAAAAAGAATATACTATAATATGTACAAAGTTATTTATTTATTTTTATTTATTTATTTTTCATTTTTTTTTTCAAAACGACCCTAATTTTTCCCATCCAATAGATCGGTCTCTCCTGTTAAATTCTTTTCTGAACCTCCTCACTGACCTATACCAGAACATCCTGCTCACCAGTTCATCTGGTTACACCACCCTAACGACTCGTGTACCCTTTCTGTTTGCATTCCACCCTAATCTCTCTGTTCAACCCCGACCTCACACTTCCATTTCTGTCCAACGTTTGCACTACCTACGTTGTGACCTACTATAGAGGTTTTCGTCTCCAGGGGTTGGAGGTCCTAGGCTACGGACTGCTAAACTACACATTGACTACATTATTATTATTATTATCTTTATTTCACAAGTTATTCATATTTCACGAACTTAGTAGGGGTTTGGTAGAGGGAGGGACGGGGGCTAGACACCTTTCCTTTCTAACAGAAGGTACTTTGACCAGGGACCACGGTTTTTCGAACCCTAGTGACAGGTTTTCCTATCCTGACTACCTCTCTTATCCCCCTCTAAATTAACAAATGCAAGTACTGTGATCAACAAGTAGAACCGTCTTTTGTCTTCAGGTTATACTCTTGTATAGTTGTATATCACTTTTGAGAAGTTTAATATAAGCCTGTTACACGGACCCATAGGGACACAAAAGACCTCCTCTAAACCACCTCCTCCGGGACTCCGTTTACGGCTTTCGTACCCCAGGTGTTCACGGTCGAACCTGACGACATTGACGTCGGACAGAGTACCCCTGGAGTCACAGGACCTGGTCCTACCCTCCCCTTCGGCGACCATAAGTCAGACTGACCCCGAGTCTGTACGGATATAATCATCGGTCAGATCCAATGTACTTGACCCCGTAGTGTCTTCACAGTCCCCTTTCTACGTCGGGACCTCATTCGGGTGTCAAATAAGGTCCACACAGTCGGGACCCTGGGTCCGTCGGACAGTTTAGGATCTACAGAAATACCCGCCTCTCTATCGTAAAGATTACACCAGGAAAAGAACCGGACCTTACTAAGTCTCCTCCAATCCTATTCGGAAAGAAAAACCGTCTGTCAGTCGTCAGTAGAGGAAGGGGGAGAAATTTTACGGACATCTTATCCTTGTGACAATACCTTTAATCAATCGTCGACGACATGTGCTTACAAATCTTTTAATTATAATGAGTGTAATACGTCATGCCTTCGTCTTAAAATTACTTCGTGTCTTTGATGTCCGTGTAACTGGGGAAGGGGAATAGTGCCTTTAGAGACTTACGTATTGAAAGAAACTCCTTTGAAGAGTAAAGGTGTTCCGAAGATATCCGGATAATCACTGTTTTTATCGCGTAAGTGTTGGGTTTCCGCGTTTATAAAGTCCTGTATCACATAATTTTATACTGTCACAGTCGATTTGGTAATAGATATGAATGAAGAGTAATAATTAAGAATTGTTAATCGACAAGAAACAACGTACCATTACCCTAAACGGCATGATATTTTTACGAAACTTCAGCAATTTGTAGTCTAAAACAGGTACGACTAAGACGGTCGTCACTAACAATAAACGTGACGTCTGATGACCCCTACACCGGACGTACCCCGTTCTCATACCGTCCCCCACCCTAAACCCCACTCTCCACCCACTCCACCCCTTCCTCCTTTACTGATTGTCCAAGTTAAACCTCTTCGGACAGATATTTCACAGACCTTGACTGGATGGTTACAATCACCTTTATCGGAGTCAGTCCAAACCCAGTCCCCCGAAATCCACTGCCCTAGTCCACGAAACAGAGTTCACACACTCCGAGGACCCCTCTCCTACGTCTCCCCTTAAACCTACTTCTTCCATCTCCTGTCAACCCCCTCCTCGTGGCTCGTCCCTCTGTTTTTCTTAACCCGAAGTCCACCGTACTACCACACTACTTTCCTTTGTCCGTCTTAGAACAGGTCCCGTTGAGACCCTTTAGGAAACTTCCACTCATTTACAAAGCCGGTTCTTTCCTTCGAACTCCTCCTCCTCCTTTTCGTTCGAAGAGTCCCGTCTCACAGACACAAAATTCACCAAATAATGGAGTCAAGTCAAGTCAAGTCAAGTCAAGTCAGCGAGTCAGCACAGGTTTAGAAACGCTGGGGTACCAGACGTCGTACGGTCCGAAGGAACAGGCAATGGTTGAGCACCTCGAACGAGTTTGAGGACAGGTAACTCAACTACTACGGTAGGTTGGTAAAGTAGGAGACAACAGGGGAACAGGAGGACGGAAGTTAGAAAGGGTCGTAGTCCCAGAAAAGGTTGTTCAGTCTAAGTCGAAGTCGTAGTCAGGAAGGTTACTTATAAGTCCTGACTAAAGGAAATCCTACCTGACAACCTAGAGGAACGTCAGGTTCCCTGAAAGTTCTCAGAAGAGGTTGTGGTGTCAAGTTGTCGTAGTTAAGAAGTCGTGAGTCGAAAGAAATATCAGGTTGAGAGTGTAGGTATGTATTGATGGCCTTTTTGGTATCGAAACTGATCTACCTTGAAACATCCATTTCATTAGAGAGACGAAAATTATAGGACAGATCTAACCAGTATCGAAAAAAAGGGTTTCTCGTTCGCAGAAAATTAAATATTGGAGTTGGGTGTACTTTATACCACAAGAGACCAAAGTCGTGTAGTACTCACGAGAACGGTTTCTTTTAGTACCAGTCGTCATGTCCCTCCTCGTCTTCACCACTTTTTTGTTTCTTTCTTTCTGTTCTCCCTGTCTTTCGTTGTCGTCACCTAGTTCCCGATCTTTAATATACCTCTTTCCTCAAATCAATGAAAGACATCACTTCAAACGAAATGTGTTCACACAATATATATCACAGGGCATAAGTAATAAGTTTATAAGACAGTAGGTGGGACCCTTCTTTTACACACACGGATACACACTCGTCTACACACTACGACCCACACCTACACCCACTTCCACGTCTATAGACAAGAGTGGTGGTGATGAACATAAATGACTCGAGACCATGTCCGTTACCCGAGACTAGGACTTAAACTACGACCAGGATTCCCGGTCACCATGAACGGTAGGCGTCACATTCGAACTCGTTGACGTCACGAGACGACCTCGGCCGAACGTGGTCGAGTGTTCTCGAATGTTTTACTGGGGTCAATCCACCGAAGTCTAGTCGGTCCCATCCTCACGAATATAGAGTCCTTGACCATTTTATAACGTTTGACCCCGAAGAGGGAAGAGAGGTAAGAGTAGGTTTGTCGATTGACCACTTGTCAATGGTCGTGTAGTGACCTAGAGACAGAAAGTCTACGTCTCCTTTATCCCTTCCCTTTGTCGAGGGAAGTCTCTTCTCGTCCCGACGAATGGTTGAGGAACAGGTAAGAAGTCATACTTAAAGAACCGGTTCTCGTCGTTCACACAGTTATCACCTTTCTTACACTCACGACCGTGACTCGTTTGAGTCTGATCTTAGTGACTCGGTCACGGACACAACGACGGAATCGGCTATATCAGTTGGAGAGACTCAGAGTCCAAAGAATGGACATTTTGTCCTTCTATCGTAGGTGGAAAGTTCCGACAACAGTCCGAATCTTTGTTATAGACATAATACTAATATAAACAATGTACATTAAATGAAACTCTACTTAATCTTTCTACCGAACTATCTACTCGGTTTCCTATCTACACACCTTTTCGTCCATCTCCTTTATACCATCTTAAGTCCACCACTCATGTACCCACAAGTGACACTGTGTAAAGTTGGAAAGACATTAAAAGTATGATTTTGCACCTTTGTTGTTGTGTATGGACAATTCGTCATCACTCACTCACTTCAGTGAGTCAACACAGACTGAGAAACGCTGGGGTACCTGACATCGGATGGTCCGAGAAGACAGGTACTCTAAAAGGTCCGTTATCAGGACCTCATCTAACGGTAAAAGAAGAGGTCCCCTAGAAGGGTTGGGTCCCTATCTTCGACTCAGAGGGCGTAACATCTGTCTGCGAAATGGCAGACTCGGTGGTCCCTTTAGATTCGTCATCATGATTGTTGTTTATTAATGTTATCGTCTTTACTGAGTAGAGGATAGTGAAAGAGGGAAGGATGGGGACAAGGTCGGGGTCACCGGGACTATAAAGACGTCGTAGGGTCCGGACCGGGGACGATACGGACAAAGGAGGACGGATCCGTTCGTAAGAAGGGACCGAACAAGAGGTGGGTGAAGTCCAGAAACGAGTGAAGTGAGAGAACAGGCCGGAAGTGACGGGTGTAAAAACGTTAGTGTGTGGAGTCATCGACCGTGAGGGATAAGGTGAGAAACCGAAACAAAAGGAGTACCGTGAATAGTATTAGATAGAATATGTTATAAAAATAAAGTAAATAATAAAGAGGGTGTTCTTCCATTTGAGGTACTTTTGACTCTAAAAACAAATAATCCAGTGACGACTTAGAGGTCACTGTTTTTGTTACGGACCTTGTACCAAGAACAAGTCAATGAGTCAGCATAGACTGAGAGACACTGGGGGTTCCTGACATCGTACGGTCCGAAGGGACAGAAAGTAACCTTGTATCATCTATCAGTCGTATATAAAAGACTTCTTCCTTCTTACATAATAATAATAAGGGTTCTGAATGTAGATTCGGGGTTTACTTCCGTCGTCAGAATCTGACTCAATAAGGTCTTCGTCTAGAACAGTATTCCTAAGTTTACGTTCATTTAATGATCTTTCAACCAGGGTCCATTGTCACCAATCCCTTACCTCTTTACTCTATCCTTTTTCTTCCACGGTTATTTCTTGTATAACAGTCCGTCCACTGGGGACCTTGAAGTGACCCTGTGTCATCCTCGATCGCGTCGTTTCCGTGGGGTCTCAGTAGGACACTCCCACCCCAGAAATATATGATTTGGGGTCATTAACTCTCGACAAGGGTCCCCATATGTAAAGAACTATGAGACCGGACACACGAACCCATCTTCTCCGTATCCTCCGGTTTCTTAGAAGACTTCGTTTTCTATACTTACGACGGTACTCTTTAGTCTGACACACCTCCTTCACTGTATCGAGTCTTCCATACTCACCCCGTGGGTGTCTTAGACGAGACAACGAGTACCTCACTCGAGAGGTTTAATTATAACTCTCAACACCCTAATCGCAATTGTAGTGACTAGGATCTTTTCAAGATTTTTTTTTAGTTACCCCCACAAAGGAGAAATTTTGAAAGGTTAAATTAAAATGGTGAATCTAAGATCTATGAAATAGGTTAAAAAAATTTTGAGTCATACCCTCTCTTTAATAAATGACTATATAATATGATTTAAATTCTCTCAGATGAAAGATCGTTATAAAATTCATTTTAATTAGAGTGAGTATTTTGTCCTCGTAGATCTTGTTTTATTATAAACGTCTAGGTTTTCGTTTAAACGACTGTAATTTTAAAAAGGTTTTATGGTTTCTTACGGTGTAACCTTAATTGATAGAGTAAATTTTTTTTGGGAGCACAAGGTGACTAACGACAAATACTAATGTCGATTATCAACCCGTTCTCCCTCTCTATGTCAAGGAGTCTCACTTTTATTTGGTTTCGTGGTGAGGGTCTTCGTTTCACACTAAACGTTGAATTATAACTATTTTAGTGTTCGAACTTCCTTTAAATTTCTGAATACCGGAGTAGGTAATCGAATGGGTCCTGGTGTGAAGCAAAAATCCATATGTTTCAACAAGTCAAGTCAAGTCAACGAGTCAGTGCAGGCTGAGAAACGTTGGGGTACCTGACGTCGTGCGATCCGAAGGGACAGGTAGTGGTTAAGGACCTCAAATAAGTTTGAGTACAGCTAACTCAACCACTACGGTAGGTTGGTAGAGTAGGAGACAACAGGGGAAGAGGAGGGCTGAAGATACAAAGGGTCGTAGCCCAGAAAAGTTTACTCAGTCAAGAAACGGAGTCCACCGGTTTCATAACCTCAAAGTCGAAGTTGTAGTCAGGAAGGTTATGTATAAGTCTTGACTAAAAGAAATCCTATCTGACCAACCTAGAGGAACGTCAGGTTCCCTGAGAGTCCTCAGAAGAGGTTGTGGTGTCAAGTTTTCGTAGTCAAGAAACCACGAGTCGAAAGAAATACCAGGTTGAGAGTATAGGTATGTACTGATGACCTTTTTGGTATCTGAACTGGTCTGTCTGGAAACGACCGTTTCATTGTAGAGACGAAAAATTATACGACAGATCCAACCAGTATTGGAAAGAAAGTTCCTCATTCGTAGTTGTTTCAACTTCGTACCAATTAAATCATTGTAAACAGATTTTATTATCCATAATCATCGTCATCATCATCATTACGAGTCAGAAAGTCAACAAAAAGACTGAGAAACACTGGGGTACCTGACATCGGGTGGTCCGAGGAGACAGGTACTTAAAAAAGTCCCTTCACCCAACGGTAAAGGAGGAGATCCCCTGGAAGGACTGGACCCCTAATTTAGGTGTAGAGGACGTAACCGTCCGTCTAAGAAATGGTGACTCGGTAGACTCTTCGGATTATCCATAATACCTTGGATTTCTCCTACCTCGTTCTCTGACACACCTATACATCGAAAAATCCCGAAGGGTCCACCACGATCACCATGTCTTGGGTGAACGGTCACGTTCTCTGTATCTCTACACCCAAACTAGGGACCCAGTCCTTCTAGGGGACCTCCTCCCGTACCGTTGGGTGAGGTCACAAGAACGGACCTCTTAGGGTACCTGTCTCCACGGACCGTCCGGGGTCAGGTAACCCAACGTTTCTCGACTTGTGATAACTTCACTGAATCGTACTTACGGGTATCTAAAAATTGACCAACCCGAGGTAAACCTCGTCGTTAGCCCGTTTCACCAATTTTAGAGGGTAAATCGTTCACCTGTCTGAAAGTAAGTTTAGAGGAAGGGGAGGAGAGTAAGTAGGTCGACGAATAATCTTACATTGAAAACACCTAACAATTAGAAGACCAAAAGGTAAAAGAAGTGGACGTCTTGCCCTTAATATTATGGAATGGGAGAGAAGACGGGAAAGACGAAAGGGACCATAAATACATTCCTAATATACTGTATTATATACGATTTACGAATCAAATCACGAATATTCTCCTAGTCACGAGTTATTTCGTAAAACAACACTTATATTAAAATAATACAGGTACGTAAGTAACCAAGTCCTTTATAAATAACTCGCAGATGATACACGGTCCATGACAAGTTACGAGAACGTTATATAACCACTCGTTTTGTCTGTTTCTAAGAACGAAAAACCACAAATATAAGATCACCTCTCTCCCTATCCATCTGCCATTCGATACTATATCGTCCATTCATTTAATACACCATTTAATCCTCTATTCACGATATCTCCTTTCCTTTTACCCTAATCATCACCGTCCCCCACTATGAAACAATAAAATATACACAACCAGTTCTAGGGACCACCGAGTCTGTCATTTCTTAAACGGACGTCACGTCCTCTGGACCTAAGTTAAGGACCCAGTCCCTTCTAGGGGACCTCTTCCCTTACCGATGGTTGAGGTCATAAGAACGGACCTCTTAAGGTACCTACCTCCTCGGACCATACGATGTCAGGTACCCCAGTGTTTCTCAGTCTGGACTGACTCGCTGATTATAAAAGTTTCACGTGAAAAAACTCTTTCACGAAAAACTTGTTTCTAAACTTCTTACATTCCCTTACTCGTACACCCATAGATCCCTTCTCAAAAAGACTGTCTCTCTCGTTGGTCACGTTTCCGGGGCTTCTGAGACGTACTAACTCCTTATCTTTCTTTATCTCCGATTTCGTCTTATACCCCGTCCCCCTAACCCACCGTCTATCTTCTTACCTTCTGTATCTTTATTAACAACTCCACCTCCCTTACTCAACTAGTCCTTCTCGGAGTAACGGTAACACACCTGAAACATAAAATACCCCTCAATTTACCCTTCAGTGAGATTCCAAAACGACAATTCTTCTCTGAACTAGACTTACTGTAAACCGTTTTACTGAAACCGACGGTACAAGTATTATCTGAAAAACCTCTCTTCTATCTGCACTCTCTGGACTATCCTCCACTGACGACAGTAAATTTACTCTATCACCTCCGAACTTAGTCCTGCCCGCGTGTCCTCCAACACTCTTCACCGACCTAAGACCAGTATCAGACTTTACTCAAGTCCTGCTAAAGAACTATCCGATCTACACCACAATTGCCACATCGTGTTTCTTGAATACCCCAGTTACATATATCATCGAGTAAGGAAAGATCACTGACGTAGTGTGTGGTAATACGTCCACGTGGTTAAATAAATTCGTAAGGAGGAAATTTCCATTAAACTTTCACTTTCAGAGAGTCAGCACAGGCTGAGAAACACTGGGGTACCCGATACGTCAGGTACCTTAAGAGGTCCGGTCTTATGACCTCACCCATCGTATAGGGAAGAGGTCCCCTCGAAGGGTTGGGTCCCTAACTAGGGTCCACAGGACGTGACGTCCGCCTAAGAAATGGTCGACTCAGTGTTCTCTAAATCCAAATGTCAAAACCTATACCAACTATAATGTCTGTTACGATATTACTTGTCAGAAAACACGGGTACATATTTATCAAGTCATCTGATCTTGAGATCTTCATCTTGACAACTCATCTTTCCCCACATATAAACTTTAGAACTACCTCAGGGTATCACGACCGTGGTTGTAGGAATGGGTGGTCCTCCTACACCGACACTTGTCCAGAGGGGAACTTGTGTTACGTATAGTACCAAGATATCGAAAAACTGATAGGTTACAGAGAGTGTACCATTTAATATTATCCTAATAAAACTTCTAACGAAAACTGTTTCAACGGACCATACCCAGGAAATATGAAGAGATCTAAACAATGGTCTATAATTTGTAATCGTTTGAAACCTCTGTAAAGATTTTACTTCGTAAATCCATAGTAAAGAAAGTCTCTCTTCCGACTACTGTACGATTACTGTTTCGACACTTCACAATGTCGTAATGAATTTCCAGTGGTCTACACCCTAATTTAACAGTGACTAGATAAAAAATACGGTTACACTTTAACTATTAAGTTCCCTTCACCCACAGAACTAGTCAATTACAGTGTCACAAGTTACTAATAACATAAATAAGAAAGGGGTAGGTTTTAATTTTAGGACTAACCGCTCCTTCGTGAAATACTCAGGTCCCTCGAGAAGACTGTAAAGTATATTAGAAGGTTATTCAGTCTACCCATCAACAAAACTACTTTCGACACCTGTTTCACGATAATTTGGTTTACGTTCCTTCTGTAATAAAACATTTATTGATACTACTAATTTCGAAACAAAGGATAGTAATTTTTACACAATGAGCCAGGTTGCAACGGAGAGGGATCGTGACAAGTTGTCCTCTACGGAGTCAAACTTCTTCGTTTCTCTTTCTTTTATAAATAAAAACCTCCTCAGATTTATCTCGAGTCTTTAGACCACTTGTGTAGTCACTTCCGACTCGATGTAGACGGACGTCCAGGAAATTGTCACGAAAACACAGGAATCGGATAGTACCACGAAGACCTCGAAAGAGTACCTTAGACGAGATTTCCGACCTCTAAATACATTTATGAAGATAGAAACTTGGTCAGTCCAGAATGACTGGTTCTGGTTTCAACTCTTTGAACCATGTCAGAGTAAATCCGTTGTAAGCCGAAGACGGTTCGGAGGTCGGAGACGCCACAGTAGGAATAACGGGTATGTCAATCTCCAAGACGGATCCTTTCCGAGAGGTGTCGTCGGTGAGAGGGTTCAAGTAGGTAAAGGGGAACGGATCGTGCGACCAAGGAGGGAGTAAAGTCGAAAGTAATCGACGACGTCGAAGACCCACACTTCGACGTCGTGTGGATTAGAGGTGGCAAGTCCACGTCTTATTTTGTGGGGACAGAAGCTCGGGAGCGAGAATGACGACTTCATAAATTGACCTCCTGTCTTTGGAACGAAAGAATTGACGTCCAGTCAAGGTAGTCCTTCCGTAAAGAGAGAGACTTTCCCCTACCCTAGACGAGGTTTGGTGGGGGATTTATGAATCCATATTACTCATTTCTATGAACGTCATCGAACAAAACCCCAGTTAAACCTGATTAGTGACCCCACGAACAGACCGTCTAGACTAACACTTTTGTCACCGTCATGACCAGACTCGGTTCACCAACACAATGACACCGTCAGTGATGAGCGGTTACTAAAAAATTTTTTATAAACAAACAAACAAAAACCGTCTCGACCCAGAATCAACGACACGAGTCCGAAAGAGATCCACACCGCTCGACCCGATGACAAGCAATGTCACGTCAAGAGTAAAACCACCGAAGACAACAACGTCTCGTGTCCGAGATCCGCCCGTCCGAAGTCATCAACACCACGTGTCCGAATCACGTACACCCCAGAAGGGCCTGGTCCTTCGTTTGGGTACAGGGGAAGTAACCGTCCGCCAAAGAATTGGTGAACTGGTGTTCCCTACAGGGAGGTTAACTAAATTTAGTTACGAAGTCGGTAACGAAGTCTGATAACACCTGAAGGAAACACCGAGTCTACCATTTCTTAGATGGAGGTTACGTCCTCTAGACCCAAACTAGGGACCCAACCCTTTTAGGGAACCTCTTCCCTCACCGTTGGGTGAAGTCATAAGAACGGACCTCTTAAGGTACCTGTCTCCTCGGACCTTCCGATATCAGGTACCCCAGTACTTCTCAGCCTGTACTGACTCACTGATTGTGAAAGTGAAAAGTCCGATAATACTTACAGAGGACATAGTATAATCGAATTCACTTTTGTTTACCAAAATACATTGACGTTTAAGGTTGAAGACCGTCTCTACCGAGGTCTTCAGGTGTGTTCCACAAGACCTTAGAAAGACGGGGTCGAGATTCAGATGAAAGATGACCGTCCTAGAAGGACGTACTTTCTTTTCACTGGTAAGTCATTGAAAGTCGACTACCGGTAGGACACGTCTCTTCCTTAGTGAAGAGGTCGAGTACCAGACCCAGAGGGAAGGTAGGGAGACTGAAAGTGTCGTACAGGTGTGTACCCGTCGGTGTCCGTGATCCTACACGTGGTAAGTCTAATCAATCTTAAGACTGGGTATGGGTAGAGACTTTGGTTGTCCGACTCACGTTGGGGAATGTATACCAACCTCTCTCCTCCTTTTCGCCAAAAGTTTTCTTTTAACCCCGTGGTAAAGATCTTTGTCCCCCTACCTACGACCCATCCCTGTTTACTATCTACAGGTGAAGTCATATATTGATGCAGTCCGGGACCCCAGGAGTCTCGAAATCATTGTGAGCATCGGGGTGTGATCTACGGAAGTTTAACTTTATTCCATTGTTTAGTCAAGTGTACCGTATAAAATATCCTCTCTTTTGACTTGATTAATCATCGTCTTGTTTCACTTTCTTCCAAACCGTGTATGATTTACGTGTTGTTTACCAACTGTAAAATCACCAAATAGTAGTAGAACTACGAAAAAGTATATATGTATAAAATAGTACACGGAACACGAATACTATTTTAAGACTTGTAAAAATCACGTACCAAACTGAGGTATTTCTTTAAGGTGTCGACGTCAAACCAGAGGTTCTCATCTGCTTGAGTGATTTTACTCTTAGCCCTTCCTACCTAATCCTCTGAATACCGAAGTTCCCTTCTTTCGAAAACCTCAACTTCCGTCTTCGACCTTAACTTACTCTTCCATGTCAGTTTCTCTTTATATATATATATATATATATATATATAAGGATACCTTTCCACAGCTAACACATTCTTCATCAGGACCCCCTGTCTCTCATTTTAGGGTGTCTCTAAAATCTGGACGGACTGAGAAAGACCTTTAGTAAACTCCCTCTTCCTCCTTTGTTCGAAACATTTAATTATTTAGCCCCTGGATTCCGAGGACCCTGGACGAAAGAAAGTCAAGGAACCAATCACAAAATGATTGCCCGTCGTCTACAAAGACCAACCTGACTTCAAAACACTAATTAAGACTTCTGGTTATTGAACTACTTCGAATCTCCTTCTCAAAAAAAGTCCATTCTATTTGGACCCTGACGACGGAAAATTTTTAACCATGAAACCCTTGAAGGAACTACCAGGTCACCAATTCTTAGACGGAAGGTTACGTCCTCTACACTCAAATTAAGGAAAAAGTCCCTCGATCCTAGGGTGCACAGTGTTCCGTTGATTCGGACACCTGGTGTTGATCTCTCGGAAACGCGAAGTTCCTTCTAGGGGACACGACGTTGATTCTGGACTACGTCAGTTTATTTATTTATAATTTAGTGCATGAAAATGTAAATAATAACCATGTCGTCTAAGGATTTTTGAAAGAACATAGTTTTAGAAGAGAAGGACACACATAGGTCCGGTCGTTTGATCGTCATCTTAGACCCACGGGTCCCGACCCCCAAACCCAATATCTTGTTAACCCTTTAGGAAAAGAATAGTAAGTAGATAAGTACAGTAGAACTATTTCGTAGAGAAGATTCGTCTCTGTCCTGGGACTACTGTATTTTCTCCGAAGATCCCGTGTTTTAAATTCCTTCACGATTAAGAGTCCCAGCACTTTCATATCTCGATACGAACTCTCACTAATGTCGGAATCTAAAATACGGGGTCCTCGGAGGGAACGAAGTGGAATCAAGACCGGACTAAAAATACCCGGTTCAAGACACATTTCACAGTTCTCTAGGTTTCTATTTACCCTACACTAAAGATTAAGGTCATGTAAGGGGTGGACCCTTCAGGTACTTTCCACTCCTATTCAGAACTCTTCATAATCCAGGAGGACTTCGAGTGTCCCTTTTCTACAGTTTGTCTCTTTGAACTTCAAACCCCCAAGACTTTCGGAGACCTAACCTCGACCTTAACCATCTCTCTTCGTATTCACAGATTTTGCCGGACCCTTGACGAAAGACTATGAAGACAACCTCAACAGAACCGGTCACTGACAAAAATTTCATTTTGTAATCTACAGTACGAGGATAACAATAATATTCGTAATTATAAGAACAGATTATCTTGTTTAGTATAGTATTATTCCCGTTATAATTCGGATATTGTTATTGTCATGACTTTTTGTATCGACTATAATCGACTTACGGATTAATTAAGTAATAGGAAAATCAGGAATGATGTTGGGAAACTCTGTCCATCATAGTACTAAAGACAAAGCATCTTCTTTGACTTCAAGTCTCTACAGTTAGTAGTCGGGTCACAGTCTACCACGTCTCCCAGTCGACTCGCGTACGAATCAGAGAGTCAGGACAGGATGAGAAACACCGGGGTACCTAATATTGGGCGGTCCGAAGAGATTTCCAGTCCTAAATTGGGCCCGAACAGGTGGTGTAAGGGAGTTTCCCAGTTCCATCCGGTCACCACCACCCTCTATGTGACCGCTAAAGAGGTCTGAGGATTGAAACTTACCTGAATTTTTTTGTTTTGTTTTGTTTTGTGTATTGAATAAATCTGATACCCGTTTGGTTTAAGGAAATTTTTCAAAGAGTCGAAAGACTCCACTGTTGACTCTTCTCTTCGCGTCGGCAGACATGGGACGTTCGGAGGACCAGGGAAACGGTGTAGGGCGAAGAGTGGGAAGGAAGAGACGAGACGACGACGTGTCGTCTCAGTCCGACCCTATCTTTTACCTCTCTGTCGCCTTTAACGACAGTGAAGACGTGCCGGGAATCCCCTGTCCTCTCGTCAATAACGGTGCGACCCGGTCGGTCGGTCCGAGGTCTAAAGACAAGAAGATACCATTAATCTTTCGTCTTAGAATTCTCGGTTAAAACTGATTCTTGAGACACAGGTTAAAAGAGGACCGGGACTACCTCTTACCGGACTAGTTATAATTTAGATTAAATGTTACTACCGGGGACACTTCGACCGTTTACAATACAGTTGTGTGGCATTACTGAACCCGAAGGACTCGTGTGAACAATCGCGCCGGCGTAGACGGTGCTGGTGAGAGAATTTGCGAGGGTGGAGATTTCAGTGTAGACACTATTGTAGGGTGTCCGAGAGGACGGAAGAGAGGTAGTTGTCTCCCGGACTCGGACAGTTAGGAGTAACGGAGTAAGGATCGACTACTTGAGGTCTTTTCTTCCTCTTGCGTTAATTAAAAGGAGGGTGTTGACTACTTGGTTTCTTTCTTTATTAACGATGAGTCAAAATTATTACCGTTTAAAATACTTTAAAGGTATTTCTGTTAAGCCTTTCCTCGTGTCCCTAATAAAGAGGTGTCCCCCGGGTTGACCAAACGTAACAAAGTATTACAAATACAATAATGTTAAGGTGTAGCAGACGTAAATGTAGGGGAACAGAGGTCCCGTTCAAGAACGTTGATTAAACACTCCGCGGTTTACTTTCTCGACATTGTCTTCGTTCCGACATGTCTTCGTTCCGAGGGTAAGGCGTCCAAAAGTCAGATAGGAGTGGAGTCCCCGTCGACCCCTCACTGAGACGACCTCTCCCCCGAGACGCCCAGGTCTCTTGTAAAGACTTTCGGTCCTCCGGACATAGTCAGTACAGTGGACGGGAGGACGGATTTCGTGTAGCACCCGAACGTGACAAGTACTGTCTTTCAGTTTTCAGGAGTCGAGAATAGAGAACCCGAGGAAGTCTGTCGTGGACGGAGAGGAGGTGTCAGACGAGGTCGGTTATTCGAAGGGAGTAAGAGAATGTAAACGGTGTGAAGGAGGTTTGTGTCTGAACTGTGTATGAGAATGGAGACGGACCTTCGAAGAAGGGAGAGGAGGAAGGGTTTCTTTCTGAAGGAATGGGATGTGTATAGTCAAAAGGTGTGTGTGTGTGTGTGTGTGTGCTCACGTACACACACACACACACACACACACACACAAATTTAAATAAACCAACGTGACCCAGAACCAACACCGTACATTTGAGAACCAACATCGTACACCCTAGACCAAGGGACTGGTCCCTAACTTGGACTCGGGGGACGTAGCCCTCGTACCTCAGAATCGGTGACCTGGTGGTTCCTTCAGGTGGGAGGGACAAATAAAAGGAATTCCGAAAGGGTGGTCCAGTGTAGAAGAGAGACAACCGAGAGGACCAGTGGAGAGAAACCAGAGTGAACGAACGTTAAACAATAAACAACCACGTTAATACACTAGTTACGGAAGGAGAAATAAGTTTACATCTGAACCACTTCCCTCTCGGTACAGACAGAATCGAGTACTTAAATAGGGGATAGTCTTCTCGTGGGACACCTTCAATACTTACTACGACCTCACCCCGTAACAAAGTAGAGACGGCTTCCTCTTAGTAAGAGAGACGTAAGTGACTCATAACCAAACCGACGACATTGTGTCCCTCTGACATTATTACTTGAATAATTTTGTCACCAAGAGAGACTCGAATTCCACTATCCAGACGAGGTGTTCCAGTCTCTAGACTCGAGGAAAACAAGGAGAGGAAATAGGTTGTTTCTAAGTAATCCGTGGAGGATACAAGAACCGTAGTAAGGTCCGTAATTTCTGTGTCGTCATTTGTTTTGTTTCCTTTAGAGACAGGAATCCTAGACTACAAGATCACGCACACCGGTCTGTTAAGTTACACTACTTTTCATTGTACAAATTGTGCGACATATTCAATTTGTATATTCACGATACCCTTTTTTAGTTCGTTTCTACCCCAATCCCTTTCAACTCCTTCACCTGTGAACTTTAAGATCTCTTCCACCAGTCTCTTATAGGGTGACGTTTCTACCATAAACTCATTTCTGGACCTCTCCCACTCTCTCACTTGGTGTACCTCTAGACCCCTTTCCTATAGTCATTCATGTTTTCGGGACACCGTTCTCTCACAGACATGTCGTTTCGTCGGTCAAACCGATGTCATCTCACTACCTACCCTCTCACCACCCTCGACTCCGGTCTCTGGACTACGCACTGGTCTAGTGTATCTTGGAACATCCAGTAACATCCCTGGAACCGAAGAACATTCGCTCGTTTTGAACCGTGGAGTTTTACGTAGAGAAACTGTACACCTAATAAAGTCCGATTTTTGTTCGGGGGTTTCTGAGTCCTTCTTGCAAACTGGAAGGAGAATTAATGGAATTTCTTAAATCCATCTGCTGGATAAGATCCTTCCCTTGATAGTGGTGTTACGAGAAACATGAAAAATTTGGTAATTTTTTTTAACTTCATATCAATGAAATGTTACAACACAATCAAAGTCCACGTATCGTATCACTAAGTTAAAATATGGTACCAAAGAGGAGATGTCACCAACATTTTTTTCACGAAAACTTAGAGGTTTAGTTTGGTGTTAAACCTCGGGACGATATAAGAAACTTTCAATTACAACTTACTCACTTATTTAAGACTCTCCGACAGAACAAAGGATTAGCAATCTTAGAGTTCTAACCTTTCTTTGTTTCTAATCCGACAGTCAAGAATGAATTGGGAAATGTAGATAGACTCGAACTTGTAGAAGTCACCACCCCCCGAACGGTAGAATACGTCACCAGACAAGGTAACGGTATGTCGCGTCTACTAATTTTGTCAAAAAAGAACTCAGTGAAAACCAAAGAAGGTCATCTAGGTTCAAAAGGAGTCATATTGATTGTGTTTCATTCAAATTAATCAAATAGGGTACTGATGAAAAGAAGATCCTTTCCCTTCTCTCCGGGTACAATAAGGTACCACTAGTCTCTCGAGGTCTACCCCTCTAAAGATACGCCCTGTTGTCTAGGTGTGGTAATCCAGTCGAGACTTCTACTTTACCCCGTGCACTTACCGAATCTTAATCTAGTGAGTGAACGAGAGACAGAAACCAGTACAGTGGATTATTATTATCGATTATTAAAGATGTATAATACCTTACGAATCATACTATCTTCGACATTAACCTATAAATGTATGTAAAAGAATAAATTAGGAGTATATTATGATTACCATAATAATAGAAGTAAAATATCTACTTTTATTTCAAGTCTCTTTAATTTATCGGAGGAGTCACAAGGACACTATAATCAGATACAAAAACTTGAGGATGTGACTAGAGGGAGGGAGTTAGACGAGTACTTTGTTACTATTAGGAGTATTGGTTCTGACGGGTCCCATTTTACAGGTCACAGTCAGGACTTTTAGGTTATCTAGAGGTTCTCGTTTGTTTCCTACTATGTTATCAGTAGTCGTCCTTTATCCTCTTTCGGGGTCGGTTCCAGTGACTCCCGACGGTACCGGTACTATATCTATTGCCACTCACTGGGTTCTTTGGTCATCGAACTCTACGATACTCCTAGAGTATTATTCGGTTTCTGTCTCAAGAATTCTCCTGTATTCACGACATCTCTACTTTTAGGGGGGACGGTTTCACTTTTGTTCTCTTTGTAGTTTCTATTTTCATTTGTAACGTTTCAAGTTATTCCAGAGAAAAAAGGACACGGGGTCTTATGTGTCCTCTCGTGTCCTGTGGACTACCTATGAGTCGTCTCTATTCCACGTAACTGTCTGAATGTCCCGATGTGTTACTCGTCCACCACCACCCTCTTACAACGATTTCCTTCACTCCGTTCCATTCTCGGGTCAATGGTAATGACTCTATAGTCCTACATAAACAGTTCTAAACCCCCTATTCCTCTTGACCTATCCGGTGTCTCAGGTTATTACTCTGACTTAAATACCTCACTAACTCGCCGAAGTAACATTTTGTACCTCCCGAATTCATAGGACCCTCTATTCGCATGTAAATCCACAAATATATCTACCGACACTATAATGGGTCTCTTTTAAACTAAAGTCACTCAAGTCCTACTACATCTAATTATGTGAATAACTAAATTATTATCGTAAAATCTTTTCCTCCTTTATAATATTAGTTACATGTACAACTAAAAATCCGTAAAGTTCTTAAGTCTTTACTATTTTATGTTTTGTTTTCAAATCACTTATGATAACATTTATCTCTTAATCTTAAGATTGAGTCAATATGCCACTTTCTAATTCTGGTCTTAAAACTTTTTTACACTCCGCTCCTCTTCGGATTAATAACTTATGTCATCCTCTTCCTTCGTCTACCGTAATTGAGAAGGAAATAGTAACAAGTTAAATACCAAGGTTAATCTCGTGAGAAGAAGAATCCCGTCTACACAGACTACGATCCGTCCTACCATCTCGGAAGAGAACTCGTAGTACCAATTACCAGAATCTAGAACCCAACCCACAGATCTATAGTAACCTTGGTCTACCTACACAGTTTCAAGTCTCCAGATTGACTCGTCCTGTCCGGTATCCTAAGACCTGAAATAAGTCTTTACTCCAATAGAGGAGTCGAAGTGAGTCTTTTGAAGTCTGAGTAACGAAATCCAACAAATACCACTGTTTCACCTCCATTACGAACCTGCCGTAGACCTAAAAGATGGGTCACATTACCCACTTCGAGAGGTCTTTCGAACCCCGAATGAACCACCTTTGGTGACTGTACCTAAGAGGTACAGAATGCCACTCTCCCTCCCTCTCGTTACACTCTTTACCCCTGCCTTTACCCTTTATTTTTGTCCTCCCGTACTGGTAATGGCAGTGAAGGTAAAATTCTATTTGTAGGATTCTATTTGTGTAAGATTAGTTTATCTTTCATACAGTTACCTTCATGGTGAACCTACGATAGGACAATGATTCCAATGAAGTCTCTATCTTTTTAAAGTTCGTCTAATAACCATACACCGGGACTTCTGGAATTTAATGTTTGTCTTTTGAATTGATCATGCTATTGTGACATAATATAAAAGTAAAGTGTGTCAAGTTAAAAGAATTATAGTTATCGTATTTAAAGTTAATGGTATTTTAATCACAGACTCACCCGTTCTTTGTGTAGAGACGTTCTTTTACAACAACATTATTAACAATTATATTCCCCCCCCCACCAGAGTCCGAGAAGACACACCGAGTTTCAACGGAAGAAAAGTCATTACATTTACGATTCGTCTAAAGGAAGAAGGGATTACTCTCTTTAAATTTAGATTAATTTTATCCCTTTGAAGTGAACCAGAGTATAACGTCAACTCTGTGACCCGTACACACTCCCTAAGGTACATCCCCCGTCCGACGTAAAAAAAATGTCATCTCCTCAGTCTCTGAACGCACTACTTCAAATCCCAAAATCAGATAAAAATCACAAAACTACTTGTAAGAGTAGTTCACTCAGAGACTCACAGACGTCACTTCAACGTAGGTTTGGTTTTACGGTTCCATTCTTCTATACCCTAATGTCTCTCCCGTGAAACTCCAGGACCGAAATATTAGTAGTGTCTTTTTGTTCGTTCTGGCAGTTATTGTTTGGTTATTAGAAGACCTTCGAAATTGAAAAATTAATTCTCTCTCTTTATTACCTCGTTTTCCGTGACTCCCTTCTTCTCTCGTACCCTTTTTATCCCTGATACACACACTCATACGTTTCTCGTCTATTCATTGTTAAGAATCTAAAAGGATGAAAATTCAATCCTCGTTTTAGATATTTTACTGTTTTAGAGAAAGAACAAGAAAACCCTCACGTTAGTCTACAGATAAATACGACTAATTGTAATACTCATAGAATATAAAGTGTTCCAGAGATTTTCAGAAGAAATTAAGTTCCATTCTGTATTCTCTGGGTGTTCGATAAGAACTACTCCTAAGTTTCTTCGACACGTGGATAAGTTTTGTGTTACTCGAATCCGTCTTGCGACACGATGTTATAGTTAATAGGAGTGACTTATCCTAGAGACGGGGGGAAAACACACAGAAAAACCTTATTCTTATATACAACGGGAATAATTAGGATGTCTTAATGAAAAAAGGACGAAGAATCCTTTAGATCGTTTACGTCTGTCAAAGTCGCTCAATTGTTTTTTAGATTAAAGGTGAACTCGTCGAGACTCCAATCCAGTCGTCTTTTTTTTGACGTCATCGAGCACAACTACTTATAAAATATTCGAGATGATAGATTATTTTCTACATAAATTTTTACCCGTCCTACGACCAATTCTTTTACAGAATAATAAATTAATAATACATCTATTTTCAACTCATAACCCATACTACTTTCTCATTTGGTCTGGTGTCTATTCAAACTAAAACCCAGAAATCTCAAAAGTAAAATAGAGTGGTATCTAGAAGGTAGTACCTACATTCACGACTGAACATATTAGCCACTCTGGCGCCCCCACTAATATCTCGAACTGGGAACACCTCTAATAAACCACCGGAGTTACCTGTTCTCTTTGGAAATTTTTCGAAGACTAATCGTGTGGGTCAGTTACCTTAACGTTTGGAATAATAAACTCATTCCCGGTCTTTTCATGTCCGGCCATATTGGGGGTTTACTGTCGAACCGTAATAAACCTCTTAGAACGGCGTCTCAAGTCTTAATGTGTGTGGTACTAGATATTATTATTATTACTGTTACTACCACTGTTGTCGTTGGGATCTTTATCGTCGTTAGTAAACAACTCGTGAATGATATATGGTCCGTAGTACGATTCACGGAATGTACGTAGTAAAGAAGGTCGGAAGTGTTATTGAAGTACTCTATCCATGATAATAGTACGAGTAAACTACGAATTCCTTTTACTCTGAATATCTACGAATAGATCGTTCACTAACTCAACTGTGATTTCGCTTCTCCGAAACGACCTTACTTACAGTTGTTAGAGTGGAGAACAGAGTTTGGTATCAAAAAACTTTACAGGTTACCTTTCTATTGTTTACGAGTATTTTCTTTGACAATGTGATTGAAACGGTAGTCGACGTGTGAGGAATCCAGAAATTCTCCTCGGTATGGTCTAAAGAGATCGGTTACCTTAATACCTTCCATACGTACCATCTTTTATAGACTACTCCACAAGCCACAGGACTCAAGATCGTGATTGAGGTAGGTATTCGACACACTGGAGTAGTTTAGTGAAGTGGAGAGAGTAAGAATCACCAAATAAGAATTTTCACTACTAATATTATCAGTGAGAGGGAGAAATACCCCAACACGACTCCTTGTTTACACTATTACATGGACTTTCGAGAACCTTCTCGAAGTTCACAATACATTTACTTTCCACCATTAATTTTTGGAGGTCTCTTCCCGTCGGATAGAATCAGTAGTTAATAGTACAAAAGAAGGAACAGTTCTTTGGACATAAAAAGTACGAAGAACCCCCATATCTATCGAGACACGTTTTAAAAACAAACCCCTTACACACTTCTTTTCCTAGTAAGACTGTCGAGTCTTGGATAAATACTATTCTTTATTGGTGTATATTTAACTACTTTGGTTTCCGTCTACGTAAAATTACACTTTAACACTTTTAAGTATGGAGGTAAATAACCAAAAATATAAATCAACATTCTTCTACCTTATAAATTGACAGTATTGTGTGTATTTTGGGTTGAGAAATTTATTCTTTCACCATATCCTTAACTTAAGAATGACTCTTTTTGTCTTTTTCTGAAACCCCCTTTTTATACCTTTGATACTTGTGGTCTTTCGAAGCTGACAAGAGTTCGAAACCTTTGAACCCACACCTTTACATAGTCTTCAAACTTAGGTAAGAAACGAACACAACATAAAAACTACTTTAAGTCAATATAAGGACTTATCTTTGGTCCTTCCTCGCAATGAAGGTCCTACCACCTTGCCGTGGTACCTTGTAGAGTCCGATTTCGAAGTCCTTCTAGACCCGTCATTAAGGTCAAGACGACCTATGTTCCACGACTTATTAGACAGATTCAAAGCCAAAGATGTGTTGAGGACGTACATGGTAGGTTACAGGATCCGTAATACAATGATCTATCTGGGTGTTATATTCGACTCATTACTTCTGAATCGGTTACATCATAAGTACAGATTCACGATACCTCCAAGACTTAAGAAGGAGGGATTGAACGACAGTCGTATCTATTTATCCCTGTTCATGATCAGACTCGAAATAGAGGAGTACAAAAAGAAATAAAAAGAACGGTTTTCATAAATTCCTTTCGTTTGACCTACCACACCCAAGAATTCTTAAATAGTAGTCTATTTCCGTTCTGTTATAGACCTTTTAGTCCTAAACTGTCCTTTCCTTGAGGTTTTAAATGGTGAAACTTACACAACTCCGTATAACTTACTCAGAGTTTACTGACTCATCCAATCTGAAAAGTGTCTACCGTTACCGTGCCGTGACTTCAATTACGTACACGCATAGGAATTACTCAAAGTTTCTTTGACACACATAGTCCATTCACGGTCCCTCGAACATTGAAAACTATATGTCGACAGGTTTTGAACGGTTTTTCAACTGAATTTATTACAAATACAATAACTTATCAGATTTAAGACATTAAATAAGAGTTTAAATTCAATCCGGTAGTCTCTCGGAATTGAATCTGGTCAACCGGAGGAGTATTTCAAACCAAAATCAAAACACCGACAAGTCAACGATTTAACATAGGTTGAGAAACGTTGGGGTACCTGACGTCGTACGGTCCGAAGGGACAGCAAGTCATAGAGGACCTCAAACGAGTTTGAGCACGTGACTCATCCACTACGATAGGTTAGTAGGGTAAGAGACAACGGAGACGAGAAGGACGGGAGTTAGAAAGGGTCGTAGTCCCAGAAAAGAGAAAAACAACAACAATCTAAAATCAAATCGTAGTACGACTTCTGGGGTTGGTACCGGGAATCCTTACCCCATTGTGTCATCCTCCACTCACCACCCGGTCTCTCACTTCCAAGTAGACGACAAGGGGTAACGAGCGTAATGACGGACTTAGTAGGAGGAACGTGGGGTCGGGCACCTTTTTGACAGAAGGTGTTTTGGTCAGGGACCACGATTTTTTATTAACCCCTGATACCGATATCTTGAGGTTGTCTCTCACAATTGTCTGTACCAGGTACTTCATGTGGTGACATAAACCCAATCCCCAGGACAGGGAGAATCTCTATTCGGACTGATACAAGAACGTTGAGAGTTTGGAGAGAAGACACGACACTTGTCTCTCTAAAAAGATTATTAACACATATTAGTACGATAAGAGGATGTGTTATTAGAATTAACGAAGATCTGATTAACGTCTTGGTTTAGGTTCAAAGAAAAATTTCGTAAGTTTTAGGAAGAACTTCACCGAAGTACAATGGACGGATCGGAGTGAAGAAGGGAAATCGGAGAACTCGGGGACGAGACCGTTATGACTCGGAAGTTTGTGGCAAGGAAGTCGAACATCACAGAAAGGGAGTAAACAGAAGACTTAATGGGTAGGAGCTTCGGAGTCAAGTCGTAGAAGACATCTTACAACTGAGGGGGGTTAAACTGAAATCTCGAATAAACGGACGAAGTCAGGGTTAAGTTCGTTGTGAATAGTCAAGTCAAGTCAAGTCAAGTCAGCGAGTCAACACAAACTGAGAAACGCTGGGGTATTTAGAGTCGTGAGGTCCGGAGGGACAGGTAGTGGTTGAGGGCCTCAAGTGAGTCTGAGTGCAGGTAGCTCAGTCACTACAGTAGGTCGGTAGAGTAGGAGACAGCTGGGGAAGAGGAGGACGGGGGTTAGGGAGGGTCGTAGTCTCAGAAAAGGTTACTCAGTTGAGAAGTGTACTCCACGGGTTTCATGACCTCAAAGTCGAAGTCGTAATAAGGGAGGTTTCTTTAGGGTCCCGACTAGAGGAAGTCTTACCTGACTAACCTAGAGGAACGTCAGGTTCCCTGAGAGTCCTCAGAAGAGGTTATGGTGTCAAGTGTTCGTAGTTAAGAAGTCGCGAGTCGGAAGAAGTGTCAGGTTGAGAGTGTAGGAATGTACTGGTGACCTTTTTGGTATCGGAACTGATCTGACTAGAAACAACCGTTTCATTACAGAGACGAAAAGTTATACGATGGATCCAACCACTATTGAAAAGAAGGTTCCTCATTCACAGAGAATTAAAGTACCGACATTAGTGGTAGACGTCACTAAAACCTCGGGGTTTTTTATTTCAGACTGTGACAAAGGTGACAAAGGGGTAGATAAACGGTACTTCACTACCCTGGTCTACGGTACTAGAAGTAAAAGACTTACAACTCGAAATTAGGTTGAAAAAGTGAGAGGTGAAAGTGAAAGTAGTTCTCCGAAAAATCAAGGAGAAGTGAGAGACGGTATTCCCACCACAGTAGACGTATAGACTCCAATAACTATAAAGAGGGTCGTTAGAACTAAGGTCGAACACGAAGAAGGTCGGGTCGTAAAGAGTACTACATGAGACGTATATTCAATTTATTCGTCCTACTGTCATATGTTGGAACTGCATGAGGAAAAGGATAAACCTTGGTCAGACAACAAGGTACAGGTCAAGATTGACAACGAAGGACTGGACGTATATCCAAAGAGTTCTCCGTCCAGTCCACCAGACCATAAGGGTAGACAAAGTCTTAACAGGTGTCAAATAACACTAGGTGTGTCAGTTTCCGAAACCGTATCAGTTATTTCGTCTTTATCTACAAAAAGACCTTGAGAGAACGAAAAGACTACTAGGTCTCCTACAATCGTTAAACTAGAGACCAAGGAGACGGAAAAGACTTTAGTCGAACTTGTAGACCCTCAAGTACCAAGTGCATAACGACTTCGGACCGAACCTCTAATATGACAGAACATTAACACAAAAACAAAGTAAAGTAAAACAACTAGTCCTAGGGGAGATGTCGCACGAAGACTTTCCGTCCTAGTCAAAGGGGAAGTACAGGGATTCTGTGGTTACGGGTGACGTCGTAAGTTCGGTAACGACAACGAATAAAAGAGGAATAATGTTCGTTCGACAGCGTAAGGGGAGAAAGAAAAGAGAGGACCAGAAGTAAAATTTTTATCGAATAATTATTAGAGCCAGTTCCCTACCTTCGTCAACCTTCTCGTCGAAGCTGGGTAAGACTTGATAACAAACCTTCTCTCCCATCAGGAGACTACCTTCACGAACAGGTTTTTAAGTGGAGACAAGACTAAAACACACTGTAAAGGATAGTACATCTTGTACTAATCGACGGAAAAGTTCACGAAGAAGTCCGGTTCAGATAATTACTCTAAAACAAATCAGGTCACACTCAGTCTCGGTTCGTACAAACGAGTGTCTACGTGTAATTTTCTTGTCCCAAACTGACCATTCACCGTCGGGTTAGAAATCCCGACTCCATTAAAAGGTTTCGACTAAAAGAATCACAAGTCGTTTCACCTTACATTAAAATTAAACGTTCCTCCTGAAACCGAAGGTATTTTGTATTGATAGTCGAAAAAGAGTTTCTTAAAGAAGTGTAACTACGGTCCCTCCAGCTTACCTTATCAATCTCTATGTTTGTTTAAATTATTTTTCCTCCGGGACTTGTTTAATTTTAAAGACTTTAAAGGAAACTGTTTTTTCAAGTCGGTCATAAGACTAAATTACTATAGGTTTATGAGTAAATCATATTTGCATTCTCGTCTTGTAGTGTCCCTACATATAAAATTCTATAATGTTTCGGTTAAACTTATTTTAAAATCGAGTGGTTCGTCAGTTTCCGTAGTCTCTACAAATAGATGAACGACTTCTATGAAATACACCTCCCAAGTTTACCCGTTTTGAAAAATTAACCAAGTGAAGAGGTCACCTCGTGTATTTTTCAAATACCTCCGTTGTTAAGTTATCCGTGACGGTGTGGTCTCGAATCGTAGTTGATAAATATTGAGTCGGACGGTAGGTCTGTACGTCGGTGTAGTCTTACTCTATATCTTTAAATGGTTCACTCATCCAAAAGTAATTGGTAAGTAGAGGAAAACATTTTAACTCCCGGTATTATTGATTAAGAGAGTGGAGTCAGAAGGATGTATAGCGGTGGACCCTTCGGGATATATTTTTAATGTACATTCATTTACATGATAATCCCCAAAGGGTCTACCGAGCCGCCATTTCTTAGACGGACTGTTACGTCTTCTGTTCCAAACTAGGGATTAGACCCTCCTAACGAACCTTTTCCTTTACCATTGGATGAGGTCCTAAGAACGGACCATTTTGGGGTACCTGTCTCCTTGGACCACCCGATATCAGGTACCCCCACATTTCTCAACCTGTGTTGAATCGTCGACTTGTCGTTGTTATTTTTGTGTACATGATAAATCCATGAGTCACATTATCTTTCGACTAACTAAGGTTACGTCTATTTACATGTTATATTATTGAGTACCTACTATACTAAGAGACAAGGGACTGGAGAAAAAAGGAAGGAGGTTAGGATGCCAAGGAGAATTGACAGTCATCCTCTCCAGTCATCCTATCTTCGGTCGTGTCATAAGAGTAAAGATTACGAAGGGGTCCTGTAAATAATCATTGACGTCTCAACCCTCCTTATCAAATCCCTTATGAGTCGGTGTATGTGTTTCTACTCGTTCCCGATCCAGAGGACTACTAGACACCTTGACTCCCGACATGACTGTGAAGTGTTCACCACATCTTGAGTCCAGGTCCTTCTGTATCAAAACGATGTCTTATTGAAACCCTTGTCCTCAAACAACTCAAAAAAGGATGAAAAAAAAAAAAAAAAAAAAAATTTGTCTCTCCCTTTCGTTCCATTACCTTTACAACCGTAATACTTTCAGTTGTCTGTAATCATACTTGAACCCTCGTCATAAGGAAAAGTGTCACTTTTGATGGACTACTGTCGATAACAACACAGAGAAAGTGGAACCTCAAAGCGGACAAATCAACAACCCTACTTCCACTGAAACTGGAGTACCATGTTAATCGGGTTCCCGTGACCTCGAAACGACCTCCCTTTCCCCGTTCTCACCCAGAGTCATAACACCTACTTCTTACAGTGGAAGGTATAGTATCATAGTAGTGGAAGGTATCATTTACTACAACGAACGTAGTTTGTTAGTCGGTGACTTCAGTGGGGGATTGCACGTGGGAATCCCCTACGTCCTACCTCCTTTAGTCCTACGCCCCGGGATCTATCAATACCACGTATAGTTTCCTTACTCAAGTCACTCGGGTCTGAGTGTGTAGAAGGGTATGTCTCTTTTCACGATTCAAGTAATTGAAGTCGACAGATCAAAAAGAAATTAATTGTCATCAGAAAACTACAAACTTGACGGACCGAAAGCAACGTTTCTGAGGTCATATAGGACAACGGAAGGAATGGAGAAGTTTTACCAGGAAGTCTCGACTCTCCGTCACAGAGGACTCGAATTCTGGAGTTATGTAGACGGCTTATTTTGTATTAAAAGTTGAAAGTGCAACAAGTAAAAAAAGTCAGTTGTCACAATTTCAATTATCTTTAGTCAGTCATAGAGGGAATCTACTGTAGTTATGAGTGTCTGGTTGTCTGATGAATAGGATGCTGAGAAAAGAAGACTCACATTATTCCCGAAGATTACTCAAAATACTCCTCAAATCTACTCCTAACTAAAGACAGTGTACAGGACGAACCGACGACCCGAAAGAGTCTCTTGACGAACGAACACAGGTCGTGTGCTACAGTGCTTTACACAACACAAACTCTTTACACGACCTCTTCACTACGTCACCGCTAATTGTCTGAGGAGGACGAAGGACAGGATTTGATAGACGGCACCCCCACTCTCCTGATAGGATGAGAAGTTCCTCCCCGATTCCAAGTCTCCTATAAATAACCCGTAATATCAATCATTTCTAATATTAGTAGTGTTGGTTTTATTGGTCGTAAATAACTCGTGGATGACATACGAATCAGGAAACACCCTTTTAAATGTATGTCATAGTGTAGTAATATACCTTAGGAATAATAGTGGATCTCTCCGAGTCGTAGTGTTTGGAGTGATATACCTTTTCACTCCAAGTCTCTAGAATTCAGTACGTAGGTTTAGTGTGCCACTCATTTCCCCTTCGTCCCTAAAAAACCCCTCCTTCTGTAAAAGAGATGAGAAGATCGAAGAAGACCGACCACTGTTCCCTTGTGTCTCTCCTGAAAAAAAAAGAAAAAATAAAAATTCTAGAAAATGACAAATAAATTGGTGAGACAAAAATTTAAAGAAGAAAAAAAAAAATTAATTTTAAAAAAAAGTAACAACATCAAATCAGTCATTTCACTTTCACTTTCAGTGAGTCAGCACAGGGTGAGAAACCCTGAGGCACCTGACAGGTACCTTAAGAGGTCCGGTCTTATGACCTCACCCATCGGCAAAGGAAGAGGTCCCTAGAAGGGTTGGGTTCCTAGTTTGGGTCCAGAGGGCGTAAAGTCCGTCTAAGAAATGGTCGACTCGGTGGTCCGTTCGGGTTCTTATGACCTCACCCAACGGTAAGGGAAGAGATCCCCTAGAAGAACTGGGTCCTTAGTTTAGGAGTAGAAGACGTAACCGTCCGTCTAAGAAATGGTGACTCTATGGTATATCACAAAAAAAAAAAAAAATGTTACAACACAATCAAAGTCCACATATCGTTTCACTGAGTCAATGTGTACATGCATATAGATAAGAAAAGATCGAAGAAAAGGGTATATCTAATAATGTCTCATAACTCATCTCAAGGGACTCGATATGTCATCCAGAAACAACTAATAGATAAAATATATATCATTACACACAGACAAACAAGGTTTGAGGATTAAATAGGGACGAGGGACGAGGACAAAGGGGAAACCAGTGGTATTCAAACAAAATCCTCAGACACTCAGACAAAGACAAATCATTTATTCAAGTAAACATAATAAAAAATTCTAAAGTGTATATTCAATATAGTATAACTATAAATAGTAAGAGACAGACTGAATGAAGTGAATTCTACTATTAGATATCCAAGTAGGTACAACGACGTTTACCGTAATAAAGTAAGAAAAATACCGACTCATTATAAGTAACATATATAGATGGTGTCGAAATAGGTAACTCTCCTGAAACTAGAAATCCGGGGCAAGGGAAGTGGTGTAGATCGAGTATAAGAGACGTCCATAAAGACCACTATCGAGATAAGGTCCTTGTCCGGAAAATACCTTGTTCAGAGGGCCGGACTACTTCGTGTATCTTCGATACCGTGTCCGAAACTTTTTTCTTTCTCGAAATAATTCTCCAACTACCGGAATCCTCGACGACGATTCAGTGAAGTCAGCACAGGTTGAGACACGCTGGGGTATCTACCGTCGGGTGGTCCGAGGGGGCAGGGACCCTAAGAGGTCCGTTCTTGTGACCTCACCCAACGGTAAAGGAAGGGGTTACGTACTTTCACTTTTCACTTTCACTTCAGCGAGTCAGCACAGGCTGAGAAGCGCTGGGGTACCTGACGTCGGATGGTCCGAGGAGACAGGGACCCTAAAAGGTCCGTTCTCATGACCTCACCCCACGGTAACGGAAGAGGGCCGGAATCCTCTATGTCGAGTTTAGACAGAAGGGTTAAGTCTCAAATCCCGTTTTTAAATTCCCCATTCCCTAAAAACTTTGAACCTTCGACTAACCGATCAGATCTTAGTCAGGTATTCGATGAACGTGACGTTCGGTCTAAAAGGAATAACTTTCTGAAGAAAGAAACATTACCTCTTCCTTTACCGTTGGGTAAGGTCACACGAACGGACCTTTTAAGGTGTCTGTCTCCTTGGACTGTCCGATGTCAGGTACCCCGACGTTTCTCAACCTGTGCTGACTCGCTGATTGTGAGAAAAACATTTTCCAAGACCACTGTTGTAAAGATAAGAAACCCAAGCCATATGACCTCTAAGAACTAAGACCCCACTAGACCCTCTGTCTCCAAGGACAGAACGTGTACTCATCACGACAGAAACATTTTATTGAGTTTCAAACCAATTTGTTTTCAGATAAATTCCTCTTTTTTGGTCAAATTCGACAAAATGTACGTCAAAGTCCAGGACACAGACTTAACAAAATCCGTCAATACCCCATCCAGTTTCAAAGAAGGACTCAATAAACCCGGAACTAACAAAAGTCGATTTTATTAAACGTACGATCCCTGATTAACTATAGTGACTGAGTTACCTGTACTCAAACTCATTTGAGGCCCTCAACCACTACCTGTCCTTCCGGACCGCACCACGTCAGGTACCCCAGCGTTTCTCAATCTGTGCTGACTCGTTGACTTGACTTGACTTGACTTTCTCTGATTAATGCCACCGTTCAAAACGAAGGGATTCTAAGTTCGGCTCGGACAGTCGTAGGACGGAGTGTCGCGACGAAGGAAAACACCCCTCAGGGACGGGTACACGGGAACCGAGAGAACCTCCGTGGTCGCACCTTCAAGGAAATGGACGATCACCGAAGGACGTCGAGAGACTGGAGTCCATAAGAGACCAACGACTTTTACACAAAGCAATCCTACGACCCGTCCGGCCTTCAGGACTCCCCAAGTACGAGGTCCTCGTCGAGAGTTGGTGACTCCAAATCTTTGGCCTTTCTAAATTACGGAACAAAGGAACGGGAAGTCGTTAAAACTCCAGAATCTTTTCTGTTGACGAATCTCTCAGGGAACACCCTATGTCAGACTCAACGGGTGTCTCATTAGGTAGTAATTGGGTAGAAAGTGTCTAGAAGGAAGGAGAAGAACAAAAGGGGTGATCGAGTTCCACAAAAGATTCTAGTCGAGGGGTTATAAGGTAAGTATGTTCTGGGTTTAATTCTGTTGATCCATGGGGAGTTCCTCAGAAGACAGACGGCCATTACTGTCTTAGTACGTAATAAATCTTACTTTTTAATTCTGTCTACTCTTTCTGAGTAACGCATACAGATTTCTGTGACCCTCGAGTCGTTGGATCGACAGTGAAAACATGTGTCTGTCCTGTGAAATTTTTGTCGAGTCTATAAGGAAGACAAGTCACGTCACCGACGCACTTTTTATAAAAGGGTTCACAAATACGTCCAGAGATTCGGTTGTCTAAAGTCTTAATCCGGAAGTTCAACTGATTATTACACCCTCTTCGAATCTTCATTATTTTATTTCAAATTTGTACTGGTACACGGTGTCTTTACGAGGGAGTTTGGTCTCTGACTTAATCTTTACTATACTTCTTTTTACTCGAACGATGTAGAGTAATCCCTCCATGACGATCTAAACGTAAAAACAAATTATGAGTTTACGACGGTGTAATATCGACTCAGTACTGAAGTTGAAGGAAATTGTTTAATTTTACTCTAACCCATTTGTCTGTAGATCTTATGGTCGTTCGTAATTGCTCTCGGACTTTTACCACGACCACTAGTATTTGGAACGGATACCTTGTCACACGACACTCGTAGGTTAAAGGAAAACTAAGAAATTTAAACAGTAAAAATAATTCATTGTATTTGAATTCACTATAAAGTAATCAACCCTATGTGCTCCTATATACATTCCTTCTTTTTAAACAATTTTTTCTAGTGTCCATTACTATGGTTACAGGGTGACTATTACTTTTTCTTTATTGAAGACACTAAGGCTCAAAGGATAGTAATAGTCTCTTCCTTATAACGGTTGTAAGTCGTAGTATAAGGTTTATCCTGAATAGGAGATGATTACTCTATTATCAAGTAAATGTGGGTTCTAATATTACGTCAAACCTTAGTATGAAAGGGAAAGTTAAAAGAAAGCAGAAGGTTATAGTAATCCAAGTGTCAATCAATATTTCCTCTAAATACCAAAGTTTTGTAGTAGAACAAAAGAAGAAAAGACAATTGCTCAACATATTTTATTCACACTAAAAGGTTTACAAGCAAAACTCACAGTCTTAATATGTTAAATCGTTCCTCGTAGTTTCGTGATAATTACGACGTTAAATCACTGTTTTGTGGAGAGTCAAAAGTTCACAGCGAACGATATAAAGAAGTAAAGTTTCCTAAATAACAAAATAAAGGAACCGACATTACCAACCCAGGATCACATTATCCGAATAAAACTATAAAAGAGGTACCAAATAAAGTTATTGCCGATTGAGATGGAAACTTACTACCAGTCGTTTGTCCTTTTGTCACCGACAGGGTAAAACGGAAAAGGAAGAGTCGTGGACGTTACCTAGTAAAGTAGTAATTACTGTCGTACGCCTTAGATTTATGACTGAACCTTCTCTCAGGAAGGAGGAAGGCAAACTCCTTGTGACCCTCATGACTCGATAGGTAAGATCAATTTTTTTAAAAAAAAAGAAAAAGTTTGTTGGGGTTTTGTTTGGTGTTTTCGGATTGAAGATTCTACACTTAGAGTCATTACTGTACTTAATCTTTGTTTGCCACCTGTGTGTTCGTGTGGGAAGTCCAAATCCGTTAATTCGTCGTAGGTCTCGCACCCAACGAAAGATTAATGACTGACTCGACCTTAAACCCATATTTACTACCTATTTGCGACGTAGGACATCACACCACCCGATGTCAGGTACCCCAACTTTTCTCAACCTGTGTTGACTCGCTGATTGTGAAAGTGAAAGTTTGTGACGTACGATCTTAAGGATGAAGAAGTATCAAAAGGTCCTTGTGACGAGGGTCGGGACGGTTAGAGAATCCTAAAATGATCTTACACTAGTGTGGTATTCGTCTCTATATTATTTGCACTATGTCGGTAAACATTGACCTTTTAATACGTCCCACAGATACCTCATTGTACAAAAGATCCGAATAAACTTCCACCCTGTCTCTATAATTTGACTTCGTAACCTCCACCACAAAGGATGATGGACAAAATACCAGAAGTACGAATACGGGACCCCTCAAAGGAACTTGACATTTACAGACAGAGTCCTTCCGGTCATATTTAGAGAGTCAGGGATAACGTCAAACGTCTGGGGATTCATATAAATTTTCGTCTCTGCAATGAAACGGTTGTTTCCAGGCAGATCAGTTCCGATACCAAAAAGGACACCAGTACATACCTACACTCTCAACCTGACACTTCTTTCGATTCACGGCTTCTTAACCACGAAAACTTGACACCACAACCTCTTCTGAGAACTCTCAGGGAATCTGACGTTCCTCTAGGTTGGTCAGGTAAGACTTCCTCTAGTCGGGACCCTAAAGAAACCTCCCTTACTACGATTTCGACTTTGAGGTCATGAGACCGACCGGTGGAGTACACTTCACAACTGAGTAACCTTTTCTGAGACTACGACCCTCCCTAACACCCGTCCTCCTCTTCCCCTACTGTCTCCTACTCTACCGACCTACCGTAGTGACTAAGCTACCTGCACTCAGACTCACTTTAGGCCCTCAACCACTACCTATCCCTCCGGACCGCATAACGCTAAGTACCCCAGCGTTTCTCAACCTGTACTGACTCGCTGACTTGACTTGACTGACTTTATAGGGAAGATAAAAGTATGTGGGGTTTAAATATCTTCAGTACTAAGATGTCCGTTGTTTTAATCCATAAATTACTAGAAAATTTATTTAACCGATAGATACAGGTTAATAAATTGACCTATATGTAACGAAAAATTATATATATTTTAGAGTTTTCTTTTAATTTTGGTAGACTTTCTTTTACAATTGTTTCTTTTTTGTCTTACGAGTCTATGTTTATCAAATAAGTGAAAACTAAACAAAAACTTTATAGTAATTCGTCTTCGTTATCACAAGAGTCTTGGGTACCACCATTGAGATGGACCGGACCACCAAGTCTTTGTCAGAAATCCTCTTAGTCCGTAGTAGGTCGACATCCTCCTCTCAAAAGTAAGGTGTTTAAGCGAGAAACACTAGTCACCTTTATCGGAGGATTGAAGAACAGTAATAAGATGGGAACTGGACGTTTGATTAGCGTTGTGTCGTCTGTCTGTACTAGTAAATTATTATAGTCTAGTACACTACGATGAGTTATGTAGGTTTACCGTCGGGTAAAGTAATCCTCACTTTCGGTCCTCCGTTCACTACTTGACAAAATGCTCAATGACATCTCTTTCTAAACGGTTCACAAAACACCTATGATTGGTGTACTAGAGGTCGAAAAGTTGGACTCAATCAGTAAATAAAGAGAAGATAGGTTTTAGGTTGACATTTACTTACTGAATGAGATTCAAAAACTACTGTTGTAAGTTGAAAACAGAATATAATCAACCACATTGTCATCAACGATATTCTCCATTCAAACTTTGGAGATACCAAGTTGTGACATGTTCGAATGAAAAATAAAACTGGTACGGTGCGTGGAACACCCTAGAATCTAGGGGTTGGTCCCTAACTTGGACCCTGTGTCGTCACTTTCGGGTCCTAGGATTGGTGATCCGGAGGTCCCTTAAGGATTGCGAATGAATAATAACGGTCTTAGGAAACCTACAGAAGAACTAACCAGTTGGAAGGTGTACCAGTTAGTCCTTGGGTCCGAGGGAGTGAGAACACCGAGGAGGGATGAGATCCAAGAACCATAGAGAGGTAAGTCCACACTCCTTTCTTTCAACTTTATAAAACGATGTTATAAAACCGGTTTTGAGTGACCAACTTTGAGTCTATGAAGTAATGTGAACTGATGTTTCCTACAAACTTTCACGTCACACATGGGTTCTCCTTCTCCTTCTACTTTATCTAAACAGTCAGTTGATCATCCGAGACGGTATGGATAGACGGTAAAAAAGACAATCATTTGGTATATCGGATAATAATAATAAAGGACCAACAAAACCAGAACGAGTATTTATCGGTAGTACTAACCTATAACACTATATAAGAACCCATCCTTCGTCTCCTCTTCCTCGTGTAGAGATCTCAGTCTTTATAGACCCAAATGTATTATCGACCTGTGAATCGACACACGGAAACCGATTCAATAAATTGGAAGAGTAGTAATTCATGTAGACAGGTTCTTCTGTATTTTACGACCAGAGTACTTTCCCGACTTTTTATTTGTATAGTCTTTCATTTTGTCGTAGTCACTTCTCGTGTCTAGGACTTCAGTCGGACGAACCCAAACTTAAGACCGGTACAGGGGATTAAACAATCTATTAGAACCTACTCGAAGTCAAAGGAGTAGACATTTTACCTCTAGTATTATAATATATGGAATATGTTCATAACCTTTATTAATTTACTCAATTATGTACATTCCGTAAGTCTTATCACGTACTTTGTATCTCACAATCAATCGAGAGTAAACTCTCATAAACCACACAGAATATCCGAGAACAATTCACCGGAAGAAAGGACCAATAACGAACTGTACACAACGAGAAAAAGTCTTTGACAATTTCTGACTTTTGGGGGTTTCTAGAGGGTTTTCACGAGAAGTTCCCATTCTAAAGTTCGTGTAATCACCCTACAGTTCCTCGACAAACACATCTCTCGGAACGGTTTACCGGTGGACGAAACTAATGACGTTGCAGCCAAGACCCAGGACCGCCATTAACGAGTTCCCTTATGTAACTGAGTCTCGAGAAGGTCTTACTAAAATTTTTTACACACTACACTTCAATTTATCGTGTCCTGAGTAATGGTTAAACCCACCTGTTACCGCTCTCCTCCAATAGACCCCACAATCCGAGTAGACTCATTTTCTAACGTCAAGACTTTTTAACAAATTTCTCTTTATATTAATCTTATTACCCTGTTGTATTACCCTTTAGTTACGATAATTACATTAACGATTAATGATGTAATCTTGTAAATAGGTTTAGAGAAGAGGAATTTTGATTTTTGTACTTTAATTCGGTGGTGTCATCTGTTAAACATGTCTCCCTGAGCCCCTAAAACATAATGAAACCTTTTAGACGGGTCTTGTTAAACAGTAACATGGTTTGTAGTTCGACCTGGCAGAGTCAAAGTTCTTCTCTTACACGTACTCTCCTGGGTCCAAAAGTGAGATAAGTAGAGTCAGTAAAATCCAGAGTATCCGAGACCCGCAATTCTCAAACGACAAATTTTACCTGAAAAGGGAGGATGGGAATCTTCACAACCGAATAACTTTCACCCCAAACCCCCAGTACAGTGTTTCGATCCTAAGACTTACAGTATTTATGGGGGAACCCTTCCCACTTCTCGAACCTGGTTAAACCCTAACAAACTTCACTCCACCTGTCACGTAGTAAAGGACCGTCTCTCTGGTCTCAATAGTGAAATTCGACTTCCTTTACACTGTTGGGTTCATGGGACCTCTCACCCCAATTTCCGGCCTACTAAGATAAACTTCAAAAACAACAACAAAACACCGATTCAGTACAGGCTGAGAAACGTTGTGATACCTGACATCGGACGGTCCGAGAGGACAGGTACCCTAAGAGGTCCGTTCTTATAACCTCACCCAACGGTAAAGGAAGAGGTCCCATAGAAGAACTGGGTCTCTAGTTTTGACACAGAGGTCGTAGAGGACGTAACGTCCGTCTAAAAAAAAAAAAATTGGAGACTCGATGGCCCCTTCGGGACCAAATAAAACTTCATAGACCTATGTCACGTCTAAGACAGGGAAGACACAGTCACACTCAAATCCAACCTCAGGTCCCTCACAGGGTAAACCCCCTTACGTTCATCAAACCTTCATTACACAGTCAGACCCCTGTTTCTCCTCCTCCGAATCTTGAGAGTTGATTTACCACCCCTACCTCGAACAAAAGAAAAATTAACACCCCTTTATACATATCACATTTTAAACGGGAAAATTTTCGCATGTTAAGTCGCCGTAATTAGTATATGTATTACAATACTTTGATAATGATAAAGGTTTTGAAAAGTAGAAAGGTTTGTCTTTGAGACATTAGTAATTCGTTACTAAGAGATAAGAGAGGAGGGAGATCGGGAACTATTGGAGATTAGATTAAAGACAAAGGCACTTTTCATCACTTTCACAATCAACGAGTCAGTGCAGACTGAGAAACACTGGGGTACCTGATATCGGGCGGTCCTAGGAAACAGATACTCTAAAAAGTCCGTTCTTATGACCTTACCCAACGGTACGGGAGACGGTCCCCTAGAAGACATGGGTCGTTAACTTGTTCCAGAGGACGTAACATCCACCTAAGAAATGGTAGACTCGGTGGTCCCAATCCCAATCCCAATCTCAATTACAAACGGATTAAGGTTATAAAGTATATTTACCCTAGTATTTTATAAAGAGGATAAACAGGAAAAAACGTAGACTCAATAAAGTTTATCGTATCATAAAAGTCACAAGTGGGTACAACGTTGTGCACAGTCTTAGACAAAAAAAATCCTACTTTAATATATATATATAATATATATATATATGTGTATGTGTTATACGGTACACGATACATGACACGAATCAGTAGTCAGTGTAGACTGAGAAACACCGAAAAACCTGAAACCGGGTGTTGTATATATGATGTAATATATTGTCAAGTCAAGTCAGTGAGTCAACACAGACTGAGAAACGCTGGGGTACCTGACATCGTGTGTTCCGGAGGGACAGATAGTGGTTGAGAACCTCGAATGAGTTTGAGTACAGATAACTCAACCACTACGGTAGGTTGGTAGAGTAGGAGACAGTAGGGGAAGAGGAGAACGAAAGTTATAAAGGGTCATAACCCCAAAAAAGGTCACTCAGTCCAAAAGTGTAATCCACCACTTTCATAACCTCAAAGTCGAAGTCGTAGTCAGGAAGGTCACTTATAAGTCCTGACTAGAGGAAATCCTACCTGATCAACCTAGAGGAACGACAGAACTCTCTTCTGAGAGTTCTCAGAAGAGGTTGTGGTGTCAAGTTTTAGTAGTTAAGAAGTCACGAGTCGAAAGAAATATCAGGTTGAGAGTGTAGGCATGTACTGATGTGTTATTTGACATTAAACGATGTAAAACAAATAGGTAAGTAGATAGTTACCTATCAGTTCGACAAAGGTGTAAAACCGACGACACTTATTACGACATACTTGTGATCATACCCCGAAGGGAGTATCGAGTCAGCCATTTCTTAGATGGACGTTACGTCCTCTGGACCCAAGCAAAGGACCCAACCCTTCTAGGAGACCTCTTCCTTTACCGTTGGAAGAGGTCACAAGAGTGGACCTCTTATGGTACCTGTCTCCTCGGACCGTCGGATGTCAGGTACCCTAACGTTCTCAACCTGTGCTGAATCGCTGTTTTGGTGGTGTACTTGTGACCACATGTCCACAGACAAACTCGGAGACGAAAGTCAAGAGACCTCATATATATATGGATCCTCACGTTAACGATCCAGTATACCATTAAACACACACCGAAGAACTCCTTATCGGTTTGACAAAAGGACCTCAACAAGAACTGTGAACACTTGTACCGTTGTCCAACGTCTCTACCCCTACCCCAGACTGTGGTCCCTTACCTCATCTTTCCTCTTTTGACCTGGGGTCCTCATGTCGTCTTCGAAGTCCTTCACCAGACCAGTACATGTCGCGAACGCAAAGATTGTATAAGAGTTCGTACCACATACTTGGACAGAACCGAAGTGGACCCACGACTAATCTGGACTTCGTAGAGTCCCGGACAGGGTCTTCATAAACAAACACGAAGAGATAGAATTTACATATACCTGTATAAAGGACCCGTAGAACAATTACGCACATAAGACTCACCTCATCAGACTCTCAGACATCAAGGTTGTATGAGAGTCCACTACAACCCGGACGACTAAGTCTTGATATGGAATTTCTTATTTACTTACAGTTATGATAGACACATACCCTTAGTGGAGCACTTGAAAAGTTTGTAGGGTTCCGAGCTCGGGTTGGTGTCTCCAAGATTATATTAACCAAACACCACCCGGGACCGTAATAAAGTCATTACAATGAGTGTTCTCAGATGGTACGTCGGTCCCAACTCTTGAGAGGACCCAAACCTGCCACAGGACAGTGAACGTGTCCACAGGAGGAAGGGAGGAAAGAAAGGTTTGAGAGGACGAATTTCGACTCAGTCTGCGGGTCGACTGACTGGAGAGATTGGAGACGAATAGTAAGGGTAACGGAGGTCTACTTAGGAAGAGTTCGACCACGACTTGTCTGACGTGGGAACGTTTTTGAAAGTCACTGAGGGGTAACGGACGGTACTACCACGTTCTAGTACGTGGATAGGACATTCCGAGAAGAACCCCATCGAGGTTGGATGAAAAGGTCGGTACAAAGGGAGAAATGACTTGTGACATAGAGTCTTTCTGATTAAAAACAGGAGACTTATCTGGTACCTAAAAGGACAGAGAAACTAAAACGAACCCAACTGAGAGGTAGACCAGTTGGAAAAGATGTATAGACAGTTAGTTCCTGGTAGGGACAAGAAATGAAGGAGATACTTTCGGAAATAACTAGAAACGTTGTCTACATTAGGAAAAAGGAGATCGTGAAACAAAGAATATCGTAAAAAGAGAAATTTAAATAAAATAACCTCCTATTAACGAAATGTTAACCCAACAAAAGACGGTATGTAGCTGTATCTAGTCGGTACCTATATGTATACAGGGGAGGGAGAACTTGGAGGGAGGACGGAGGTAGGATGGGGTAGGGAGATCCAACAGTGTCTCGTGACCCAAACTAGAGAGACGTAGTATGTCGTTTAAGGGTGACTAATAGATAAAATGTATACCATTATACATTTATCATAGTTACGATGAGAGAGTCAAATAAAGTGAAAGAGGAAGGGAACCGAAGGGATGACCGAGTCACCATTTCTTAGGTGGACGACTACGTCCTCTGCTTTTCTTTGAGTCCAAGTTAGAAACTCCTTCTACAGGACATTCTCCTTTACCATTGGGTGAGGTCGTAAGAACGGATCTTTTAAGGTACCTGTCTCCTTGGACCACCCGATGTCAGGTACCCCAGAGTTTCTCAACCTGCACTGACTCGTAATCGTGAGGAAAGGAGTGACACAGGTGTTCAGACAAGAGACACAGACGTAGAGATAACGACGGGACGTTTGTCCAAGTAGTCATGGTAGAAAGATCTAAGGTATATATACGTGATTATATGGTATAAACAAAAAGAGAAAGATTAACAGAATATCGGAAAAGGGGGAACATAAAGACCCTAAATGTAAGACGAGAGTAGGAAGAATAACCTGACGTCTGAGAGACTCCCGTACAGAGAAGAAAGAATAGAAACTAGGAGACGACTAGGATGAGTCACAGTCCGTGTATCATCCACAGGTGTTGTTAAACATTTTAACATAAACTAACTCATTAAACAGACGTACAACAATTAAGTCAAAACTGGAGAGACACCATATGACTATAAAATTAAAGAGACGGACTGTAAATCATTTAGAAATCCCTAAAATGAAGTCACGAAAGGACTTTCGAGATTTACAAGAAATATTTGTACCTGATATCGAAGGTGTCACAGAAGTTTTCAAACGTCACAAGTGGGACATGGTCAAACAATCGTAAAACCGAAGTAACACAGAACTCTACCGTACCCTAGAACATCCTTCAGTCTTCGCTACGAGTAAGGTGAGAGTTTCTGAGTAATACAAGGGGTTTGAAACCTTACGCCACCATTACTCGACACTAAGATCCTTCGGATAGGTCTAGACTGAGGACGAGTGACAAACCCACCCTTGAAGAAGCCATCAATTCACCACTACCCTGAACCCTCCATTAAGTTAGCACAGGGGTCGTCATCGACCGTTAGGATATCCTTGTTAATATTCCTTAGAGGAGAGTAAACCGTGTTACTCTACACTTGCAAAAGATTGACCGATTAATCGTATCAATAGTAAAAATCGGTTTTACAGTTACACATCCTGAATTAATCGGACGGGATCGTAACATCCTATTGAAGAATCAGACAGTCGTAAAAGTCTGAAACCTTCTTACGGCCCTTGATAGTGGATGTATGAATGTATTTGAAAATTCTGAAGATCTTTTTAACAATACTGTTTGTCCATTTCAGAGGTCCTTATTGTACAAGATTCAATCTTCCCACCTGCTCAACACTAGTTTCTTGACAAATCAGAGATAAATCAGTCACCCTTCAGACTTTTTTTTTTTTTTTCCGGAAATGTAGGTAACAAGAATAAAGATGTAAAGTACTGACCCTACCAAGTCTACAACGTTAGATACGAAATCTGTGGAAACCAAAGATCATCGTCTTGAACTAAGGTAGACCAATTCGACGTACTCTTAAATAACGGTCCGATAGCCCATTACGTGTCTCACTTCCTCTGAGACTTATCGAGTCAGTACGTTACATCCTCTGGTCTCTTCGAAGATCCCGTATCCACATCCTTGCTCCCCCGACAGAGAAGTCCTAAGACGACCCTTTTACTTGTACAACGTTTATCAAAATGTCATTCAGAGGATGTATACTTGGAAGTTCAAAACTTGAAAGTTTCTACACTTGCACACAAGGTAGTTGCAGTCTGATTCACTTTAGCGTTGAACGGGACGTAGAGGATAACGACTACCAGGAAGTCGAGATGGTAGAGGGTGGAGGAGAGGGAGGAGGTCAGTCATTGAGAAGAACGAAGAAGTGAACTTCGGTCCGGGACATACGGTAGACAACATGACATGATGACATGAATAGTTCCGTGACAAGACTAATTTTTACAGAAATAAAAAACACAAACAAAAAATACACAATAAACATACTTTTCATAATATTTTGACAATGTCTTATCGTGATATACCGACTAATACAATCAATCCATGGATCAGATTGAAACAACCTGAATGGTTGTTTGACCTGAATGTTTGTACCAGAACCTTGTCTTGAACACACATACATCCCTTGTATGTCATCAACAAAACCTAAAGGTTCCTTTCTCCAAACTTAACCGGACTGAACCCAGTACCTTATCCAGATTATCGTAGGGGAGTTTAAAGTACAGGTGAGTCGAAGTTTTACACACTGGAATAAATCTCATTCACAAAAATGTCTACATTAACCCGAAGGGTCCACCGCGATCACCATTTCTTGGACGGACCGTGACGTCGTAACGTCCTCTGTCTTCTCTGCGTCCCAAGGTAGAGACCCACCCCTTCTAAAGGAAGGGGACCTCCTTCTTTACCGTTGGGTGAGGTCATAAAAACTGACCTCTTAAGGTACTTGTCTCCTCGGACCACCCGATGTCAAGTATCTCAGCGTTTCTCAACCTGTACTGATTTCACTGAATCGTGTGTGTGTGTCTACATTAACTTCTTTCCTATATATCGGTATGAACCAATCTCACCTAGGACGTAGACTTTTCTTACAGAAATACTCTAAGTCTTTTCTTCCTCTGTGTCTCTGTATCTTTTCTTCCACTACACTTTTACCTCCATCTCTGTCCTCACTACACAGATGTTCGACTCCTTGTGGTTCTACCCGTTATTGGTAGAAATCTACCTTCCCTCTGTTCCCCACCAAAGAGGAGTCTCGGAGGTCTCTATTGGTTCGGGTGACGTCGACCTAACACCTGACCCCAGGAGACACTCTTTGCAACAATAAACTCAGTAGTTCAAACACCACTAAACAAAGTCCTTTGTTTATGTCCGATATACACGTAAAGATAGGTCCTCTTCAATTGTGAAATTGACTGTAGGAGTGACATTGACACACGTCACCCAATCTCCTTGAAGGGTTTTCGTCTAAGTCACCATAGTAGTTTCTTTTCCTGTACCTAGTTCCGTCTTTGACGTCCTTACCGGTGACGTATAGTATGTCAGGATAAAAGGGACTCCGGACCCCCTATTTTTACCCTTTACACGGCAGACCGTGGACGGAGTTCATATTGTATTTCGTGTTGGAGACTCAAACGTTTCAATGTCGATCCTTGTGATGTCCGTAAAACTTCCTCCTAATCACCGTAACAACCGTAACCGTCACCGTGTTTTCTATATCGTCCGTCACATATCCTGTTTTGAGAGTAAAAATACCATCCCTTCTCTACGTACTAGTGTATGCTATACCCAGTCTTCCTTTTGACTTTACTTACTTTTAAATGACAACATAATTAATTTTCTAGTAATTAACTTTAGTACTAGGGTGGAGTAAGAAACTAACCCTGTAACACTGTCTACACCCAACTATGAGTTATTTAAGATCGGGCACACGTATTTTTAGTGTTACCCGACTCACCTGTAACAGTTAGAACAAACTGACTGACATAAGGTAAGGGGAGCCTCTTCCACTACCGTGGGGTAAGGGTATGAGAACGTACCTTTTAGGGCACCTACCTCCTCGGACCATCCGACGTCAGGTACCCCAGCGTTTCTCAGCCTGTGCTGACTCACTGAGGTGAAAGTGAATTCAATAATTCATAGACCACCGGTTTCTCCATAGAAACGTAAAGAAAGGAAACGTTAAGGTTGTTGTTGTTGTAACTCGATTATAAATAACTCCCAAAGGATACTCGGTTTTTGGTACGTTTTACATTCTATACGTCGTAAAATAAATTAGGAGTTTGTCGAGATATAACAACTATAACGATCGCCGAGACTAGAATGTCACACCTTTACTTCCAGATCTGTCCAATCCATTGGACGGATTCCAGTACATTGACCCTTACCAACTACGATTCTCAGTTTGAGGTCTCAGAACTGGAGTCTCTGATTTAAGAAATTGAGAAATCGACAATACATATGGGAGTGCCATAGATACAGTAAAGTAAATTTTTTAATTGATGAAAAAACCAACAACGATACTAGAAAGTAAATTTTCGGATCTGTGGAACGAGTACCCCGTACAAGGAACTTTTGAAAATCTACAGTCACCTTACTCAACCTTGAAAGAAACGTGTTGCTTCACATGACAGACGATTCGATTAGAGAAAGGATGACCCTTTATACATATTATTGCTTGACCAAATCGATCTGACTTTTAGTTAGTAGTTCCGGTGACTACTACGATTTTTTATAGTTTTCGTCAATCGTATGTTTACTTTCACTAAGGGATATTGAGACACACCCTGTTTAAAGGACTTAAGGTGGTTATTTAGTTCCAACACCTTCGAGTCAATATTTCCTTCTATCTAACTTGTTAAAAGGACAATGTTTGTTCGACATACATTGATACATAGATAGTCGATCAATAAGTCCAGGTTAAATCCTTCCACGTTCATTTGTACCGGTTTATATAAATTTATGTGAACGTAAGTTTCAACGGTTCATCACGAGACGTAACTGTATTGGTTTAATAAAGACCTTAGAAATTTCAGACAAAACACATTGATACGAATCTTTAAGAAACGACATTCCTTTTGTTAAACGTTTGTAAAAACAATGACAACAAGTCAACGATTCTACACAGACTGAGAAACTCTGAGGTTCCTACGTCATGTGGTCCGAAGGGAAGGAAGTAACAGACGGCCTCAAACGAGTTTGAGTACAGGTAACTCAACTACTACGGTAAGTTGGTAAAGTAGGACACGACGGAGATAGAGGAGGACGGGAGTTAGAAAGAGTCCTTGTATAGGGGTAAAAAAGACAAGAAACTTTAATTAAAAACAACAAACAATTACCTCCCGAGAAACTGAAGTACCCTGGGTGACAATCTCACATGGGAAAGTCACCACAACTCTCTGAAGGAACAACCCCAAAACCTCTATCTACTTCGGTCTGTCTATTTCGACGAAGGACACGCATAGAGTTATTCAACCGACTGACGTCCCGGAACCCTGTGAGACAGTCCATGACTGCATTAAACATAGTCCTGAAACCCCGACATTTAGTTCTCTCCTCCGAAAAGAACTGACCGGGATGGAAGAAAGAAAACTAGGTGAGGTTTGGAGAGGGCACAACAAGGTTCTCTAGATCGGTTCACACGAACGTATCGAACGTACCCTACCAAGAGACTCATTCTCGATTCCCGCACTCGAGACCTTGGACTGAACAGACCTAAAGTCAGAACCTAAAAAGTACGGGACCAAACACTCAAACTCGTTCAATCAAAAGAGACATGGATTCAATGGAGTAGATATCTACATATGTTATTTCATCGAATATCTTAACAAAACTTCAAATTTACCCTATAAGGTCTATCTCGGTAATTGTACCTAGGACTGTGTATTCCTGGAGTGCTTTTTACAATAGACAACAATAATTGGTTTGTACTCAGGATCTCAATCACTTGTAATTACTACAATGGACGGATCGTATTAAGAGGAAGGACGTTTAAATCAAAAACTAAAAGGAAACCGCTTAGTATTGATCTGGTTCGAACCAAGTACACCAAACCCATCTACTGAACGGGAGAGAGAATAGGAGTTCAGGTTTACACCTGAATATTATGTCTAAAAATTTTAACTTCATATCAACTAAATATTACAACATAATTAATGACGACATGTTATTTCACTAAGTCAATATGTATATAGTCAAGTCAAGTTGAGTAAACGAGTCCACACAGGTTGAGAAGCGCTGGGGTTCTTAGTGTCGTGTGGTCCGGAGGGACAGGTAGTGGTTGACGACCTCTGATGGGTTTGAGTCCAGGTAACTCAACCACTACGGTAGGTTGGTAGAGTAGGACAGAAAGGTTTACTCAGTCGAGAAACGTAGTCCACCGTTTTCATACATATATATATAAGAAAAGGTAGTACCAAATAGTATCATATAACTTACATCAAGAGACACGACATATCATGTTAGAATAAAAAATAGGTAAGATATACATTTTCGAATGTAGATGATTGGGGTTTGAGGGTGGGTAGGAAGGGGGTTTGCGGAGGGGGAACCGTTGGTGGTCAGACAAGAGATACAGACACTAAGACAAAGACAAAGTGTCTATCCAAGTATACACAGTATCAAATCTAAGGGGTATATTTACTGTAGTACACCATAAACAGAAAGACTGACTGAAGTAAATCATATTATTAGAAAAAATTTTAATTAATAAATAAAATGAAATGTTATAACATAACCAAAACAGTATGTAACTGAACTTAGACGGTACTCACATGTACACAAGGGGTAGGGAGACCCAGTAGGGTCACGTGGTCGGGGCTCGTGGGACATAGTACGTAGGTTGGACCTGACCACTAAGCAAAGTGTATAAGATAATATGTACAAAGTCACGGTAAGACGGTATAGTAGGGTGGGAGCGGGAGAGGGTGTCTCAGGTTTTCTGACAAGATATGTAAACACAGAGAAAACGACAGAGTGTATGTCCCAATGGTAATGGTAGAAAGATTTAAGGTATATATACGTGACGACGACGACGATTCACGAAGTCAGCACAGGTTGAGACACGCTGGGATATCTGCCGTCGGGTGGTCCGAGGGGGGTAGGGACCCCAAGAGGTCCGTTTTTGTGACCTCACCCAACGGTAAAGGAAGAGGTTACGTACTTTCACTTTTCACTTTCACTTCAGTGAGTCAGCACAGACTGAGAATCGCTGGGGTCCCTGACGCCGGATGGTCCGAGGAGGTAGGTACCCTAAAAGGCCCGTTCTCTATATACACGATCATATGACATAACCACAAAAAGAAAGACCGAATGAAGTGAGACATATTAGCCGAGGTCAAAGTAGGTGGAGTAATCTTGACTAAGTTTACATAAGAAAAATTACCGACTCATTATAAGGTAACATATATACATGGTACGAAAGAATAGGTAAGAAGACGACTACCTGTAGATCCAACGAAGGTACAGAACCGATAATATTTGTCACGACGCTACTTGTAACCCCATATGCACAGAGAAAGCTAAGACCAAAGGAGTCACACATACGGGTCGTCACCCTAACGACTCAGTATACCGTTAAGATAAAGGTCAAAAATTTCCTTAGAGGTGTGACATGAGGTATCACCGACATGATCAAACGTAAGGGTGGTTGTCACATTCTCCCAAGGGAAAAGAGGTGTGGGAGAGGTCGTAAATAACGAACATCTGAAAACCTATCGTCGGTAAGACTGACCACACTTTACCATGGAGTAACACCAAAACTAAACGTAAAGAGACTACTCACTACAACTCGTAGAAAAGTACACAAACAATCGGTAGACATACAGAAGAAACCTCTTTACAGACAAATCAAGAAACCGGGTGAAAAAAAAACTAACCCAGAAAATAAAAAGACCTTAAGTCGACGTCCTCAACGAACATATGAAACCTCTAATTAAGAAACAGACAACGAAGTAAACGATAATAAAAGAGGGTAAGACTTCCGACAGAAAAGTGGAACGAATCTCAATGAAAACAACACGTCTTCGAAAATTAAGATTAATCCAGGGTAAACAAATAAAAACGAAAATAAAGGTCTTAAGACCCTCGACCTAGTATCTCCTAGGACGACACTAAATACAGTCTCTCACAAAACGGATACAAGAGGAGATCCTCAAATTATCAAAGACCAGAATGTAAATCTGGAAATTAGGTAAAACTCAAATAAAAACACATACCACAATCTTTCACTAGATCAAAGTAAGAAAATGTTCACCAACTGGTAAAAAGGGTCGTGGTGAACAATTTCTCTAACAGAAAAGAAGTAACATATAAGAACGGAGGAAACAGTTTCTATTCGACAGGTATCCACGCACCTAAATAGAGACCCGAAAGATAAAACAAGGTAACTAGACATAAAGACAGAAACACGGTCATGGTATGACAGAACTACTGACACCGAAACATCATCTCGGACTTCAGTCCGTCCAACTAAGGAGGTCAAGGTAAGAAGAAAGAGTTCTAACGAAACCGATAAACTCCAAAAAACATAAAGGTATGTTTAACACTTTAATAAACAAGATCGAAACACTTTTTACGGCAATCATCGAACTATCCCTAACGTAACTTAGATATCTAACGAAACCCATCATATGAGTAAAAGTGATATAACTAAGAAGGCTAGGTACTTGTACCATATAAAGAGGTAGATAATCACAGGAGAAACTAAAGAAAGTGATCCCAAAATATCAAAAGATATATATCCAGAAAACAAAGAAGTCCATCTATGTAAGGATTCATAAAATAAGAAAAGTAACGTTACCACTTACCTTAACAAAGGAATTAAAGAAAAAGCAAGAGAGTAACAACCACATATCCTTACGTTCCCTAAAGACACACAACTAAAATATAGGACGTTGAAATGATATAAGTAACTANTCAAAAGATATATATCCAGAAAACAAAGAAATCCATCTATGTAAGGATTCATAAAATAAGAAAAGTAACGTTACCACTTACCTTAACAAAGGAATTAAAGAGAAAACAAGAGAGTAACAACCACATATCCTTACGTTCCCTAAAGACACACAACTAAAATATAGGACGGTTGAAATGATATAAGTAACTAATCGAGATCATTAAAAGACCACCTCAGAAATCCCAAAAGGTACATCTCCTAGTACAGTAGACGTTTGTCACTCTCAAAATGAAGAAGAAAAGGTTAAACCTAAGGAAAATAAAGAAAAAGACGAGACTAACGACACCGGGTTTGCAGGTTTTGATACAACTTATCATCACCACTCTCACCCGTGGGAACAGAATAAGGACTGAATCCCTTTTAGAAAGTTAAAAAGTGGGAACTCCTATTACAAAAAACCCCCAAACAGTCTATATCGAAAATAATACAACTCTATATAAAGAAGATAAGGACGAAAGACCTCCCAAAAAATTAGTATTTACCTACAACTTAAAACAGTTTCCGAAAGAGACGTAGATAACTCTATTAGTATACCGAAAATAAAAAGTTAAACAATTACATCACATAATGTAACTAACTAAACAACTATAACTTCTTAGGAGCGTAGGGAGCTTATTTCGGGTGAACCAGTACCATATACTAGAAAAATTGTACAACAACCTAAGACAAACGATCTTAAAACAATTCCTAAAAACGTAAATATAAGTAGTCACTATAACCAGACATCAAAAGAAAAAAACACCGTAGAAACAGTCCAAAACCAAAATCCCACTACCACCGGAGTATCTTACTCAAACCTTCAAATGGGAGGAGACGTTAAAAGACCTTCTCAAACTCATCCTATCCTCAATCGAGAAGAGAATTTAAAAACTGTCTTAAGTCGACACTTCGGCAGACCAGGACCCGAAAACAAACAACCTTCTAAAGACTAATATCAAAGTTAAAGGTACGAACACTACCCAGACAATTCTAAAAGAAGAAGGACCAAGTCAAAACCTTTCAACATGAAGAGATTCTTAAACAGGCAAAGAAGGTTCAACAGGTAAAATAACCGTATATCAACGACTATTATCAGAAAATACTAGGTAACATAAAGATACAACAGATAACACTAGAGAGGTAAAAGTAAAGATTAAAACAACTAAACTAAAAAGAGGGAAACAAAGAACTACTCAGACCCATTACCAAACAGTTAAAATAAATAGAAGAGTTTCTTGGTCGAAAACCGAAACAACTAAAAAAAGATACCAGAGAAAACAAAGAAAACGTAAATAAAGACGGGATTAAAAATTCTAAAGAAAGGAAGATGATTGGGACCCCAAGTAATAATGAAGGAAAAGTTCAACGAAACCCACATCTTAATCCAATAAATAAACTGAAAAAAGAACAAAGAACTCCATTTGGACATAACGATACTTGGAAGGGGAATCATGACGAAAATGTCACAGGGTATCCAAAACCCAACAACACAAAAGTAAAAGTAAGTAAAGATACGTACAAAAATAAAGAAAAAATAAAGAAGACACTAAACAACCAATAAGTCGTCGCACAACAAGTCGAAGGTATACAACCCTAAAAATTATCAAAAAGAGGACATCAACTCTAGATTAGAATGACGTAACACCAGTCTTTTCTACGAACCTTACTAAAGTCAAAAAAACTTAAATGGTTCCGATCTAAATACCGGGTCCTACACTAGATAGGACCTCTTCACAGGTACACACGAACTCTTTTTCCACTTTAATTAACAAAACCCTACTTTACAGGATATCTATAGTTAATCCAGATTGACCAGATAACGTAGTAAATTTCAAACACAAAGGAACAAGTAAAAGACAAATCAACTAGATAGGTATCCACACTCACCCCATGATTCAGAGGGTGATAAAAACACAATAACAATTAAAGGGGAAAGTATGAACAAGTCAAGTCAAGTCAAGTCAGTGAATCAGCACAGGTTGAGAAACGCTGGGGTACTTAGTGTCGTGCGGTCCGGAGGGACAGGTAGTGGTTGAGGGTCTCAAGTGAGTCTAAGTACCGGTAACTCAGTCACTACGATAGGTCGGTAGACGATAAACAGACTGTATAACACCACGAGGATGCAACCCACGTATATATAAATAATAACAATATAGAAGAAGAACCTAACTAGGAAACTAGTAATACATCACAGGTAGAACAGAGAAAAGTGTCGGAAACAAAATTTCAGATAAAATAGACTATACTCATAACGATGAGGACGAAAGAAAACCAGAGATCAACGTACCTTATAGAAAAGGGTCGGGAAGGGAAAGTCAGACATACACAGCGGACAAAACTCCACCCAAAGAACATCTGTTGCATATATCCCCAGAACAAAAATATAGGTAAGTCGGTCAGAAACACAAAACCAACCCCGTAAGTTGGGTAAATGTAAATTCCATTAATACACCACAACTTCTTCTGAGAACTCTCAGGGAACCTGACGTGTTCTCTAGATTGGTCAGGTAAGACTTCCTCTAGTCGGGACCCTAAAGAAACCTTCCTTACTACGATTTCGACTTTGAGGTCATGAAACCGGTGGAGTACGTTTCTCAACTAAGTAACCTTTTCTGACTACNTCTTCTGAGAACTCTCAGGGAACCTGACGTGTTCTCTAGATTGGTCAGGTAAGACTTCCGCTAGTCGGGACCCTAAAGAAACCTTCCTTACTACGATTTCGACTTTGAGGTCATGAAACCGGTGGAGTACGTTTCTTAACTAAGTAACCTTTTCTGACTACGACCCTCCCTAACCCTTTCCTCCTCTTCCCCTACTGGCTCCTACTCTACCGACCTACCGTAGTGACTGAGTTACCTACACTCAGACTCACTTGAGACCCTCAACCACTACCTGTCCCTCCAGACCGCACCACGTCAAGAACCCCAGCGTTTCTTAACCTGTACTGAGTCGTTGACTTGACTTGACTTGACTAACTATTCATACTAGGGTAACGGTAAATGAAATAACAAAACCCAATCTCAAATATGTGGGAAAGACACAAAGGACAGATCTCGTCTAAGAAATCGTAAACAACCTCTCGACCAAACCACCACGACTTAAGAGACTCGAAAACGAACAGACATTTCGAAAACTAAAGAGGAAGTATAAACTTACTTTAGGAACGACCCATGTCATTAGACCCGACATCCAATAAAAGAAAGTAGTGAAATTCATACAGGACGGTAAGGGAAGACCGGACTTCTCAAAGATAACTTTCTAGTCGACAATAGAAATACCCTTAGGAGAACACACAATAAACAACAAAATGGGAACGACGAAAATTATAAACAAGAGACACAAACTAGAAACAATTAAACTATTTATACACGGAACCCCACAAAACGGAACCCAAATAGGACAAACCCTGAGAGATCCAAAGAACCTGAACCCACTAATAAAGGAAGGGGTAAAATCTCTTCAAAAGTTGATAACAGAGGAGTTCATAAAAGAGTAGTAGAAAGAAAAATAGAAGAAGAAGACCCTGAGGATACCAAGCTTACAACCCCCCAAATTGTAAAACGGTCTCCAGAGACTCCAACAAGAGTAAAGAAAATTAAGAAAAAAGAAAAAAGGAGAGACAAAGTTAATAAAGACGGTAAGATAGAAGATGGAGTGAATAGGACAGAAGACGGAGGCAATAAGATGACAACCGAGGGAGGTCTCACAAAAACTAGAGTAAATCACGTAATAAATAATGTATAACTGAGAAAAAATAAAGAAGATCCAGGAACAATTTGGAAAGAACGTAGAAGAGCTAGGAACAGAGGTCCGACAAATAGACATTGAGGTTAAACAAAAGTTCTAAAACCTAGTAAAAATGATAGTAATAAACCTTAAGAAATAATCCATCTAAGGGATAGAGAAGGAGAAAACAAACCAAACCACCCGTAAATAGGACAAGGAAATGAACGACCCATAGAGAGACGGAAAAGTAGAACAAATATAACGACACAAACCCCACCGGAAAGACATAAAACCTTCAAACACCAAGGAGAAATAACACCTCCATGGAGCGACACCCACCCCAACCTGCCCACCGAACAGTTCCAAAAGACCAATCCCTTCGAACACAGCCACAAGACCACCTATCCCGACCTAAAGAAGTAAGACCTCACGTTACTTCACAGGTCATTATTCAAAACTCTACAGTCACCCAAACCACACTGAAACTAGTCGGACATATAACTCCAAGTCCCAATGTAAGGACACAACGACCTCTTAAACGTACCATACAGAACGAGACCTCGAACAACCGGGAACCCACCACGAACCAAAGTCACATCCATACCTCCGCAAACTACTCGAGGACAACTAATTACAAGGGACCTCAGTCCTCAAGAGATCACAAGAGTCCTAAATCTGAATTCGGAGGACGAAGACCAAAAGTCAGAATAAGAATATCATCGGAGTTCTGAAGAGGTAGATTTGTCGTGGCTACTATTTTGTAGATCCAATTACTACTTTTCAAAGAGGTGTCACTCCCTGTGGACCTCTCCATGTGTCTCAATGTACCTCTTCTCTTCTCCCTCCTCCCTCTATCTCCACTGGTCCTCCTCTTCTCCCCCTTAGTTTTCCCCTCTCTCGTTCGATCGGTCATTAGTGAAGGGTCACACGAGAGGTGTCAGACCTAGGGAGTCTCTACAAGTACCGTAATGTGTCTCTTTTCTTCTTCCTCCTTCCTCTGTCTCCACGGGTCCTCCTATTTTCCCCCTTAGTTTTCCTCTCTCTGTCTAGGTCGGTCATTAGTCAAGGGATTCACAAGAGATGTCGGACCTTGTGTGTTTCTCTAAGTAGATCAACCCATCACTTCTTTTCCCCCTCCCCCCTCTATCTCCGCTGGACGACCTCTTTTTCCTCTCAGTTTTCCCCCTCTCTCGTTAGTTCGATCATTAGAACGAGGGTTCACTTTTACCCATGACTTCTAACCCAAGAATTTCCATGTTTCCACTATTGTTTAGGGTTTTTATTTCTAATTTTTAGAACTCATCTCCAATCTAAGAGTTTTTATGTTATAATTTTTGTTTTTTGTTTGTTGTTGTTTGTTTGTTTGTTGTGTTTCAGTGTCTTTAATATTATATATATATATACTTCAAACGAAATTTTTATCCCAGAAAGAAAAAAACCGTTCCATTATCATCCAATATTTTTACTTTTAATTTCCTCATTACCTATGAATTTTTATTGTTGTTTTTTATCAAAAAAAAAAAATTAATTTTGTTACCGTTATCACTTTTATATAGATTCCGAAAGAGACCTCGACAACGTCTGTCACACCCCAGTCAAGTAAAAGTCTATCAAGGAACCAGGCCGAACATGAAGAGTACCAGATATCCGGGGAAGGATACATCAGCCACGATTGATGTCCCAAAATTAGATAACGTGGACGGTGAAGGTTTCTCCAAGGGAGACAAATACAATCGAAGAAGACAAACGACCAGAGAAGTCACAGGTTAAAGGTGGGACTGTGTTCCCCGTACGACCACCAGTGAAAAAATCCGAACGAACAAGTCGGCACGAAACTCCTCCCTTCTTGTGACGTTTGTTTATAGTGACCGTACACAAGTGTCACTAAGTCGGTGTGACCCAAACGGGGACGAGTACCGCACACACGAACGGGTCAGATGTGACGAGTCTCAGATCCAACGAGACGACCCTTGACAGACTACGTCCGGGACCAAACGTACGTGAGGGGTTCAGATTCGGTGAGTCCAAGTCCAAGAGCCCATGAGGTGTTACCACGTCTGAACCAACCCGGACGCAAAACGCGGACAGGGTCCAGACTCGTCGAGTCCACTCGTCCAGGAACCGCGTGTATCAACGGGGGACAACTTCCGGTGTCGAATAGGGGAGGGGGTAGGGTCGGTGAGTCAAAAGACCGACATGTTGCCCGTGTTGAAGAGAGAAGACCCTTCGACTAGAGACCGACTCTGGGAGGACCGTCTACAACTGGTAGGTCTTAGGGTTCTTCAGAACCAATCGTTGCTTCAGACGCACGTCAAACTATATCCTACGGAGAGACCCCGGCGCTAACGGGGGAAGACCGAGACCGACAGGAACTAACGGACAGAGACCGCTCCTTACCCGGCCAGACGTCGACCGATCGAGACGAGTCAGAAAACAAGACACTCGTATGGACTACCACCAATCCCGAAAAACGTTCTAGTCCCCTATCGATAGGGTGTCAGACCCAACGATAGAGTTCGATCAAGGGAGTCTAACGGGAGTCCTGTAAGTCCGGACCAGGAATAGAATTCGTTACGGTGGGCGAGGAGGGACAGGGAGGGGGTGAACGATCACCCCCTGCGCTCGCCGACCCGACAACGTGGCGACCCTCAACGACAACCCGTACATTAGACACCCAAAATTAATAAATAAATAAAAAGGAGGGTCAACAAAACGGGAGACTCTGAGGTTCCGAGTGGTGTCTGGACGGCCTCTCAGAAAGGACCACAAACCTTTGCAGAGAAAAATTCTGAGGGAAGGGCCCTGCCTAGAGGAAGGGATGGAGAAAACAGAGAGAAAAATAGAAAATAGAAAACAGGATGGAGGAAAACTTCTGTTACCCGACGAAAAGACCCACGGACTACAGGAGACGGTCGTAAGTCTTCAAGAAGACACCTTAAACGAACCGTGAGTTTACAAGAAAGCTACTTAAAACACCCCCTCTTTCACCAGAGGGGGAGGATAAGGAGACGGTAGAATCTTGGTGGAGGGATCATATTATCAGAAATCGACGGAAGTACAACGATGTTTACCGTAATAAAACAAGAAAAAATACCAACTTATCATAAGGTAACGTCTCTTCCGTTACCGTGGGGTGAGGTCATGAGAACGGACCTTTTAGGGTACTTACCTCCTCGGATCATCCGACACCAGGTACCCCAGCGATTCCCAGTCTGTACTGACTCGCTGAAATACAAGTGAAAAGTGAAAGTACGTAACCTCTTCCTTTACCGTTGGGTGAGGTCACAAGAACGAACCTCTTAGGGTCCCTACCCCCACGGACCACCCGACGGTAGATACCCCAGTGTGTCTCAACCTGTACTGACTTCACTGAATCATCATCGTCATAAGGTAACATAAATACATGATACCGAAGAAATGAATACTATGTCTAAACCGGTTAGTCGAACAAGGTAAGGAAGTACCGGTGTCACTGACCCAGTTCCTACCCGAACTCCTGGTTCACCTGGTCACTTTGAAAAGAACCTGAAACCTTCTCACAACCCTTTCTCTTCGACAACAACGAACCTACGTCCTACATTCGGACCTCCACGGTCCCCTGTCATCCCCCTGACCCGTATAAACTCTCTCCCCTTCGTCTTGTCTCTCTACCACACTCTCTCTCACTCAGAACCTCTGGCCGTAGGAACTTCAGTCTGAATGGTGACCTGAAAAGTTTGTGACCGTGGTTATTCACAATAAAACGAATTCGGTCAAAATAAACTGAAGGTTGTGAATTTTGATCCCACTCGTACACAGAAGTAAAACCCTGTCAGGACCAAATATGAATGACAAGGTCGTAACAATAATTATCACAGAATAAAATGAGAATCTTCATAATACTAACTCTCCTATTTAATATAATATTTATTTAGAATAAACTTTGGGTTTTCCGGTCCGGTTATGTCGGTATGACCTCGTTATGAGAACACCTCAAGGGTTGTCGAAGAGTTTAATAAGTCACGTATGACACAAGACTGACTTCTCTCAAGACCACTTATGCGAACAGAGGTAGAGATTACACCCAGTTCCCGAGGAAGATCTAACCATTGTCGGGGTTACTGGGGGAATAAGGTGGAAACTGGAAATCCCATACCGATGATTGAAGGATCATAGGAACAGGATCATCGTTGTTCGACTTGAAAAGACCAATTCGTCAATCGGAGTAGTCAGTTGGAAAGGGAGAGAGAGACGAAGGAACTAATGAGGGGACACGTGGGGATAAAATGTCCGGAACTTCTGTGTAACCGTTTCTAGACGGAACATCATACACTACAACCGAAGAAGCTAAGAGAACAAAAAGGAACAACTATTTTGTCTTGGGAATAGAAATCAGATTCGAAGTAGGAAGGGTTGACATATTAGAATCCGTCCAGTGAGTAATGGAGAGACTCTGAGATAAACGAGGAGACAATTCACCTCAGCTCTCACAGAAGAGATGAATAGGGTGTTCCGACAAATTACAACTTTGTCCTCTTACGAAAGAAACACCAAATATTCGACGATATGACTATACTCCCCTTGACTTTTCATAACAAGTCAATACGAAACTGTCGAAAGGAGTTACCCCACAGTGTACTCCAGAACAAACAATAGTGATCTCAAATTATCAATTCAATCGTTCCAAGTTAATAAGGTAAGACCCAAAGTTCACAAAATATATATATATATATATATCACACACATTTATATACACATGTACGTACGAGTTAGTGAAGTCAGTACAGGGTGAGAAACGCTGGGATACTTGACATCGGACTGTCCAAGTAGACAGGAACCCTAAGAGGTCTCTATCTATATATATCTATATCTATATATATATATTTTACATCTCAAACACAAAATAAACCTCCCCTTCACCCTCTGTTTCCAATGAATATACTTACTTTTAACAACAAATTCGTTGTACTCAACTATTATTATAGGTAACAATTATAAATAACAAATAAAAACGGACCGAATGTCAATTCATAAAAGACACGTAATATAGTACATTAGGAGTGTTACTGTACGGATCGGACATAGTAGTCGAATATATAAAAAATCTACTTCTTTAATTTCTTAACCATCTTAGTCTTTAGTCAGGGTTCAGACAAACTAGGATTTCGGAAACGAAGATTTCGACTACAATAAGGCGAGTAAAACATATAACCCTTTTCGTGTGTTGGACTTCAGTCCTCTAGACCAAAGGTAAGGGGAGAGACGAAAATTGGTCGACTGACTGGAACCCGTTTAGTCAAATGGTTTGACCGGAAATAAAGGGATAGGCTGTTTGCTCAACTACTGAGGTCTTCAGGGGACCTTGGGTTACTAAAATACTAACATCCACAAACCCAAATCCCAGTCTTCAAGTCAAAAAGAAATTGCAACATTCTAGATTTAGAAAGGAAACCACCCCCTACACAAAATCGTCAGTGGTTTCGAAGGTCGACGTTTTACGTCTTATTTCCTCTCCCCCACCAAACACCCACGCTACTTCTTAAAAGACGACGGTCTATAAATCTTTTACCACTTTAAACGTAACTTTCATATAATAATCATCATCTTTTATTACTAATTACGGTAAAGTACAAGAAAAGTGTTCAGTACTATCTATTACTTGTTACTATTGTGATACGTACTAACGACTAGGAATACTGTAAGTTTCGTCTAAGTTTTAAGGGTAAGGTGTATGTCCTGAGTCAATCCCGTACTATAATTTAAGTTTGAATCCCTAGTCTAAATTTTAAGTTTACGTATAGGAGAAACGTATAGATAAAACTGTATCGTAATGTTTAATGAGTGACATTATACTTAATTTCTACCTGAAAACATGTTACCCCCTTTACAATTTTCTTTAAGATAAATTTAAATTTAGGGAAAAAAGAGAAAGGTCTAAAAGAGGGGGGATAAATAGGGAGTCATATAGACGATTAATAGTTTTCATAACGACAAATTTGTCATTAAACAAGTAAGTGTAAAATAATAAAAAACGACCATCGTTGACGGTTCTTCGTTACAACTATAGAACTTAGTGTTAATCAAGTGACGCCACAAGGATTTACTCTTTTAAAGTTTTCATGAGACAGGATAGATATAAAATCATAAATGGATTACACGTAGTACATCCTTCTTGACTACAGTTTTTTCCTGTCTCACCGTTTACACGAAGATTCATATAATGTTATATCGGTCACTTTACAGGTTTTACTGTTTAATTTAAATTACATATCCATGTAACGGTTAAACCCCTCCCGTCACTTTTCGTCGTGGGAAACGATTGGACTATTCTTAATTAGTCTAAAATTAATGAGTGACAAGTTGGACCTGACACATCGTGTAAATCCGGTTTATTAGTGACCCCGTAGAGTTTGGTTTACCGACTTTTAAAAGTAGAAGATTTGACACCCAAACCAAAACACGATTAGTAAAAACCTGGAAGATTAAAAAAAGAAAAACCGTTAGAATAAATAAGATACTGTGATTATTAAAGGAAACCCAAAAAGACAGAATTGTCTCCCCTTATTAAACAATAAAACACATTCATTTCCGTTACGATCAGAGACACAGTCCTGGACTTTAACAAAAGAAACAAAAACGTTTATAGGAAAGACAAAAGTAGATGGTCCCTTCGAGGGACTCCAATCCCCACGTCAAACAGTGATGTCTCTACCTCGGACTGTAAAACCGGAGTAATTGCACCACGATATTGTTTCGCTCACTTGGAGTTTGAATTAAATCGTTTTGTTGGTTCGGGTATTTTTTCCCGTCCTTTTCTTTCAGTCTCCACGAAGGTCATCTGAAAATAATAACTTGGATTTGTAAAAAGAATTTTAACGGTCTTCGAAGGATCGAGACGTGACCATGAATCCCTCGAGGTGACTGTTTACGATCGTTTCAAAGGTGTCCTCTGAGTCATCTATCTTTAGAACATAACGTAAGTAAAAACGTGAAGAAGTTAAGGACCTCCAGGAACAAATCGGAAGTTATTTTAGTTGGGACCTGATTAGTTACTCTTTAACGTCTCTGATACTTAGACGTTTTAGTTATGTAAGTATATTATTAATATGTTCGTGTAATCTCTTCGTACCACCACGTATCGGTTCGGTTGGGGTCCCTTGTGTGATGACTTCAGAAATTTAGAGTAGGTCTACAATACTTCAAAATGTATGAAACGAGACCAAATCCTATTAGGACCGTAAATTCTCTTTCTTATAACTTTTAGAAAGGAGGTTAAACACGTTCAAATTTTTTAATTGTATATATTGAGGAAATGTCGGAAATATCGATTTTCGGTTCTATATTCAGTTATCTTTTTAAATTCACTTAAAACCTCTTGTATCTGGTCAAGTAGGACCTACGTCCCAGGACAGTAGAGAAACTTTACGGTTCAGATAAGATAAGGGGTTATGACAACTATATCCGTTAAAGTCATTGATGAAAACCGACGTAAGAGTGCTAGACGGGGTTCTACTCCTGAGGAAGGTGGTCGGGTCCAGTGATTAGAGCGACGAGAGGAGTTGGTTTTCGTAAACTTGACTTAACTTGGTGTTCTGACCTCAAGATCAATGTTGACATGGTCATCGGGAAAGTCAGAGAGAGTCGGAGTCAAAGGTATAGAGATTTTACTGATATTATTACAACTAATGCATTCCGCTTCACAACCAATCTCACGACAGGTTTACTAATGTAAGACATCAAGGACCTATTAAAGGACTAGACCTTATTGAAATAGAGACTCATCTTCTCAGTACCCGAAGGGTCCACCACGATCACCATTTCTTGGGTGGACGGTTACGTCCTCTATATTTATCTACATCTAAGCTAGGGACCCAACCCTTCTAGGGATCTCCTCCCGTACCGTTGGGTGAGGTCATAAGAACGGACCTCTTAGGAGACCTGTCACCTCTGACCACCCGATGTCAGGTACCCCAGTGTTTATCAGTCTGTACTGACTTCACTGAATCGTCCGTCCGTCCGTCCGTCCGTCTTCTCAATGTCAACTCCAGACACTACAAATTAGTCAGTTGAACTCATCCGATTTCCTACGGGTTACCGACCATTTTAAAATAAAGACCTACACAACTCTTTGTAAACCTACAGAGTCTCTGAGATTATTAAATATAAACACATCATTACATACAAAATGTTTCACTTCGAAACAAGATCTGGAATTTCATGACTCTTTACTATAGTTTCCTTTTAAAAACTGATAGGACTCCAATAAGGTAATGTTGGTACGTGTCAAACTTTTTTTTTAGTTGAAATCCATGATCGTATTACTTCTCTTCAAAATTTATTTCGACACAGAACACAATCTTCATCCCTCTTCAGGTTTTAATATTGAGTTATGATAAACAACAAGTCAACGATTCGGTACGGGTTGAGAAACACTGGAGTACCTGATGTCGTGTGGTCCGAGGAGACAGGCACCCTAAAGAGTCCGTTCTTATGACCTCCCTAACGGTAAAGGAAGAGATCACATAGAAGGACTCCGTCCTCCTAGCTTGAGTACAGAGGAAGGAACCGTCCACTAAGAAATGGTGACTCAGTAGTAAGCGGATATTTTGAACTCGAAGGACATAAAAATTCATCTACAAAAATTAGTAAACCCTTTGATATTCGGCAATAAAGAATTTTTTTTTGAAAAAAAGGGATACGACAAACGAGAAAGAAAAGGAAGACTCTGAGTCGAATGTACATACGGATTATAACAGGGTGTCCATTGACTCAGAGAAAGTAAATAAAAGAGAATTAGAGACAGGGAGTCTAACCTATTGAAGATAACTAAACAAAAGTCTAAGTGATTAGGAAAGAAAAAGACGGTCGGGGTTTAAGGAGAATTCGGGTAGGTCACTTTAAAAGTAAAGTCTATAAAATGAAAAGTTAAGACATTCCAGACAAACCCAAAATAATATTTATCAAATGTGAACGGAAGTTCCAAAGAGTAAAAGAATGAATGATATTGATAGAAAAAGAAATTAAGAACTTTGTATATGTAAATATTATAGACCAAATTTCAAGAACAGACCCACGCCGCTTCTACCGCCGGAGGCCGACCCGCGCGCGGCGGCACCAAAAAGAGACACGGACACTAGACTACGACGAGGACGACGACGGCGGCTCCCGGAAGCGGCGGCTCCCGGGCCGGCTCTGTCGGCCGCTCCGGTGGGGTAGAGGGGCCTTCTTCTTCTTCCTATAAGCGCTGATGTTACTGCGGCTGTACCGGGCAGAAGACCTTGTCACCCTCTTTCTGCTGCTGTATCTTCTTCCTCTGGAGGGTCTCGTGTTTTCTGGGAGGCGTGGCTATCTGAAGAGCGTCTATCTGGGCCCGTTCGGGCTCTCGTATGACTCCTACTGCTTCTTCCCGTTCTGCGAGTACTACAAACAGTGGCACAGTCCTTTGGGGTGGCTCTTCCTCTGCCTCCTCTAGTGGTCGGACACCGTCCCGTCGGAAAAGTTGCGGTTGATACTACAGGTCTCCAAGTAGCACCCCAGTCTGGCACGGTAGAAGTACGACGCACTACCCCCGATGCGTACCCTCTAGTTCCTGAAGGACTAGTCAGTCCTGTCCACACGGCTGCACTGGGACCTCCCGGTCCACATGGGACCGTTTCCCCCTCCTTCGTTTCTNATATGTAAATATTATAGACCAAATTTCAAGAACAGACGATTAAAATATTAGACCCAGTAAAACCCCAGATAAAGACGACTGACGTAAAAAAGGGAAACTAAAATCCAGTATAAAAGGATGAGTCAGTGTACAGATCATCCAAAACGAAAACGTAGTCTGTAATTTCTACCATGTAAAATACCTTTTATCCAGTATTATAAAAGAAAATTATCCACAACTCAAAATAAAACCGTTCGTCAATTTCATGACCGATTAGAAAAACCAGGATGATCATGAGAACGGACCTTTTAAGAACCCGCCTCCTCGGAGTATCCGACGTCAGGTACCCCAGCACTTCTCAGTCTGTGCTGACTCGCTGAAGTGAAAGTGAAAGTACGTAACCTCTTTCTTTACCGTTGAGTGAAGGCACAAGAACGGACCTCTTAGGGTCCCTACCCTCTCGGACCACCCGACGGTAGATACTCCACCGTGTCTCAGTCTGTACTGACTTTGTCGAATCGTCGTCGTCGTCTGAGTTAAAATAAGAAGTAATCCAAAAGTCAAAACATGATTAGTATCTCATACCAGGAATAGGATATGCGTCTACGAATGAGTATTACGTAGTGCAAAGATCTCAAATTTGAATCACGTTTTCATTCATTCAAATTTGAATCGTTTTATAAGATAAGACTAACCTGATCGGAACATACTGGAGACAATAGAGGTCAGTCTCCAGAGGAATTTTAAAAGGAGATCTGATAGCGAAATTTTTAATACTGAGTCGGAGATTCGTCCGTTAGAGAAGATCCGAAGTACGTGGTGGATATGGAACCGGTTCTTGGATGTTACTTAGGAGTAGAATCAAAACTCGGAGTTAGAAAGACACACTGAAGGACAAGGATAATGGGACAAATCGGTTAAAGTTAGTGAAACCGGTGGACCTTGAGGTTAATAACGAAGGAAACGAGTCACTCTAACTGTCAGAGGTACAACGGAGTGAAACATACAAAGGGAAGAGAGAATCTTTTATCGGGATATCCTGAAGAGACCACCCGGTCACCAATTCTGAGACCCGAAAGTTACGTCCCCCGTACCTAAACTAGGGGACCAGTCAGCCCGTGCTGATTCGCTGAAGTGAAAGTGAAAAGTGAGAGTACGTAACCTCTTCCTTTACCGTTGGGTGAGGTCATAAGAACGGACCTCTTAGGGTCCCTGTCTCCTCGGACCACCCGATGACAGATACCCCAGCGTGTCCTAGTCTGTGTTGACTTCACTGAATCGTCGTCGTCGTCCCTTAATTATAGGGTGTACGGTGTATCACGTTGGTTTTTTATTTATTTATTTTATTTTATCAAAATTTTTTCTTTTATCGGTATGGGACAGTCGATAAATCACAGAAAGTTGTCAACGGAATATATGAAACAGATCAAAATCGTAAGAAAAATCGTTTTTCGTTTAGACCATGATCAATAAGATATTACTGACCCTCGTTTCAATAAATAGATCTAAGAAAACGAAATTTAACATGTATTTAATAAAATAAGAACTGTCACCATTATGTAGTTCTAAAACAGATTATAATGACGATCCTTGTATAGGTTGGTTTTTAGTTTTTCACTTAAACTAATGTTTTATTTATGAGTCTTGTTATTTTCTACAACTAAAGTTTAAATTCAAAGTGGATGATATCTTACTCCGACGGGATTAAATTCTTGTTTCTCTTCTGTTAATCTGTCGTAAAGATGTATCGTCCTAAATTATTAATAATTTTAGGTCCGTATTAATAATTTAATTGGTTGTAGAGGTTCCAAAATTTAATTTTAAGGGTTTAAATTCGATACTGGAGTGTTTACACCTTTGTGGAAACACTAAGATACATTATATTTAAATACATGAAATAAAAATTTCATTTGTAACTTATTTCCCCTTTGAGACATACAGTAGTCAGAGAGACAGTAAACAGATAGTGGACGAAGGGAGAGGAACAACAAGAGAAATTGTAAATGACTCGTTAACTATATATAATTCATGAAATGTACGGTCTGACATAAAGGAGAAGTGTTTTCTGGGGTACGCCAATTGATTGAAAAGGTTCTAATCATCATTAGAACTGATTTAGTTCCCAGTTTTAGATCTGTCAGTCCGGGGAACTATAACAGTGAGATTCATACGGTCCATTATCCCTTCTCCATTTACCGTGGGGTGAGGTCATGAGAACGGACCTTTTAGGACACCTTCCTCCTCGGACCAACCGACGTCAGGTACCCCAACGCTTCTCAGTCCGTGCTAACTCGCTGAAGTGAAAGTGAAAAGTGAAAGTACGTAACCTCCTCCTTTACCGTTGGGTGAGGTCACAAGAATGGACCTCTTAGGGTTCCTGCCCCCTCGGACCACCCGACGGTAGATACCCCAGCGTGTCTCAGTCTGTCCTGACTTCACTGAATCGTCGTCGTCGTCGAATAAAGAAATCGTATAAGGGAAGGTCCAAATAGGTATGACAAAGTTTACCGTTCTAAAATAGAAAAATACCTACTCATTATAAGATAACACATATGATTGTGTAAAAGAAATAGATCAGTAGCCACCACCCGTTAATCCATCGAAAAGATAGAACCGTTAATATTTATTATAACGATACTTGTATCCCCAAGTACATAGAAAAGTTGAAACACAAAACATAAGAACCTTATTTATGGGGGTTTACCCTATCGACATAGTATAATATCGAGATAAGAATTAAAACCCCCTTAGAGGGATGACAAAAGGTATCACCGACGTTGTAAAACATAAGGGTGATTGTCACACACTGCCAAGGGAAAAGAGGTTTAGGAGAGATTATGAACGATAAAGAACGGAAAAACTATTATCGGTAAGACTGTCCATAGTTTGTAATAGAGTAAACACCAAAACTAAACATAAAGAGACTATCAATCACTATAACTTGTAGAAAAGTGCACCGGTAGATATATAGAAACAGGTTTACAGATAAGTCAAGGAGACGGGTAAAAATTTAACCAACAAACAAAAAACAACAACTCAACGTACTCAAGAAATATATAAAACCCATAATTGAATAAAAGTCTACATAATAAACGTTTTTGGAAGAGGATAAACTATCCAACATAAAAATAAAATAACTATTAAAGGAAAAGACACGTCTTTGAAAATAAACTACATTAGAATAAACAAATAAAAACGAAAAAGAAAACGGACACCTCTGTATAGATCTCGATGTAACGATTCTGACTACAGTTTCCCACATAGCGAATACAAAAGAAGATTCTAAAAATGTCAAAGTTCAGAAAGTAAATCCAGACGTTAGGTAAAACTCATAAAAAACACACACCACATTTCACCACCAGTTTAAAGTATAAAACGTATACCGATAAGTCGAAAGGGTTGTGGTATATAACTCCTCCGACTAAAAGGGGTAACAAATCAGAACCAAGGAAACAATATTTCATTAACTGGTATATACACACCTAAATAAAGAACCGAGAGTTAAGAGAACGTAGTTAGACACACATATGATATAATAACGACAAAGTGATCACCATTTCTTGTACGGACGGTTACGTCCTCTACATTCTCCACTCCCAAACTAGGGAACCAACCCTTCTAGGTAACCTCCTCCCGTTGGATGAGCTCATAAGAATGGACCTCTTAGGGTACCTGTCTCGTCAGACCGTCCAATATCAGGTATCACACCGTCTCAGTCTGTACTGACTTCGTGTGTGTTGTGATGGGAACTCTGTCAACACAAAACACTTAGACAATCATTTCCACGGGTGTTTTATTAGGTAAGTTAAATCAAAGTACAACATATTTTTACTGTTTTACAACAAATGCTTCCCTTTAAACGGCGTAGCGTAAATAGTAAACGAACTTCAATATTATAAGGAAAAGGTTTATACAGAACGGAGGATCCTCTTGAAAAGTACTAAGTTTTATACCACGTTCTTTACACTGTATAAGAATAAAGAGAAGAGAAATAAACGAAGAAATAGAAGGGATCACAGTGTCAGTATAGTACCAAGTTGAAACATTAGATATTGTAGCGAGTGAAGGTATGTATTGTTTGTTATGTTGTGTTTATATGTTGTGGGTAGTATGTCATTGAATAACAGGTAATTTACTCAGTTATTTCTAATCTTGTAATTAAATAAATCCCTCAAAACACGATCATAAAAAGACTTATTTTTTACCTGGTTAAGTATTAATGACCACACATGACATCGTTTGTAAAGGGAATGGGTACAGTATCCCGGTTTACCATACGAGTTTTCTCATAACCTCCCTCCCCCCAAGTCCCAACCCTTGAGTACATGTAGACACCACCTAAGTACAGGTACAGACCGTTTTGGTTATGTCATAACATTTCATTTTTTCATTTTATTTTATTTTCTCATAACCTAAATAAAAATTCTTCGGAGTGTAAAAGTCGAATACAAAAGGAAACATAAAAGTCTAACAAGTGAAGGAAACCATAAAGATTTTGAGTCACCGTCTTTCTTTTTATTACAATCTACTACAGTCTTTTCGTTCGACTCCTTTATTATTTATTTCTACTTTTGTTCTCCGTGTTTATTCTTATTACATTTCTGACCTCAACCGAAGGGTCCACCGAATCACCATTTCTTATACGGATGGTTACGTCCTCTGAACCCAAGTTAGGGACCTCTTTCTTTACCTTTCGGTAAGGTCATGACAACGGACCCTTTAGGGTAACCGTCTCCTCGGACAGTCCCGATGTCATGTACCCCAACGTCTTCTCAGTCTGTACTGAATTGCTGATTTGTTGTCGTTTTCTCTGGTCAATGAGTAACGACAAAGTATAGACGTGTGTTCTCTGAAGAACTTTGTTAAACGACCGCTTGAATTATTTATTACAGTTCATATATCTTTATATTTGACATTTGACATACCATATAGAAAAAAGAATGTAATCAATTACCTTGAAAGAGTATAGACGGAACTGACCGAGAACTCTGGAGGCAATTGGACGAAAGGTAACTCTCAGTTTCTATACTAGACTTCAACTCCGTTGAACCTTTCTTGAAACGGTAATCACTGAGATTCTTCGTTTCCCATCCAAAATACGAAGGTCAACTTGGAGAATAGCCCGACCCTCGTACAGAAGATAACGAAAAGAATAAAAGGGTGTCAAGAGTCTTGATCGGATACATGGGTAGACCATGAATGATTTATAGACAGATAACTGACTAAAAGTCTGGATCTTTACATCTTATCGCACTCTAGTTGATCCCTGATACATGTTCCCCTCTTAGTCGAGTTTTCTCACACAAAGAGGAACAAGTCAAACCACAGAAGATAAAAAATCATTCAAGAAACAAAGTCTTCTTTGATAAAATTGAAGTCACATCAGACTATACATGAAACTTGTCTATATTCATACTATTTTCATACTGAAACCTATATGTTAAGAGAATCAGTGAAGGGAAATTTATTAAAAGATGAACAGGAACCGGGTACTTCCACAGATTTCCGTAAATCTACGATCGGTTCGAGTAAAATAGAGTCCTTCACTCTAAGAACAATCTATGTAAGGAAATATTTATACATCTATAGAGACTATCGCTTTTCTAAAAGACAATTTTTGACTTAAAAAGTCAGTCTAAACTTACAAGTGGATTCATACATAAAAATTATAAGCAAACCCCTGGAACTACACCGTTCCTTTCCCCTTGAAAAAAAAGAAAGTTCTCTGTAACTTAATGGTTTTTACAGTTAACTCCCATTGTAGTAATTTTCGGTTGTCTCGATATGAGGAATTCAGGTGTCTCTAATTGTTCGTATTTGAAATGTATTAGTCATATATCTCTTTACGTCCCCCTCCTCCCTTACTTCCAAACCCAGGAAAGGTCACAAAATTTAAAAAAGGAAGGTTCTTCGAAGTTATTTTTCTATTTTACTTACTACCATCTAGGATCCCAGATAATAAGGTTTAACTTAAAAAGTAATATTTAATTTACAATTATATTATAAAGTCAAGTCAACGAGTCAGTACAGACTGACTCTGAGGTACCTGACGTCATTCGGTTCGAAAGACAGATAGTGACCACTATCTATATTATAAATAGTGATCAATTTATTATATCAAAAATTTTTTATATATGAAATAAAATCAAATGTTATGACATAACCAAAACGGTATGTAGTTGTACTTAGACGGTGCCCGCATGTGTACAAGGGTTAGGACTTGGGGGGAGGGTGGAGGGAGGGGTATGGTAGTGAGACCCAGTAGGGTCAGATGGTCGGGGTTCGTAGGACATAGGACGAAGCTTGGATCTGACCGCTAAGTAAAGAATATATAGTATGTACAAAGTTGCGGTAAGAGGGTTTAGTAGGGTGGGAGTCAAAAGTTTATATTATCTACAACGTTCTATAATTTTGTACAAAGGTGATACTTAAACCCAAAAGAGACCGTAGTAAAGACCTCGAAGACATCTTCTTATTATTATGAGGTCAAACTTTTTGTACCACAACATTGTAGAAGTCAAGTCAAAACAACAACAACACAGGCTGATAAACGTTGGGGTACCTGACGTCGTACGGTCCGAAGAGACAGGTAGTAGTAGAGGGCCACGAACGAGTATGAGTACAGGTAACTCAACCACTACGGAAGATTGGTAGAGTATGAGACAATAGGGGAAGAGTAGGACGGAAACTAGAAAGGGTCGTAGTCCCAGAAAAGGTCACTCAGTCAAGAAGTGTAGTCCACCGGTTTCATAACTTCGAAGTCGTAGTCAGGAAGGTTACTTGTAAGTCCTGACCGAAGGAAATCCTAATTGACCAAACTAAAGGAACGTCAGGTTCCCTGAGAGTTCTCAGAGGAGGTTGTGATGTCAAGTTTTCGTAGTTAAAAAACCACGAGTCCAAAGGAATACCAGGTTGAAAGTGTAGGTATGTACTGATGACCTTTTTGGTATCGGAACTGATTTGTCTGGAAACAACCGTTTCATTACAGAGACGAAAAATGATACGACAGATCCAAACAGTACTAGTTCCTACTCTACCGACCTACCGTAGTGACCGAGCTACCGGTACTTAGACTCACTTGAGGCCCTCAACCACTACCTGTCCCTCCGGACCGCACGACGCTAAGTACCCCAACGTTTCTCAGCCTGTGCTGACTCACTGACTTGACTTGACTTGACTTGATCCAAACAGTATCGAAAAGAAGGCTCCCCGTTCGGAGAAAATTAAATTACCGTGTCAGTCGTAGACGTCACTAAAACCTCGGGTTCTTTTATTTCAGACAGTGACAAAGGTAACAAAAGGGTAGATAAACGGAACTTCACTACCCTAATCTACGGTACTAGAAGTAAAAAAACTTACAATTTAAATTCAGTAGAAAAAGTGAGAGGAGAAAGTGAAAGTAGTTCTCCGAGAAATCAAGAAGAAGTGAAACACGGTATTTCCAGTACAGTAGACGTATAGACTCCAATAACTATAAAGAGGGTCGTTATAACTAAGGTCGAACACAAAGTAACTCGGACCGTAAAGGGTACTACATGAGATGTATATTTAATTTATTTGTTCCACTGTTATGTGTCGGAATTACATGAGGAAAGGGTTAAACCTTGGTCATGCAACAAGGTACAGACCAAGTACAACGAAGAACTGTACGTATGTCTGAAGAGTCCTACGTCCATTCCACCAGACCAAAAGGGTAGAGAAATTCTTAATAGGTGTCAAACAAAACCAGGTGTCTCAGTTTCCGAAACCGTACCAGTTATTTCGTCTTCATCTACAAAAGGACCTTGAGAGGACGAAAAAACCACTAGGTTGTCTATAACCGTTAAACTGGAGACCAAGGAGACGGAAAGGATTTAGGTCGAACTTGTAGACCTTCAAGAACCAAACACATGACAACTTCGGACCGAACCTCTTAAAACTCGTGATGAAACGATCACACACTCTACTCATATTAACACACCATCAAAACTTGTAAGAAACCGCAACGGAAAGAAACCCTAACCTTACTTTTGACTGGAAAAGGTCAGGATACCGGTGACTACTCGAAAGGTGTAAACGACCGCATAACTCACGTCGTGAAAGTGTCCTAGTAGAAAATCCTAAACTTTACCGAGTTGACATTAAGATAGAGGAGATGGTCAAACCAAGTATCACTACGAAGGATTCCGGGTGAACTGAAGCATGAGGTCCTACGGACCGAGATCCACTCACTAGTTTGGTAACACCGATAGACCCAGTAATTATTGAAAAACATGTCAAGAAGACACATAAGAACGGTGGAGAAGAATCATAGAAGACGAAGACAATCCAGATATGGTAAAGACAGGAAATAACACGTGTAGAAACATACTTTACAAGGGAACCACAGAGATTAAAAGAAATTCTCTAGAGATCAGAAAGGGTAAGATAACAAAAGGAGATAAAGAAACGTGACTAGTGACTCTTTCCGACAGAATGGAGAGGAACGATAAGAAACCCTGAGACGGAAATTTACCCGCATAGAAAGGAAAAGAGGAAACGGAAATCGAAGAAAAGAGTCGCCAACATTCAGGAGGAGTCTGTTGGTAAAACGGAAAACGTAAAGAAAGAGAACCCCTACCAAAACTACTGACGGAGGACATGTTACAATGTTTGGAGGCAAGTATCAAGAAGTCCGTGAGACAAATAGAGACAGACATTGTGGAATGTATCTATAATAATGTCACTTGAAATTACGAAAAAAGTGTAACAGAGGAGGTAATGTGAGTCTCGAGGAACACCAGTCCTCAATCTAAAGTAGAACGACGTATAATAGTCTCCGATCATTTGTCATCGTTCATCACAAACAAACGATTTACCTTAAGTCAAGTCAAGTCAGTAAGTCAGCACAGGCTGAGAACCGCTAGGTTACCTGACGTCATACGGTCCGAAGGGACAGGTAGTGGTTGAGGGCCTCGAATGAGTTTGAGTAAATTTACTCACATAAAATATGATCCCGATAGTTTCCGAGTAGGTCCGATACTAGTAGAAAAAACATTTTACTGACACCACTATCAATGATTGTTAAGTAGAATTAATCAAATATTCTATACGATACCATATTTACTTTCGTCGTAACCTTGACAACGGTCCTCTTTCAATCAAGGGGTCACGTACCAGACTTTGTAGACCTCTTGACACCCCGGTACCGTATTAGTTTTCTCCCAACAGAAGACTCGTCAAAAATAACTTTTACTATGTGTTTAGGGAATCTGAAACAATTTTTAAAGTTCCCATACAATTAGATGTCCCGATGACATTGTCTCGAGGTCCCCAGTCCGCCAAATTTGTTGTCTTTAAATAAAGAATGTCAAGACCTCCGACCTCCAAGTTCTGTCTTCATAACTGAAGCTTCCAAACCAAAAAGCAGTCCGGAGAGAGGAACTGAACGTCCCTCAACAGAAGAGAGACACATGAGTGTACTGGAAAGGAAACACACACGAGGGTACGGACCCCAGAGAAGGAAAGGACTCTTCCTGTGATCTGGAAAACCTAATCTCGTAGTGAGAGACTGAAGTAAATTGGTATGAACGAAGAAATTTTCAGGACAGAGGTTTATGTCAGTGTGCAACAACGCCCCCACCCTCCACCCCATCCCACCACCGTTTGTCATCACCATCACCACCACCACCACCCCCGAAGTTGTTTATATAAAACTCCCCTGAGTTAAGACATAAAAAAAGGAAACTTGAAAATGTGAGTAAGTTTTTTTTAACAAAAATTAAATAACTTCATATCAACTAAATAAAAAAATAAAATTTTTAAAAAATTAAAAATGAAATAAAATGAAATGTTATGACATAACCAAAACGGTATGTAACTGTACTTAGGTGGTGACCACATATGTTCGAGGGTTAGGACTTAGGGGGAGGGTGGAGCGTGGGGTATAGTAGAGAGACCTAGTAACTAAATGTTACAACATAGTTAAAGACGATATGTCGTTTCACTAAGTATATATATATACCTATAACTTACATCGAGGGGTACGATATGTCACCTTGGAACGACAAACGGACAGGAGATATATGATCAAACGTAGACGATTAGGGTTTGAGGGTCAGGAAGGGAGGGGGTGAGGGGAAGGGTTGGTGTTCAGACAAGACAAACAAATACTCAGACAGACAAAACATTTAGACAAGTAACACAGTACATTCACTATAGATGTATATTCACTATAACATATCACGAAGGGAAAGAGAAAGACCGACTGAAACGAATCATACTATTAGAGATTCAGGTTGGTACAACGATGTTTATAGTAAAGTAAGAAGAAATTCTGACTATAAAGTGACGTGTCTACTAGGCGTAGAAGAAATAGGTAAGTAGACAACTTCCTGTAACTGCAACAAAGGTACAGAACCGATCTGTGTTAAGTCAACTATTGTTTCATAATGTTCTCAACGAATGTTTGTTCGATACGTAACTCAACAATTTCCACTAGTGCAAGGAACTCTTAGGACTTCTCAGATCAAACGTAAGACGATCTTTCGGACCATCGGTACATAGGGACACATGGACACCGTAGACACAAAAACGGTTGTATCGAAGTTAAGCGGGAAGATGAACCACCATGACAGTTAGTGGGACGGGAGGTGACCGATTCCCCATTCGTATACTGGACTCAATACGACCAACTACTATAGAAGGACTTTAAAGTGAGTAATTTCATCAGTCGTTTTACGTTTACCGATGTAGAATAAGAGGAACTACCGTCGAGTGATTTGTCTGACGACGAATAACACCTGTAACGACATATAGTAATCATAACGGGTCAAAGACGAGAAAGGTTTTATGTAACCGCAAAGAAAGCAAGGGGAAAGTTGTTTGAAGGAGGAAGGGAAACCCTTTAAAAACAACCAATGAAAAATGAAAGCAACGAACTTTATAGTAGTAGTAGTTGTTGTTGTTGTTGTTTTAGATCATCAAAGTACTACAAATAGTAATATTACTTTGAGATCGGAATGTATAAATGTTTATAAACCCACTTTAAATACTCTAACACCTGTTTTATAAAACAATAGCCTCGTAGGGATAATACCAGAACCTACTCGGTACCATAGACCAACGACGACAATACATTTACTTATCTGAAAAACATCGAAAATGAACCTAACCAGTAAGACCTTTTAGGGACATAACAATAGTAAAATTTACAGTAAACCAAGACGAGACTAAGGAGTAAAATCAAGAAGAAAGTACCTTTACGATTCCTACGACGACGACGACGACGATTTAGCGAAGTCGACACAGATTGAGACACGTTGGGGTGTCTGCCGTCGAGTGGTCCGAGGACACAGAGACCCTAAGAGGTTCGTTCTTATGACCTCACCCCACGGTAACGGAAGAGGTTACGTACTTTCACTTTTTGCTTTCACTTCAACGAGTCAGCACGGCTGAGAATCGTTGGTGTACCTGACGTCGGACGGCCCGAGGAGGTAGGTACCCTGAAAGGTCCGTTCTCATGACCTCACCCCACGGTAACGGAAGAGGCCTACGATTCCTATCCTCACAGTATTTCAGAAAAAGAGACAGCTTCATCCTGGACCTAGTATTTAGACACGAGGTAACAGGATCACCTTGCTACATCGTACAATGATAGGAAAACTTCAACTAGAACTTCCATAAATTCTACCACGTGGTACAACATATGTTTATGACTGTTTCGTTCCTTTTGTCTTTTTAGTTTACTGTCCATATTTTTGGTAAAAAGACGAATTACTCATTATTCAGAAAGACCCCTGTCATGTATCAGTTTTGTGATCCTCTTCGACGTGTCTTTTAGAAATAAAACTGAATCCTTTTCCGTACCTCTCACAATGTCGGGGATACCTCCGAAACGAAGGTGTCGAAACCTCTATCGACGTAAGAACGGTCAGTCCTGGTTTGTGGCACACTCTTCTCTGTGTAGGAAACACGTTGAGACCTCCTTTCCTGACGGTATCCACAAACATTACCACCCCTTACAGTCGTTCTCGTCTCGAAGTTTCTCTTAACCTTTGGTGGTCATGTATAACGTTTGTTTTTATCTCTTTGTCTTACCAAACCAAGATCTTCGTACATTCGAGATTTGATATGAAAGTCAAGTCAAGTCAAGTCAAGTAAGTCAAGTCAGCGAGTCAGCACATGAAATAATATTAATTTAAAAAGGGGAGTTTAAATTAAAATATGAATTTCATTGTCTCGTTAAGACGTATTTAAAGAAATACTTACTAAAACAGTTTAAGAACTTACACTCTTCCATCTGACAACTAGATCACAACAATATTGCCCATATAAAGATGGACACCAGGTATTTGTTCCATGTCTAAGGATCCCGAATCATTACCTATCTCCTCTAACGTGTCTGGGTTTCTTAGGGTACCTGTCTCCTCGGACCGCCCGATGTCATCAGGTACCCCAGTGTTTCTCAGTCTGTACTGACTCGCTAATTGTGTGTATGTTTACCGTTATTTTCCGTTTTTACCTTTAATTAATAACATCATAGAAACTAGAAACCTTCCAAAGAAGGTGAATTTTGTCAGGAGATTTACGGTCTATAATCGAAATACAGAAGACAAAAGTTTAACGTTTACCATAAAAACCTCATTTATCAATAAAAGGTACCTTAAAATTTCTGAAAAGAGTTCATGACTCTTTCCGAATTTAAAATCTTTAAACGAAAACTTCGGTCTTAAGGAGTTTTTCCGGTTCTCGAAAACTTATCCGAAAAGTTGTCCGTTAAAAACAAGGAACTCATTGAGTCCCAATGAAATAAGTTATAGAAATAGAAGGAGGGGAGTGGAGATGTCAACAAAAGAAACCACGAGAGTGACCTGAACAATGAATGGTTAAGAGTTCGGAGGGAGGTTAATGAAACCGTTGTAAGTTATCATACTTGATTTGATGTCAGATGAACTTTGTGGATCTCACCAAACGTAAAAGGACTTGTTTGGCACTACCTATGTCACTCATATACTCATACGTCCGTCTAAGAAATGACAGACTTAGTGGTCTCTACGGGTTTCTACTCCTCGGACCGATAGATTCTGTCTGAACAGAACTAAAAGTCAAAACGGAGTCTGGTGACACAAATGGAAGTTAGTTTACCCCTCTTCAATTTTGATACACACGTTTTGTAAACTCTACCCGTACGTATATCGATTGGTCTTGTTGTAAGAATTCATTTGAGAACGTTAAAATGTAGATATCTGTGTCTATTGTAGTTAGAAATCAAAGACGGGACGTCTTATTAACTTTAATTCAAAACGGGACCTCCTGAGAGGTCGGCATACGCTCTCTAGTCGTCTTAGGTCTGTAAAGGGCCGATAAAATCGTCAACGAAACAACCTTAATCCGACCACACCCAATAGACAAATAATTTCTTGTCTAACGATCCGACCAGTTCCACTTAGTGGTCCGGAGTCATCCGTTTTGACCGACCATTCCACGGGTAAAGATAGTATGACATAAGAAGGTCTTCGACAATCAACCAACTTCTCCTACTGGAATTTACCATATTTATTCCTGATAAAACTCCCAGTTCTCATACGATCATCGATGTTAAAGAACGGTTTTATTTAATAATATAAATTAACAAACGAAAAAGGTAGGAAGTAGCACGTTTACATCCGAAGGACTATCCTCCCTAGAAGGACTATACAGAACAAGTCACGAGATAGGAACTATTTATAGGAATCATTTATTATACAAAGATAGATAAGTTTAGAAAGTTATTGGTCTATAACTTATACGTGATACTAGGTCCAGGACCCAATCTGGGACTCCCATTCTTCATTTTTCTGAACTGTAACATTCTAATAACCATCATTGTCCTCTTTTTGTAGTAATCCCTCCGTAGAAAAGACTTCAACCCAAAACTTTTTAATTTTTTTTTTTGTGTGGTAGAAAAATAACACATGTTACACATTTTCGTGACAACCTCTGACTATCCCACGGTCTATACCGAAAATAAAATGGACAATTTCTTCTAAATATCTCTCGAGTCTCTCCAAGTTGTCGTCTTCCAAATCTAAAATCAGATTAACCTTTTCTCTTAAATTAAAATGACTATTAATATCCTCTTATTTCTTTCATGAATTTAACTTTAATTTTTCATTTTATCATTCGATCAAATCAAATAACACTATAACATCAAAAAGGAACTATTAAACGTAATATACTAGTATAAATATTAGAGTATCTTAGGTAAATTCAAGATACCAAATAATATTATTCTTATAATATGATACATTTAACTATTTATCTAGTCGAATTTTCTTTTTCCAAAAAAACCATTCACTTTTCTAACTCGAGAAACAGAATTTTTCCTAAAATTTTAACCCAGTGGAATAGGTAAAAGAAGTATAACTACCTTATGTCCAGTAACTTCAGATCAATACAAATCAAAAGAACGAGATAAAAACTGTTTCACTACTTCTTGGATTAATGATTGGATGAGTCGATTTTTCTACTCCCTTAAGTGGAAGAGTTTTTACCTTTTCGTGGAAAAGTGCACAGAATTTTTGAATTCCATAAGCAAAGAGTCAGCACAGGTTGATAAACACTGGGATACCTGACATCGGACGGTCCGAGGAGACAGGGACCGTCCCGGGTAACTTAAGACCTGAACTTTAAATAGGGGGAATCTCGGACTCGCCCCTTCACACACAACTCCTCTCGTATCGAATACGAATCGAGGGGTCGGACACGTAACCTTCAATTTCTGGAGACACGACACGAACTGAAGAGTAAAGAGCCTTTTAACGAGGAACTCTCGTCCCTACTACAGAGACTTCGTGAGTATATAAAAGACTTACTTATTTCTTTCGAACCGTTGTAATAGACGACATTCTTAGAAAAAGAAAGACTCGAACATAAAGATGGACAGACACGGATTTAAAGTGTACACACATTAAGTCAAGTCAAGACAACGATTCATCATAGACTGATAAACGTTGGGGTACCTGACGTCGTACGGTCCCAGGGACAGGTAGTGGTTGAGGGTCTTGAACGAACTTGAGTACAGGTAACTCAGTCACTACAGTAGGTTGGTGGAATAGGAGACAACAGGGGAAGAGAAGGTCGGAAGTCAGAAAGGGTCGGAGTCCCAGAAAAGATTACTCAGAAGAGTAGTCCACCGGTTTAATAACCTCGAAGTCGAAATCGTAGTCAGGAAGGTTACTTATAAGTCCTGACCGAAGGCAATCCTAACTGATCAAACTAGACGAACGTCGGGTTCCCTGAGAGTTCTCAGAAGAGATTGTGATGTTAAGTTTTCGTAGTTAAGAAGTCCACGAGTAGAAAGAAATATCAGGTTGAGAGTGTAGGTATGTATTGATGATCTTTTTTGGTATCGAAACTGATCTACCTGGAAACAACCGTTTCAGTACAGAGACGAAAAATTATACGATAGATCCAAATAGTTTCGAAAAGAAGGTTCCTCGTGCGCAAAAAATTAAAGTACCGAAGTCAGTGGTAGACGTCACTAAAACCTTGGGGGTTTTATTTCAGACAGTGACAAAGGTAACAAAGGGGAAGGTAAACGGAACTTCACTACCCTGGCCTATGGTACTACAATCAAAAAACTTACAATACACTAATCCCCTTTAAATGAATTGAAGAGGGTGGGAGTCAAGGAGGTAGACACTTTACCTATCAGAGTATAATGGAGGAAGTACCTTAACCTTATTTATTCTAACTTATTTACTCTATTAAACGTTCTTCTTAAATCGAATCTTGGACCAATGTACTCCACTAGTAATAATACTTTTTACTTACAGTAAGTAATACTTTCAGGTAGAGGTGTAAGTGTCTGAACCCCTGACTGTAAGTCTCTCTGGTGTACTGAAGTAGTACCGATGTGTCTCGGTCTCGATACTGAGTGAAGGATACCGACGATCGAGTCATGAAAGATATGTATATACGGTTATGAAGACCTACACAAAAGGACCTTTAGGATTATAACAAAGATAATTATGTTCCCTCTCCAGGATCTTTACAATACAGGGTCGTAGATTTGGTGTTTAGAGTCTCAAGAGATAATGGGTATTCCTTATTTTTAAAAAGTAGTCTTACTCGATTGTAAAACTGAGACACTTGCACAGGGAAGTGAGAATGGGTCGAAGTGAAGTCACTTACGACTTGCATAGAGAATTAATGATCTTCTTTTAAAGAATAAGATGAAAAACACGAGGAATGGAGCAGGGAACACTTAAAGACGTAACAGGCAGAAAGAGATACAGAGAAATTTTACACCATAAGGAACCCGAAGGGAAGAAAAGATTACTATACAGGAGGGGAACCAACTAGACCATCTAAAAAGATCCAAACTGATCAACTAGTATAGCTTTATATGTAGAGGTCGAGACTGTGTAAGGGGGAGAGTGGGGTCCAACCTAATAAGTCGACAGATGAAATAATAATCAACATACAAACACCGTCTTTACCGATCTACGAATGGGATAGAACAGGGAGAAAGACCCGTGTGTCCTCCTGATATTAACGATCGGGAAGGACGTAAATGAAACCCTTACTCGGGATCGAATACCTAACTACACTTACCTTTACTATACGTGGTTAGGGAATACAAGAATAGGAGCACCGACCTTCGATTCAAGAGGTTCTACCGTCTCAGAGTCGTGTCCTCCTCGGACCTAAGGACTCAGTGAGGAACGTTCCCTCGAAGGATCTTTTTGACGGGTTTAACGTTACCCGATATTATACTCGTTCCTCATCTTCAAACACTTCGGTGACTCTAAACCCCCGATAAACAACAGTGTCATCCCAAACTAGAAATAAGTATCAAGGGAATCCGTGGAACTCAAGATGTCCATCAGTTAAAAAGTAGAGTCAACACCGTGGTCGGAGATAAGTCAGTGGGTTAAGTATCGGGGGATCAAAAGTTGGTTTAGGTTAATTATTTGTTCAGGACACCTAAAATTGAGGGTATGAAAAAGAACCTTAATACAATATACATATATATATATATATATATATATATATATATATATTTGGAAATGAGATTAACTCTGAGAACGATAAAGAATGGACGAACAACTAAAATTTAAACTTATTTAAATTTTCGTTCGGTTCTTAGTAGGATAATCTTATCGACCAGTAATAATTTTCCGTAAGGGACGTCCCTTGTATTCTTACACCACTGTTATATTGTCATGTCATGTCGACTACAGACTTTTATTCATTTAAAGGTGTAATGGCTACTTCCTTCACGTCTGGAGGGACCGGAAACGAGACACGGTTACTATGAGTATATGTTTCTTTTTTTTTTTCTGGGGCACACCACGTGTCTACCTGTTCACTCCGAATTACGTTAATCGGTACCTGTGGACCTATGAAGTATGGATGACAGAAGAAGAAATAGAAAAGTAGGTAAGTGTGTACGAAAACTATTTCCCAGTACTACGGTCGACGAATGACTCATATCTAGTTTCGACCTCGCTATCAGACCGTCCCCAGAAGAACGATTCGAATTGGAATGGACCCCCTCAGTCAATCGAGTTTTGTGAAGATTAGTGGACACTAGAGAGGAATGTAGAGGATGTCTCACACCCTGACATCAACTGTCGAGGGTGTAAGGGGACAGACATATCACTACGAGAGAAATATTTTCGTCGAGAACTAAAATAGTTGGATATCAGAGAGAGGGTATTTTTCCTTCGGGGAGAAGTGAGTACGGAGAGGACAAATCTCTGAGAAGGATACGACCGTAATTCGTCACCAGGGTGTACAAGATTTAAAGATACTGTCGGGAGGGAGAAGGTTTGAGTCTCCGTAATGGAGACTTATTACTTTTTTTAATTTTAATCAACTACGAATTTTTACCCCAAGAGGAAATTTATTGACAAGTCGATAGACATCAAAACCCGAGGGAATGTCTTAATTTTATACAAAAAACTTTGGTGGGTACCGTCGTTCCATGAACCTCGTTAAAACTGTAGAAACCGGTAGAAGCACGACCCAAAATATCCTTTCAAACACTAATAATCTCTTGACATGGTTTCGTCACTGATCTAAACGGGGCGGGAAGAGTCCTTCCGTAAACCACCTGTAGAGACGTGGATACTGACAAAGGGTATGTCCATACTTCAGTCGGTGTGATCAGTAAGAATGATGGCTGGAAGAAGACCTGGAAAAAGTAAGAGAACAAAGGAGTGAGTTTGGACCCGGAAGTGTCTCGTGTCTCGCCTCGAGGAACAAAATATGTCGTCGAAGGGTGATCAATAGACAAAAGGTATACTATCACATATACAGTTACGATGACAAAGTAAAGTAGGGAGGGGGAGGAGGGTGACACAGGTGTTCGGGTAAGAGATATAAGTGAAAAAGTAAGGCAGGGACGTTTGTCCAAGTAGTCATGGTCAAAAGAAAAGAAAAAAAAAAAAAATTTAAAAAATAAAAAAAAAATTTAAAATTTTAGAAATTAAGAATGTACGCAAGGGTTTGTACTTGGGGGGAGGGTGGAGGGAGGGGTGTTGTAGAGAGACCCAGTAGGGGTACGTGGTCGGGGTTCGTTCGACGTGGGATGCAGTCTGTACCTGACCGCTAAGTTAAGAATGTACTGTCATATGTACAATCTTAAGGGTAAGAGGGTTTAGTAGGGTGGGAGAGGGAGAGGGAGACTCAGGTTTTCAGACCATATGTGTAGACACAGAAAAAAGGACAGAACGTATGTCCCAGCAGTAACGGTAGAAGGATTTAAGGTATATATACACAATCATATGACATAACCACAAAAAGAAAGACCGAATGAAGTGAGACATATTAACCGAGGTCAAAGTGGGTAGAGTAGTCTTGACTAAGTTTACTTAAGAAAAATTGCCGACTCATTATGAGGTAACACATATACATGGTGTCGAAAGAATAGGTAAGTAGACGACTACCTGTAGATCCAACAAAGGTACAGGACCGATAATATTTGTCACGACGCTACTTGTAACCCCATGTACACAGAGAAAGTTAAGACCAAAGGAGCCACACATACGGGTCGTCACCCTAACGACCCAGTATTCCATCAAGATAAACGTTAAAAAATTCCTTAGAGGTGTGACAAGAGGTATCACCGACATGATCAAACGTAAGGGTGGTTGTCACATCCTCCCAAGGGAAAAGAGGTGTGGGAGAGGTCGTAAATAACGAACGTCTAAAAACCTAGCGTCGGTAAGACTGACCACACTTCACCATGGAGTAACACCAAAACTAAACGTAAAGAGATTATTACTCACTACAACTCGTAGAAAAGTACACAAACAATCGGTAGGCATACAGAAGAAACCTCTTTACAGATAAATCAAGAAACCGGGTAAAAAACTAACCCAGCAAATAAAAAGACCTTAACTCGACGTCTTCAACGAACATATAAAAACTCTAATCAACAAACAGTCAACGAAGTAAACGATAATAAAAGAGGGTAAGTCTTCCGACAGAAAAGTGGAACGAATATAAAAGGAAACAACACGTCTTCGAAAATTAAAATTAATCTAGGGTAAACAAATAAAAACGAAAATAAAGGTCTTAAGACCCTCCACCTAGTATCTCCTAGGACGACACTAAATACAGCCTCTCACAAAACGGATACAAGAGGAGATCCTCAAAATATCAAAGACTAGAATGTAAATCTAGAACAAATATATGTTATAAACAGAAAGAGAAAGAATGAAAGAAGTGAGACATACTGGATATCTCCCCCTATCCCCTCACCCTCCCTCCAAGTTCTCTCTACCCTAGACACATATGTATGTCGACTAAGTGTGACAACATGTCGTCTTTGATTGTGTTGTAACATTTCGTTAATGTGAAGTTAATTTTATTTTGAAAACAATTTTATTTTTTATTGGGGGAGTTGGGGGTTTGTTCGTTCGTTCGTTCGTTTGTTTTTGGGACCTGGTATTGGACCAGGGACAAAGCTCAAGTGTCAAAGTAATACAACAGGGAAAAAGAAAGAGGTCGATAGGACGGGTGTGTGTTGTCTGTTATTACAGTAGACATGAAGGTACACTTAATGTCGATTAGACAACAGAAAAGATTCTCATAAAGGGAAATTGTGTGACAACGGTTAACATTTTACTTTCTAAAACGAGGGTAATCTCTTTAAATTCCACTCAAATTCATATCCTCACACAACAAGAACAAGTCAACGAGTCAGTATAGACTGAGAAACACTGTGGTATCTGACGTTGTACGGTCCGAAGAGACAGGAATTGGTAGAGGACCTAGAACGAGTCTGAGTACAGGTAGCTCAACTACTACGGTAGGTTGGTACAATAGGAGACGGTAAGGGAAGAGGAAGACGGAGTTAGAAAGAGTCGTAGTCCCAGAAAAGATTACTCAACTGAGAACTGTAGTCCACCAGTTTCATAACCTCGAAGTCGAAGTGGAAGTCAGGAAGGTTACTTATAAGTCCCAACTAAAGGAAATCTTAACTGACCAAAATAGAGGAACGTCAGGTTCCTTAAGAGTTCTCAGAAGAGGTTGTGGTGTAACTCCTCCACACTTCTGTAAAATTTCTTCTTAAAAAGAGAGACTTTAGGAAGGTATTGAGTATTTACACGACCATCTGAAAGAGATAGATCATACTCCGACCGAAGTAATCGTAGAGTAATGGACAGTATCCCCTTATCCATGACACCTTAGAAAGTAGAGGATACTTTCATAAGGGAGATACATTTTTCTCGTTTCTGAATTTTTACTCCTGTATTTATCACTTCATAAAGAGATAAAAGAAGAGAAGATGTCACGTATGTCGGTCCATTATAGGATGGAGGTATCGAAACGTGTGCGGTAAGGGTACAGTCTTTACGAAGAGAAGGATGGAAGGGTAGGAGGACATTCTCCACAAGAGGAACCAAGGAGGTTGACCTCAATGAACAAAAGAAACAACCAATGTCGTAAATCGTTTTGAAACGTGAAAACATTGGATATCGTGTGAATCCGTGTTCCTTCAGAACTGAGAGACGTCTATGTTACGTTACACAATGAACACACCAAAAACTTCAGAACTAGAGACAACAATCCACTCTAGGTGGATCAAATCTTAAGGTGTATCTACTTTTATAGATTTTCCACGAGAAATAGAGTCCTTAAATACTACTCTTATGTTACAACCGACGAAACTTTGTTATACCCCATATTTATTCATTTTTTATTAGTTTGGGTGTGATTCATTACTCTTGATACATGTCGATCGTTCACTCTAATAAACATGTCTTCCTTAATATGTAATATATACCCCCCTAAGACTACAACTGGAAAAAAGAGGAGTAATTCCTTGATTATTTGGTGAGTCGTCACACCGGTTGTCTTTCAAAAGATAAGACACGACCAAGACACGACCTATATAAAAAAGAAGAAGAAGCATAGTAGTTTCAAGATGTTCGAGCACTTAAGAAAGACGCACAGGAAACGGTAAACTAAGGTGTAGACGTTATTTTACAACGAAAGTAGACAGATGGACGATAAACGTCTTTTGTGTATTAGGAACTAAAAAGTAAACGAGAATAAAAGACTTTTCAATGGGACGAGAAGGGAAAGACATGAAACACAAAGACGTCTCTACCCTTCAGGAGGACGGTACAGGAAACACAACGTTCTCATTGAATAATTCAGTTGGTAGGAAGTTAAATTTTTTTCTCGTTAAAGAACTTACCCTCGACTCGACTTTGACCTAAGAGACGACCCTGTGACTGTACCAACACTGTGGTGGTGCAGAGTAGTAAGGAGTTCTTACAACGAGGAATCAGTGAGGTGTGGGATGGTTGAAGGACACCTCGGAAAGAGTATTGTCATAACCACAGGGACGGAATAGACGAGATAATCTAGGTGAGAACTATAGTTATCATAGAGTAAGTTGCACATGGGAGGTTCCGAGGATTGAGTGTTCCCCATACACGAGTACTTTACAAATTACCTAACTTAACTTAAATCGACAATGAGATTCACGTGTTTTTCCCCCACGACCCCGAGACTTCTCGGAATTAAGGGGAGTACCTCAATGTTCCTCTATGACAGCCTGAATCAAATATGTTGGGTCGAGAGGTACCCATTTCAGTCACGACTAATTACTACTCGAAGACGTATACTCTCTTTTGTGTAAAAATATGGATTTCCGACTAGCCAAAGAAAAGACGACATATATAGTTACTAGTATTTCGTTCTTCTGGGGACCCTGAGATAAGACAAATCCGTTTCCGTCCACACGACCCCTCGAAATACAAACGTGTGTTTGTGTCTTTCGTCCCGTATAAAAACGTTAATGAACACTTCCGACGGGTACAAAAGGTCGTACATTTAATCCTGAACTTCCTTTTGTAGATTAACGTAAAACGAGGTTGATTAACGGTTGAGTTTTAAAATCTAATCACACGTGTGGTATGAATTAAAAAAAACAACAGTAATTATTGTGAGAATCGAGTCATCTTACTTTTTATTACTCGGTTTTAATTTTTCCGACCTCCTGACGGGGTAATTCTTTTACGAAACTCATCCCACAATTCCTTTGAACATCCTTACACCGTTTTGGTATCGATTTTAAGGTCTGGTTCTAACGATCCCCAAGTATGAGGAGACAACCAAACGACTATTTCCAATCTACTTCCCTTTTTTTATCTCTACCGTAAACCTCAGTAACGTACACAAAACGGTGTTCCTCCCCGGTACCAATGTTGGTACCTACACAGGAACTGAACATAATTTGATCATCGGAAAGGACGTACTTTTCGTTTTGGATGAATTTTCTCGAAAAGTTTTTACACGATGTGTAGGTCTTTCTTACCACACCAGAAAACACTCATCATATTTGTATGACACTATAGGAATACAATAATTTACTTGTAATGTTTCGTACTGTCTTAGTGTCGGTGTGTTTTTTTATTCCTGTTCAATGTTACAACTACCCTTTATTTTTCCCTCTTCGAAAAAGTGTACAACAGTACTTTTCCATTGACCAACGGAATCTTAAGAGGATAAAAGAGTCGTTCTCAATAAGAGGTTTCCTGTGTTATTTGAAAAACAGGAAGATTTGTGTCTTCAGTTTTTTACATAGGAACTTTGAGTTGAATCCTTGTTGCCCAAACGTGTAGATAAATGGTAACCCCCATGAAATAAGTCTCTAACAATTAAGGGTGCAAAGATTTACTTCCTAGCCTTCCCTCCCACCTACCTAGAATCTTTTTGTGTACTTAATTTATTATACGAGGGTGGTATCATAGGGAGACATGTGTGGGAGAGGGTAAGAAACTACTCGTCAAATTACGACCCGTGCCACGACCTACGTTGTCGATGGGGTCTCTACTGTGAGTCGTTATATGGATGTCAACAACTCAAAGATCTGTCCACTCCTGGTCTATAAAATTTTTATCTCAACATTCATTTATATATGAATATTTAATACACTTCACGGTTCTTCCTTTTTCTTGTCCCTAACTAATTCTGGGGCTTACAACGTAGAGTAACTTTCGAGTCGTTTGAGAGAGAGGAATTTTTACTGTACATTTGGCTTTGGATCTCCCACTTATCCTAAAGTGGTTTCGTCCCCCGTATCTATAAAAGTCTGTCAACCTTCCTGTCCATACTTCCGAACTGTGTAATCTCCCTGCACCTTCCGTCACGAATCCCGACCCCGACCACTGATTCCTTCTCTCACCGAACTTTAAGTCGACCCTTCTGACCGTCTCCGTCCTGGTGTCTCCCGGGACATCGGGTACAAACGTGACAAGTCAGTAAGTCAACACAGACTAAGAAACGTCGAGGAGTCGGGTACCTTAAAAGGTCCGTTCTTGAGACCTCACCCAACGGAAGTGCCATTCCCTAAATCTACACTAGGATCTTCGATGACTTCCACTCTACACTATTTTTAGTTAAATATCTCGAAAGGTAAATCTCTTTCCTACAACGACAAGTCAGTGAATCAGTACAGACTGAGAAACACTGGGACACCTGACGTCGTACGGTCCGTAAGGACAGAAAGTGGTAGAGGACCACTTCTCGACTGGGTAAATTTTTCTGGGACTACGACCCCTATCTAACTCCCGTCCTCCTCTTCCCCTGTTGTCTCCTACTTTACCAACCTACCGTAGTGGTTGAGTTACCTGTGCCTAAACCCACCTGGGGCCCTCAACCACTACCTGTCCCTCCGCACGACACCAAGTACCCCAGTGTTTCTCAACCTATACTGACTCACTTGACTTGACTTGACTTCCAACCAGTGTCGAAAAGAAGGTTCCTTGTTCACAGAGAATTAAAGTACCGACGTCAGTGGTAGACGTCACTAAAACTTCGGGTTCTTTTATTTCAGACAATGACAAAGGTAACAAAGGGGTCTTTTCCCTACTTTCTCTCCGTTTTCATTTTCGGTCCTCTGGTCAACCCTCCTTTAAAGGTACTCCAATGGCTAAATGAACAAGTAGTAAATGGACAACTAAGAGTTTAGGTAAGAGGTCGGAAGAGTACTTTTCCTTTTCAGATAAAGGGTTTGAGAAACCGTTTGAGGGAAAACACACCAAATCTGAAAACCCACCAGGTCAGATAGGTTTTCTTTCTACCTTCCTTTACTGTCTCGATCTCCTTCCCTCTTATGTCCTATCAGGGAGAACAGGGAAGAAACACCACTAGGGATCGTCACAATCAGTAAAACCATGGTCGACAGGGGACCGTCGGAGGACCTGTCTGGGTGACCTGTCAGGGTAACAAACACCCGAGACTAGGACGACCTACGACAAGAGGTACCAAGAATAAAGATTGACCACAGAGATCAAGCATCTGTCATCGTCACGATAGAGAAGGAGTCGTACAGGTTAGGGCCTCCGTTATCACCGAGGGACGACATCAACGACTAGAGACCCAACGGAGTAGTGTGGGACAAACCGAAAAGTCGAGAAGGTTTTGGAATGATTAATCGGGGATACAATTTAAGGGAGGTTAGTCTCGACCTGAAGTAAAAGGAGTGACCTAAGACCAACTACGTTACTCACTGTTACAATCGAACCTAGGACCCACTGTCGTCACACCTTCTACTGGATTGTATACCTGAACTCTTTCAAAAACCTCAGGAGACACTTGACTCCCTTCTATCACCTCTTCACTCTGTCTAGACACTCGAAATACATTTCAAAGGGTCGTGGAACTTGTCCTAAGTAATTAGAGACCGATTTAAATCGACCACATCTGAACTGATACCTTTTGTTTACTAATAACTTAGTGGAGGATATGTGATACCTATACGAGACTTCGGGAGTAGACACCACCACTTCACCAGTTGTTAACCTAGGTTCGATTAGGGAGGTAGGTGTTCGAGAGTGGAAATGTAAGGTTAAAGATTCTGGGTTCCAGACCTATTAAAAGGACCCTGATACCTTGTTACAGAACTGATATCGGATACGTTCAGATATAGGGAATTTTATCCCTCCCCTATCAAAAGAAAACAATTCTATAATAGAAGGGGGTTAATAAAGGATCGAATAGGAAGGAAAAAGAATTTTCTAACTATCGGAAAGAACAAAAAAAAAAAAAACGAGAAATTTTCGTCGGACAAGATTACCGACGGTAGCCAAGGAGACTGGACGGAGGAGTGGGGGACCCCGAGACGAGATCGTGGGGGACTGACCTCTTCGAGAACAGACACAAATGTGTGAGGAGGTAGAGGGAAAAGGGAGACCAGGTTAACTTGGTGACGCCCTGAGTCCTGAGACACTTCGGCGTCCGACACACTCATTGTTTCACCCTGTCTCGTCTCGTAGTCGGTGTAACGACGAGACCGGAACCGTCCGACACGTGGAGTCCTGTCACTGTTCGGTTCGTCGAAGACGTCTGGACGGAAACCTATGAGACCCGAAGTCTCATTTGACAAGTCCACATAACCCTCAAACACAATCCTGTCTAAAGACCCCGGGGTCTTCAGATCTTTATTGATGATCCTCTAATTACACACACCTTATCATATCCATATCCATAACAACCTTCTGTCGTCACCAAAGTTCTGGACACCCAGACGTTTTCGGGGGAGGGAAGGAGGGAGGGGAAGGAGAAAAGGAGGGAGGGAGGGAAGGAGGGGAAGGAAGGGGGGAAGGAAGGAAAGACATAGGTAAGCAGGTTGTCCTAAAACGTCTTGGATAACATACTAATAATCCTTACACACAATCTACGAGACTTCAAGTACTTTCTTCATATTCTGTCCGAACTAGAGTTTTCAACCGATGTTGAATGTATGGGTAAACTTTTTGTTTCATCGTTGTCATCCCATCTGTCTCCTAATCTTTCGTCTTCCAGTCATAAAGTAGAGACATTAACCCCGGGGTAGAGATATTCATCTCGGAATATAACTGACACCAGAACCCGTTCAGTGTGTCGGAGGGTTTCAGAGAGAAGTACATATCGTACTTCTCTCACTAGACTTTCTAGAGACTCAGTGTGGTAATAAGACACTAATTACCCGTGTCAATCCTCTCTAGGTCTCGTTACCAAGAACTTGGTAAACTAGAGTCTTAGGGAGATACGAGAATTTTTAAAAACTCCTGGAGTTTCTCGAAAACAAATATACACCCAATATAGATATTTGTAATTGGTATATATTGTAAATCATATTTTTATTCCATAGATTTGTATAAAAATTATAATTAAAGTTTTATTATTTGGAAAATGTCCATTTGTATTTTAATAAAGTACTTTTTATTGGTATTAAAAATTAGTTTCCGAGTATTAGTGGACAATGAATAGGTGACTTGTAACCGAACTGGTTTAAAATTAGTCCGGAGAGAGAATGGGGGTGTCCGGGGATTTAAAACCGAACGGAGGCTCAAACTCGTATGTGGTTTCGTGATTCAACACCCGGTAGGAACGGAGGGGGAATTCTCCAGTAAGACTCTTGACCGTTTGATGTTTTTTCTTTGTAAAGAACAACTTCACGAATGGGGTAACTGAACAGGAGGAGAGGGTGTTTCAGAGATGACCGGGATGATTGGGGAGGGATATCTTCTCCTCGGAAACAGACAAAGTCTAACTCTACGAACGACCAGGGATTAACGATATCAGAATAGATTCGGTCCCAAACCAAAATAAACCGTAAAAGTTTTGTTTGTTTTTTTTAATTACTCTTTTCACTGTAACAAAATATATATATAAAATGGTTAGAGTAATTACAGACTGAATGGTAGACGAAGACGTCAGATAGACAACACTATACAACGAAACGAACTTCATGTACCTCTTTTAGACCGGAGTGGGCCGATATCAGTCCTTTCCTCCTCAAGTTTCTACGAATTCGTCCTACAGTCCTGAGTGTCCTCATACGAAACTTTTGACGAGAAAATCTCCGACTCTCTCTCTCTCCTTTCTCGACCTACAACTCGACCTAAGATGTCTTATCTAAAATCTGAACATTTCTACCCCGTAGGTTTCTTTCCTTGTTACACTCTTTTCGGTTCTTCCTCTTGCGCTCGTTCGACACAAACCCTCTCTCTTCTTCTCCCTCACCCGAAGGGACCGTCGAGTCTACCATTTCTTAGACGGACGTGACGTCCTCTGGGTCTAAGCTAGGGACCCAGTCCTTCTAGGGAATGTCTTCCTTTAACGTTGGGTGAGGTCATACGAACGAACCTTTTAAGGTACTTGTCTCCTCGGACCACCCAATGTCAGGTATCCCAGCGTCTCAGTCTGTGCGGACTCACTGATTGTGCAGGTGGATTGAAAGTGAAAGTTCTTCTCCCTCATACCTCTCCCTTCCAGAGAGGAAGTGTAGTTCAAGTTCAATACGTCCCCGAAACGAATAGGGGATAGTTCCTAAACCATAACTAGAAAACTCAGTCTATAGGTGACCTTCCAACATTTGTCCCCTCATTGAAATAGTTATATTTCTAAATTCTGTTATTAGTACCATTAGGACAAACTACCTAACCATGTTCCTCTTTACTTTCACTCTCCTGGTCAATCCCACGGTGACGTTATCAGGTCCGTACTCCACCCCTTCTAGACGCTTCTTACTGGCACACCCTGACATTTTCCCACTCCCCCACTTTCCTCGTCCCCCCTTGCCTATGTAGACTGCCTGATACTTTCCATTTTTCACTGTATTCTTCAGTTCAATTTCGAATTTAAAACGCGGTCCACTACCCTTCTTACCTTCATTTTATACAGACTGTCTCTGCCCTTTAAATTGTTCTTATCAAACCCCTTTCTACTACGTACTTCATTAAAACTATATTAAATCCTAGAGTTTAAGTTCGAGAGGGATTTTGGATATTTTCTAGGTAACACTCGATCGGACACGAGTCGAGACACTAAAGGAGTGAAGGAAACGGAGTATATGACACGATGTCGGTTTCTCTAACGGAAGAAAAGAAGGTAACAGTTCAAGTGACGTTGGGAGAGAATAGAGACGGCCTTTGTGAGAGAATACGGGGCAGGAAGAGAAGTGGTCGAGAGGGGTTCGACTTATGAACAGTCCTAAATCTAAAAATCAAGTTTACAGTAGAGGAGGTTCTCGCGAAGAGAGAGGGTGAGGTGTCCTAGAAAAGTGGGACAAAATTAAAGGAAGATCATGATAACAGATTTAACTAGAACGAAAATAGTATGACAAATAAAAAACAGAGAGAGGCGATCCAACATCTGGGGCATTCTCGTCTCGTAAAATATATAACAAGGGAAAAATAAAATAACAAAATTTAAATTAAAAATAACTTCATATCAAACGAGTGAAAACATAAGTGTCGATTATATATCATTCAGGAGTTATTATTACTATTCGATACCTTTATTTGTTATCTGATATCTTTAAAGTCCTAAATAAGAGTCCCCACTGTGGACCGACACACTAAAACCTTCAGTACAGTCTCTTTACCCTGAACACCATACCAACCTCAATCTCCTACAGACGAGAAAGACTCCCCCCGTCCTATTTCAGTGTCGGTCCTACGGGTTCGGACCACCTCAACCACAAGGGTCCTATGACTCTATCCTCTCACCAGTAGTTTGTAACGGGTGACCCTACTTTAGTGTTTTTACTCTATCTGTCATACAGGTGGGGTATCAGAGGAGCGTGAGACGTCTTCGAGTCAAAGTTAAAACTATAAAAACTACCTTTCCGACGGTTTTTCGACTGATCAGTTAAATTCATGTAGAAGACCGAGGAATGGAGTGTCCAGGATAAGGCCCAGGGGGAGGTATTTACAAAGAGACCTGGGAGATCAAGTAGAAAACAGTGGAAAAGGCTAGAGCAAAGGAAGAATCTAAAAGGTTTCATGAGGAACCACTCGACTACCAACAGATATACAAACGGGGAGTCGAATCGGTTAGATCGGATCTCGTCAATCCTTCCTAACGGAGAATATGTCCCTCTATACAAGAACCAAGAAATAACTTCCTGTTTGTTTTCAATCTCTCGTCATGAGAGATCTTTCACGAAGGAACCACTGAGTCTCTATTTCTTAGGTGGACGGTTACGTCCTTTACACCCAAACTAGGGACCCAGTCCTTCTAGGGGACCTTCTCTTTTGCTGTTGAGTGAGGTTATTAGAACGGACCTTTTTAGGGTACCTGTCTCCTCGGACCTCAGAGTTTCTCAGATTAAGTTGACTCGTGTATGAGAGATCTTTCCTTCGGTTCAATCTTCTTCAACCGGAGGTTTCGTCATATCTTCTGTTAAGTCTACCGAACTTTCTCGGTAATACCTGTCAACTCTTCGACTTGAAAATGTCGTACCCGCAAAATTTGTCTACGTAAAAAGTTCACACATATAACGGAAAAAAAGATAAAATTGGAAACACTAAAAGTTGTCTAATAGAACACTTCTTAACGTACTGTTCTCTAAAACCACTACCTTTTGGAAATAGGTTCCAAGTTCCTAACCAGTATAAGACACCAGTGGTCCCATCCTACGACGGACCCCTAGAAACGGGAATATGTTAAGGGAGGGTGACTCACACCCACTTTCAACACTGATAAATACTCTATAAAGAGCCCTCCAATACAACATAATATACCGTTTTTCTCGAAACGTCTACATTAGTTCCAGTGAGTATTCAATTAGTTACCCCTCTAATCGTCCACTCGGACTAGATTAAACCCCTCGGGAATTTTCTTCCCGGTTTTCATCGAACATCCTCTACTTTCATATGGGGTCGACAATTTGTACCCGTTTATTTGTACCCGGAGTCAGTACGTCGGTGTTCCTTACCCTAAGACGGTTGTTGATACACTCAGACTTACTCGACTCCAGATCTGTCCTTGGGCCGAGTCGACTGTTGAACCAAAGTCGGAATACTCTGAGACTCGTCCCCTGGGTGACTCGATACTACAGACCCGAAGACTCGATGTATTTACCACTTTATTGTTTACCCATAACAAAATTCGACGATTAAAACACCTTTAAACAATGCATCGTTATCCTTGGATTATGTATACGATTATTTGTAAACATATAAATTAACGGATAGAGTTGACTTGGAACGTTGGAAGAACTTAAAGGGGTATTGATACTTAGTGTTACTATTATGTTCTTTCGTCCGATTACTAGTTTTGTTAAGACGTCGTAATGGTACACCCCTGGATACGTCCAACAGAGAGAGAAATTTACTATTACAAAAATTTTTCAGTAAATTTTCACCTATTAAACAATGAGAGGAAGAATTATATGGTCTAGAATAACTAAAAGAGGTTTATAATCCGTTAAAACAAAAATTAAGACTAATCGGTTAAGAAAGGGTTAAAAAGTAAGGAATACTGTGGTGGTGGTGGTGGAACCAGATTCAGTAACAAAGAAAGGAGACACGAGGACCAGGGAGACGAAGAAGAGAAAAAGGAGTACTCGGTGTGAGAAATGTCATCAGTTTCACTGTGAATTTTTTACTTTAATCTAATAGTTTACTACAATAAAGGGACAAAATTTAGTAATATCCGACTGGCAGAGAGAATGTTTACGTACACAATTTCGGGATTGAGGGGTCTTACTGACATAAACCTCTCCCCCCCAGAAACACCCCTTATTCCAATTTACCCCAGTCTTCCCATCCAAAGATAGACCAAGATTCCTAATCACAGGAACATTCTTTTCTCTAGTCTCTCGAACAAGAGAGAGGCGTGTGTGGTGTCTTTCCGGTACACTCGTACGTTACTCTTTCAACACCAGTAGCTCAGTCTCTCTTCCGAGAATCGTCCTTGGTTCGACCGAGTCAGAACCTGAAAATCAGAGGTCTTGACCCTCTTTGTGTAACAAATTTGATACGTCCGATACTGTGTAACAATACTACCGGACTCAACTGAGTATATTTCGGGATATCACCGAAGGGTAACGAGGGTCTTACCCCGAGAAGTGGTCCCCGGGGTAGAGACCGGAGTAGTTGAGGGAAAGAATAGACGAAACGAGTGAAGTTTGACTCGTAAGAAGTGTAGGGTGAGAAAGGGTCAGAAGAATCTTTCAAACCAGGAAATCTAGAATCGAGTTTACAATCAAGGAGTCTGTCCGACAGGGACATTGAGAAAAACCCAGCTTAAGAAAGAGGAGGTAAGAGGAGGTAGTGATTTTTACTATATAAATAGACTAACAAGCGAAGGAAAGGATGAACCAACATTTTAAGTACTACCATGTCTATATAGAGAACGTAGAGAAAATATGCACCAACATAGGAGTCTCGGATGGATTAACGGACCATGGATCATCCACGAGCCACTTATAAATGACTTACTTGTTACTCGACCATAACTCCCCGTAACCAAAACTACATAAGTCGTATCCGGTCCTTCGGTCTCAAGGTGTAGGACCCGGGTTCAGAAGGGAAGTGACCGACTCACGGAACCCTCATATAGGAAACGACCATTGTACACACGGACAAACGACTTTCTCCCTTTCGTAATAATTAGGTCGAAGGTCCTTCGACTGTTACTTACTTTGCAGACAAAGAAATTCGTACGTACGACAAAACTTCTGTTACCTACCATACCAACCAAAAGTTTATCAAATCAGTGATTTGGTCTTTATACAAATACCATATTTTGGTAGAACTATTGTAAATGTCACTTGTCAAAGAATAAGGTATCACAAGTGTAACCTTTATTAAGATTGTTATATTATGTGTTTCTACATGCCTTCACAAAAAGTAAGCAAGGTTAAAGAGAAGTCGAAGAGTTTCGGTCAAAATACCGGGGCTCATTACAATAATAGGTCTCTTCCTTTACCGTCGGGTGGGGTCATAAGAACGGATCTCTTAGGGCACCTGTCCCTTCGGACCACCCGACGACAGGTACCCCAGCGTGTCTCAACATGTACTGACTTCACTGAATCGTACGTACGTACGTAACCTCTTCCTTTACCGTTGCGTGAGGTCATAAGAACGGACCTCTTTGGGTCCCTGTCTCCCCGGACCACCTTATGGCAGATACTCCAGCGTGTCTCAACCTGTGTTGACTTCGCTAAATCGTCGTCGTCGTCGTTACAATGATAGAAATTTTTTTAGAAGTAAAAATACAGGGGATTAATTACAAAAAATCCCGAAAAATTTCAGGAGGGGGTTTACCGGAAAAGAAACTTTCGTGACTTTTTTGTTATCTGACACTCATAATCCAAAGAAGTTACGTTCCATCATCCCCACCCCATCCCCAATCCCCTCTTTCTTTTAGGGTTTAACAATATCCTATTCTAAAGGTTTAAGTCCACGTACCCCTTAACACAAAATTCATAAAGTGAATTCGGGGAATTGTCAACTCAGACCTACGTCTTTTCTAACGAAATAAGTACCACCATTAGGGTGATCTTATTACTTTACGACATCGGTATTATACCCGAAGGAGCCACCGAGTCTGACATTGTTTAGACGGACATTACGTCCTCCGGACCTAAGTTAGGAACCCAACCCCTTTAGGGACCCTCTTCGTTTACCGATGGGTGAGTTCGTTAGAACGGACCTCTTAGTGTACCTGTCTCCTCGGACCGTCCAATGTTAGGTACCCCAGTGTCTCTCTCATCCTGTGCTGACTCGTTGATTGTGAAAGTGAAAGTGTCGGTATTATATATCGCACATAAAAGAGAGAGACAGTATTTACTCTTCCCTATACAATCGAAGAAGACGTAGGAGGAAGGAAATCCTTTTCTACGTAAGATAGGGGATTTGTCGTCAACTCTGGGTAGAGTAGATAAGGAAAGAGGAATCTCTAAAGAGGGGATGTTTCTTTGTCCGCGTAAAGGTCTCACGAGTCGCTCCGACTTAGTCCCTAAGGAGACCTTGACATAGTGTCCATTGTACCTATGAGAGAGTCTTCAGACCCCGATATATACGACTCCTACGACAGAGTGAGTCTGAAATCTCGAGTTAAGTTTAAGGTGGGAAATGTGTTTCAGAAGAGTGAACGTACACAGACGGATACACGTAGTTTGAGCTTACGGATGTCTACGGTTTCTCTTTATACGAAAACACTAAACCCGTCTACTCTCTGTTATCTCTCGTCACCCGGACAGGTCTCTCCCATGAACTAAGTGTATTGTTATGAGTCAATAAAAGTTTTAGAGTCTAACGATAGACCCAAATGGGGAGCCACTACTTAGTACTAAAGACAAGTTGATATCAATAATCAGAAGTGAGTAAAGGGTGAATCATAATTAAGACCGTAACATTTAAGACCCTCGGATCCGGATTTCCCATCAAAAGAGTCGATGTGACAGTAATGAGGTTCCTTTCTTTAAAACGGACTACAAACAACACAACTGACCCTAACCGGACACCTCGGCGGGGACGTGGGTAGTATCACGGGTATCGTCTCCGAACGACTAAAATACAAATAGTCAACGGATTGACTGTGGACACACAGACACACGTACACACACACACACTAACACACACACAACGTAATACCGACGGAGGTCGAACGAAGTCACGACAAAGGGGTTCTCACAAGACGAATTACCTCCCGACGACACATCTCAAGGTACCAGTTTACTAAAACCCCTTTTCGACTTAAATTGTTCCAATTTCAAATTAATTTTCTGCGAATGAGGAACCTTCTTTTCAATACTGGTTGGATCTATCGTATAAGTTTTCGTCTCTGTAGTGAAACGGCTGATTCCAGGTAGATCAGTTCCGATACCAAAAAGGACACCAGTACATACCTACACTCTCAACCTGACACTTCTTTCGACTCGCGACGTCTTAACTACGAAAACTTGACACCACAACCTCTTCTGAGAACTCTCAGGGAACCCTGACGTTCCTCTAGGTTGGTCAGGTAAGATTTCCTCTAGTCGGGACCCTAAAGAAACCTTCCTTACTACGACTTCGACTTTGAGGTCATGAAACCGGTGGAGTACCCTTCTCAACTGAGTAACCTTTTCTGAGACTACGACCCTCCCTAACCCCCGTCCTCCTCTTCCCCTGCTGTCTCCTACTCTACCGACCTACCGTAGTGACTGAGCTACCTACACTCAGACTCACTTGAGACCCTCAACCACTACCTGTCCCTCCGGAGCGCACGACGCTAAGTACCCCAACGTTTCTCAGCGTGTGTTGACTCGCTGACTTGACTTGACTTTCAAATTATCAAAGAAGATGACAAATATATCGGAATTTTACAATTGCTCGTGGTACGTAAAAATTTCCCCCATACTGATTCTACGTTCCCCACAAGAGTTGAGGTAAGATTTTTGATGTGCGGGGTCTGAGGGAACGTTACTTTTAACACCAACTCTTAAGTAAAGACGGTTAGTGGACGTAAGGATCTTCTAAACTCTTCACTTTCACTTTACGTCTGTTAAAAGGACGACAACAACTACGACCGTTCACTCCAGTCTCTCTGTAATAATAAATATCCGTCAAAACCGGAACAGTACACCATCATCGTCGAAGGTCTGAAACCATAACACCCGTGTCATTACCCAAGAACTCGACTTATCGGACCCCCATCGGGGACTTAAGACAAGGAAGTCGGAAAGGTTTTTAAAACATTAGTGATCTAAAGAGTATAATTTAAAGAAAAGACGAACTTTATGAATCTCACCAAAGACAGAGGACATGACTCAGAGTCGACTATTTTCCCTTTACACACACACACACACACACACACATCACACATACACCACACAAATATGTGTGTATGTGTGTAGAATAAACGAACCTTCACGAAAACAAAAGTACTGTATCGAGAGGTTTGATACCAGGAAATCCTTCTTAGACCCTTAAACAGGTACCTTTCTTGTGACTTTAGTTATAGTCTAGATACAATCTCAGTACTGAAGTAGTAAATGATCCAACCCCTCCCCTGTAGCGAAAACTCGGAACTCAAGAAGAAGGAGTAAACTTTATATTCTTGTTATTAAGGACGGGAGGTCTGGAGTGTCCCAACAGTACTCTTAGTTTACTCTACTACTTACACTTTCACCAGACCTTTGACATTTGACAATATCTTTACGCTTCGGAGTAGTAATCAGTACGACGGTAGATACCTTTACTCACAATCTAAGTACTACGTCCTTGTAGTAGGAATATTCTCAACGGACGTATCAGATACCAACGAACTTTTGTAATCCCCAAACTATCTCATTAGTCAACCCTTGTTTTTATGGTGGTCGGAACGACTTTTCTGTTATTTGGCTTCCCTTGTAAGGGGTCGAGGGTTCCACCGGAGAAATTGGTACCAACTTGTGTCTGAAGAGCGAGAGGAGGGACAAAGAAGGTTTAATTTCGGAAATCCCCCTTGTAAGAATCGTCTTAGGAAAATGTAGAAGTTTTGTCTGGTTTCCTTCATGTCGTTTTTATAAAGGAAGTAAACTAAAAGACAACCACTCTACCCAGGAAAGTAATCGTCTAACTCATATTTGTCCGGGGAGTCAGACGAAGTCATTAAAGGTTTTGTACTAAATGTATTTAAATTGAAACATTAGAACACCAATATAATGACGTCTTTTTACTGTTTATTACACCGTGTGCTTCGTCAAAGCACACAACTCTACCATCGACTGACACATGGTCGTCGACGAGTCGACTTCCACAGAGAGTGAAGAGTAGGAACGGAAAGAGTCCTAAACCTATAAGTACTTAAGGGCCAAGACCAGAAAAAATCTTTATTCTCTCTTCATATACGGAAACGAAGTGTTTGTCTCTTAGACTTCAATCACTCACCGATGTTTAGTGGACGAAGTAAATCCTAAGAACCTTTTTCGAGCCGAATTACATTCGTCAAGTTGGGTTGTCCGTGGACACATCCTGATTACGGACATCCTGGGACAATCTCAATTGCCGATTCCAGGTCCCAAAATCTCTTCGTTCGTTCTCTAAGATCTTGAGTGGATCAAGTTTTTGAGGGGAAACAAAGGTGGGTATTCCATTTTAGAATAAGTCAGTACACAGAGTGGAAATTCTTTACCCTTTATTGAGGTGGACTCATGGAGTGTATATAATCCCATCAATTATTTATAGAAAATGTACTTACTTACTTACCTTGGAAAAAAATTCAAACGTCTAAAATAAACATAAATATGGTGGTTATACTCCCATTTTTCCTTGTGTAAACTCAGTCAAGATTACTCCACCTACTCGGATCTCGGACAATATGTCTCACTTCATTCAGTCTTTCTATTTTTGTTTATAGCGTATATTTATGTACATATACCCTGGATCTTCCTACCATGACTACTCAGACGAACGTCCCGTAGTCACCTCTGTGTCTGTATCTCTTGTCTGAACACCCGTGTCAGCCCCTTCCTCTCCCACCCTACTTTACCCTCTTATCGTAACTTTGTCTCAAATATCGCACCTTTTACCTATCGGTTACCCTTAATCGACATACTACGTCCCTCGAGTCTGGACCACGGGACACTGTTGGCTCTTCCCACCCTACGTCACCCTCCACCCTCCCTTCAGTTTCACCCTCCCCTGTACACACGTGGATACCGACTAAGTACAGCTATATACCGTCTTTGATTATGTCGTAACATTTCGTTAATAGGAGGTTGAATTTTTTTCACTTTTTTAATGAACACTTTGTAAGTTTAAAAATTAATTACAGGGAAGAGGAAAGAGGAAGGGACTTGAGGGAAAGAGAGGACGTAGGAAAGTCTGTCCGTCACGGGCGACACATTGTCCGACACCAGTTCGGGGGTCTTTACATAGCCTATACTACCAGAGAATATCATGAGAAAAGAAAAAGAAGGTGTACAGTACAAACTTTAATACAGACGATAAGACTTGACTTTCGAGGTACTTCCGTCTTTGGACAAGACAAGCCTTTGGAGGATGTAGAAAGTATAGATCCCGTTACGGGACAAGTATCATCGACGAGTTGTTTACAAACTTACGAATCCAGGAGGATCCTAACACACAAAGGGAAACGACAGAATACTGAATAAACCGAGGACGACGAGGGATCAGATGGATAGTCAATGAGAGTTTTCCAGCGGTCACTGGAAGTGTCAGAAACGGTTACGAGTGTTTTGGTGAGACAACGTCGACACGGATTATATTCCCGGGGTGTCACTTTCGATTCCTAAGAGATCTACAACCTCACCATTTCAGGAAGTACACAGATGTAGTCTAACATGTATTCTTACACATGTATTTACCCACTTATCAATACGTCCAGTCGTTTTTACTTCTTGGTATGCGTACGGGTACCACCGAGTCCCTTCCTTTCCTTCGTCAATATCCCTCATCGACGACACTTGACTCCATTAGTCCCTTTCGATTCTCCTTCGACTTGAACTTGATCCAGAATCCTTTATCTAAAATATTTGTTAGTCTCTCTACTCCTTCTCCACTCCTCTCCGAGGACCGTAACAAAACTCATCCTGAGCACCCTATATCATACCCTCTCTCCTTTAGTCTGAAACTCTTGTAACAAATTTACGTTCCGACACTTAATTTAAAAATGGACTCAAGTTATTTCTTAATGATTTCAGTTCCCTTCACTTCACCTATTTCACGTACGTTTCGGTATCAAAACTATTTTGGGCTGTCTCCACCAACCTTTAAAAAGCCGGTAACATAGTGAGGAGGTAAAGTTTAAGGTATGACGAAAAGAAGGAAATTATTTGTCGGAGTTTTTGTTGTTGTTGTTGTTGTCGTTGCTGTTGTTGTTGTTTTTATTTGTCGGAGTTGAAAGAGGGTTAAATTTTTGACGATGGGTGAGTTGGTTGGACCTTTTTGTTCGTCAGGGATTCGGGAGTCGACGTAAACCGACAAAATGGGAATCAGTCCAAGAATTCTCTTACTGAGTACATGAGATAGACACGAAAAGATTAATAAATGAAGAAAAAATTTTCACTCTATAAATTAATGAACGAATTAAAAGACACCAATATAAGTAAAGATTTAAAATAAACTTTAGTTTTATTATTACGTGTACTTCCTTTCTTTTTATACCTACCCAAATATTAGGTGTCCTCAGATCGAAGACGGGATTGGAGACTTTACAAAGAACAGGTCTAGTGAATGTCTTCGACGATTGAGACTTAAATCCCCCTATCAGAAGTCAGGAGTACAGTGAACTAGAACATAGATTATGAAAACACAGGAGAAAAGAAAAAAAAAGAGGGGGTTTAGAAGAGAACAAAACCGACAATCCAATAGAGGACCTAAAAACAGAGACTTGGGAGTCACAAGAAGGAGGTATATAGACAATCTATAACGACAAAAGGTCCGTAGAAAGAAGAAAAAAAAAATTATCAGACACGTTCGTACCCGGTTAGGTCACCTCTCTACAGGTCCTCGTTAAACTATATCTACCTCCAGACCCGAACTTTATATTTAAACCCCCGAGAGTCGTAAAATCCAATTTCACTTCTGTGTCCTAGTCCCCTCTACTACATCTCATTCCTGGTTGGGTCCCTTTAGCATAAATCCTCTGTCTACCTCTTTTCCCACGACACTCCCTCTGACTTTACTTCGTGGGTTCCTTCATCTGTCTTTTAATCCTCTCTAACCACGTTACCTTTAACTCCTTTCTCTCAAAGGTCTTCTCTCCCACAATATCTGTGTAATTTATTTCATTCTCACGTCTTCCAGACAACCTGAACCCATTTCGAGTAATCACTCACGTCAAGGATACACAATCTCTGTCTTTAGTCCAAAAGTACTATAAACACACTTACCCCCGTGTCCACTCTTTCATCTTTGTTGGTCACATCTGACGAAGAAGATCTTGACACCGACACTTTCTTCCCTCTTTTCCCGACCTTCTTTCTTTTTTTATGATATAAATTCTACCCTCTCCGGACGAAATAGTTCAAGAAATACGTTTCACTTTCCATTTTTCGATAATTAAAATATGTAGTGCTTCAAGTGTTTATCAGTTATCTTTGTCTGTTCTTTCGTGTCCCTAGGTATAATTCCTTTCGTCTCACACACTCTAGGGTTTAAAAGAACACAACACCCAAGTAAAGATAAGAAATTCAAATTATATACAGACCACAAAGTAAAGTAAAGAAACGTCGTCATATAGTTAAATTAAAAAAGGAGCTACATCCATATTTACCTCTACGATTCCACATAAATACGTATACTCCAGTAAAGATCCACGTACGTGATTTATAATTATAAAGTTATAAGAGAAGGGTCGAGTACTCGGTTCGTTCTTTACGTAAAAGGTATCGTTACTTAAAAAAAAACTTTTCGTGTCCCGATAAACTCACCCGAGACACACGAGTCTCTTTTGTCATAACAAAACTAATAATGTAAAAGAACGTCTTATTTGTAATAAATCTTTTGTACTAATCGTGTCCCTGACTCAAGATATAAGATAAAGACAAGATGGGTCTCTGTACTATGGGTTTACATTGACTAGATCTACGTTGTTTATGATTAACTTGGAGAGATGACCACCTCAATCAAAGAAAACAGTAAAAAATAAGGGGGAAGAATGATGTCAGAAGACCCAAGGAGATCTTATAGTAGGAAGAGAGGAAATCACAGACATCTAGTCGACCCGACTGAAATAGAGACCAACCGTATACTTGGTTTGGTTCGTTTAGTCTCGTCATTTGACGGAACAGGGTAACAACAACAAGTCAACGATTTAACACAGACTGAGAAACACTGGGGTACCTGACGTCGTGTGGTCCGAAGGGACAGGAAGTGATAGAGGGTCTCACACGAGTTTGAGTGTAGGCAACTTTACTACTACGGAAGGCAGGTAGAATAAGAAACAGAGGGAGAAGAGGAGGACGGGAGTTGAAAGGGTCGTTTACCCAGAAAAGGTTACTCGATCGAGAAACGTAATCCACCGGTTTCATAACCTTGAAGTCGAGGTTTATAGCTTCACAGTCAGGAAGGTTACTTATAACCCCCAACTAAAGGAGCAGAGATTACTAATCGAACAGGGATTAGTAATCCCTGTCACTGAGGAACAGGGAGTACTTCATCGGGGTATCAGGTTGGTCCCGGTTAATTCCCAAACTCATCTTAATACCTCTTTTTAAAACATTGACCCTTCTTAACTCACATCTCGATGGTCAGTGGTAAAACAAGGGAGTTCCTTCACGGTTCAATTCCTATTTAATCGTGTTTACTCTCGTATCGGTTCTCTACCCGAGGACCACTGTTATGAGACTCAAGAACGGAGATCTGTACGGATTTCGGGGTCGTGACGTAAAATAAGTACGTTCGGTTATTTATTGGAAACCTCAGACGTAAAGACAGGGGACCTCAACATTCTCGTATCCGTTTTGAAGAGTGGTTCCACGGTATAAATGTAGACACTACAATACGTTAGGGTTGGGACGACCCATTCCTAATAATTGAAGTAAAATGTCAATTTCCAGTGTTTTCACCATTTACTGTCTCAGTCCTAACCTTTTAGAATACAGAACACGAACCAGGTAATATGGTATAGAGAAAGTACGTTACAGAGAGAAATTCTAAAAAGTTTTCTTTAAATATCGCTGATTACGATATCGGGTTGAAGTGGGATAACTTGAATGATAATTCAATTGTCCGTATGAGAGACTAAATTGTGAATTAAGACTGGAACCAAAATTTAAATCAAATAAATGTGAAGGACACAGGAAATAAAGATGAAGAAGTATATAATCATTGAAAAAAAAGAACTGGGGAGAATTTCAATTATCTGGGTATTTTGTAAATACGGAGTCAGACTGTGACATATAACAATTTAGATTTCATGGAATATATGTCTACTACTGAAAATCGTGGATCGTGTATTATCTGTCAGTTTTTTGTAAACAACTTACTAACTCGTCGGTATTATACGTTATTCTGTCAAATAGATAACGGAAGTACTTACTAAGAAAACGGTAAAATAAATTCTATAAGTGAGGAGGTGAACAGGGTTATCAATATGGAAAGTCAAAAAGAAAAGTCTCAGTTTGTTACCTTCACTGGTATACATGTTTTCAGGTTCATTGATCCAGAGTCTCTTGGACCCTAGTTCTAAGGATAAACAAGACAAGTCATGTCAAGTCAAGTCAAGTCAGCGAGTCAGTACGGGCTGAGAAACGCTGGGGTACTCAGCGTCGTGCGGTCCGGAGGGACAAGTAGTGGTTGAGGGCCTCAAGTGAGTCTGAGTACAGGTAACTCAGTCGCTACGGTAGGTCGGTAGAGTAGGAGACAGTAGGGGAAGAGGAGGACGGGGGTTAGGGAGGGTCGTAGTCTCAGAAAAGGTTACTCAGTTGAGAAGGGTACTCCACCGGTTTCATGACCTCAAAGTCGAAATCGTAGTAAGGAAGGTTTCTTTAGGGTCCCGACTAGAGGAAGTTTTACCTGACCACCTAAAGGAACGTCAGGTTCTCTGAGAGCTCTCAGAAGAGGTTGTGGTGTGAAGTTTTCTTAGTTAAGAAGCCGTGAGTCGGAAGAAGTGTCAGGTTGAGAGTGTAGGTATGTACTGGTGTCCTTTTTGGTATCGGAACTGAACTACCTGGAATCAGCCGTTTCATTACAGAGACGAAAACTTATACGATAGATCCAACCAGTATTGAAAAGAAGGTTCCTCATTCGCAGAAAATTAAAGTACCGACGTCAGTGGTAGACGTCACTAAAACCTCGGGTCTTTTTATTTAAGACTGTGACAAAGGTGACAAAGGGGTAGATAAAGGGTTCTTCACTACTCTGGCCTACGGTACTAGAAGCAAAAGAGTTACAACTCGAAATTCGGTTGAAAAAGTGAGAAGAGAAAGTGAAAGTAGTTCTCCGAAAAATCAAGGAGAAGTGAAAGACGGTCTTCCCACCACAGCAGACGTATAGACACCAATAACTATAAAGAGGGCCGTTAGAACTAAGGTCGAACACAAAGAAGGTCAGGTCGCAAAAAGTACTACATGAGACGTATCTTCAATTTATTCGTCCCACTATTATATGTCGGAACTGCATGAGGAAAAGGATAAGCCTTGGTCAGACAACAAGGTACAGGTCAAGATTGACAACGAAGGACTGGACGTATGCCTAAAGAATTCTCCGTCCAGTCCACCAGACCATAAGGGTAGAGAAAGTCTTAAAAGGTGTCAAATAACACTAGGTGTGTCAGTTTCCGAAACCGTATCAGTTCTTTCGTCTTTATCTACAAAAAGACCTTGAGAGAACGAAAAAGGTACTAGGTCGACTACAACCATTAAACTAGAGACCAAGAAGACGGAAAAGATTTTGGTCGAACTTGTAGACGCTCAAGTGTCAAGTGTATAACGACTTCGGACCGAACCTCTTAAAACTCGTAATGAAATGATCGTACACTCTACTCACGTTAACACGTCATCAAACTCGTAAGGAACCGTAACGGAAAGAAACCCTGACCTTACTTTTGACTGGAAAAGGTCAGGACACCGGTGACGACTCAAAAGGTCTAAACGACCGCATAACTCACCTCGTGAAAGTGTCGTAGTAGAAAGTCCTAAACTTTTTCGAGTTGACCTTAAGGTAGTGGAGGTGATCAAAACAAGCATCACTACGAAAGATTCCGGGTGAACTGAAGTGTAAGGTCCTACAGACCGAGATCTACTCACTAGTGTGGTAGCACTAATAGACCCAGTACTTCTAGAAAAAACACATCAAGAAGACACATAAGAACGGTGGAGAAGAATTATAGAAGACGAAGACAATCCAGGTATGGTAAAGACAGGAAATAGTTCGGGTAGAAACACACTTTACAAGGGAACCACAGAGATTAAAAGAACTTCTCCAGAGATCAGAAAGGGTAAGACAACAAAAGGAGATAAAGAAACGTAACTAGTGACTTCTTCCGAAAGAATAGAGAAGACGATAAGAGACCTTGAGACGTAAGTTTACGAATATAGAAAGGAAAAGAGGAGAGAAGAAAAGTGTCGATAAACATTCCGGAGGGGTCTGTCGGTAAAACGAAAAAACGTAAAGAAAAGGTACCCCTACCAGAACTAGGGACAGAGGACATGTTACAGTGCTTGGAGTAAGGTATCAAGTAGTCCGTGAGATAGATAGTCTAGATCCGGGAATTTAGTTAAAGAGTGAGGGTGACATATTAGTATTCCCTAAACTAAATCCAGTATGGACTTACCAGGACGTCAAAAGGGAGGAAAGAAGTTACATTCAGAGTTAAACCATTAGTCCTCAAGTACTAGACTCGGTGTCAGTCGAGGACCAGAACAAAAACAACTGATATATCTCGAAGAGGTAGAAAACGACGTTTCTTATATCAGTTAGACTAAAGCCACAACTGGTAGACCACTACAGGTACACATCTCAGAAGAGAACACAAAAACTTCTCCCACAAACGATACTGGTCACGTAAAAGAACCGTTTAGAGATAATCAGAAACGGGACGAAGTAAGGTATAAGATTCCGGTTTAAACGGACAATGAGGTCCACAAAGAACTGAAGGATGAAAACGTAAGGTTAGGGGGCATTACTTTTCATGTAGAAAAAACCCATAATCAAGATTTTCCAGAAAATCCAGATCTTGACAAGTTGAAGTCGAGGAAGTCGTAATGACCAACCCCGTATCTGAACCTTATGACACTATGACTTACCAAACGGAACCTTTACTTGTCTCTAGTAAGACAGCAAAAACTCAAACGTAAGTTCATGACGTAAAGTCTGAGAAAACAACTGGTACTACCGATGAGGTAAAGAAGTCTCCCTAAGGACGGACGTCATCATCTATATTACCAGTAGACTCAATTTAAGTGGGTTAGATCAGGTAAAATCAAGTGAATAAGGATCTTACAGTTGAGAACGGTAGAGGACAAACTGGTGAAGGTTAAACGGAACTAACTACCTGGACTGTAAGATCCAAGGATACGTTATAACGAGAAATGTCGTAGTCTGGAACGAAGATAGTTGTCAGTGTAGGTGTCGACCCATAACAAAAACGAAACCGAGGTAGGGAAGTAAGAAAGACCTCAATAAAGAGGTGACTAGAGGTCATCGAATAACCCGTGGATGACTGGACCCCTCAAGGAGAAAGTCATAGGATAGTAAAACGGAAAAGTATGACCAGTACCCCAAGAGTTCCGTTCTTCTGACTTCACCGAACGGTAAGGGAAGAGGTCACCTGGTGTAAGACAGTCTGAAGAGGTGCTGCTGGGCGGTTAGAACCCAACGGGACGCCCGTACTGAATCAAAGTAACTCAATCTGTTCCGACACCAGGATCACACTAATCTGACTGATCAAAAGACACTCATAGCAAAGTCACACAGACGGGAGACTACGGGAGACCGTTGTGCATGGTAGAATGAACCCAAAGAGAATGGAACCCGTACTCCATAGAGAAGTGCCGACGAGTTCGCTTCGCATCGGCGACGAGGAATGGAACCTTCTCCCCATATAGGAGTGGTAGCGGATAAACAATCAATTATCAATAAACTGGACTTGGTTCAATAAGTGAAAAGACTTCGAACATCTCCTAATTTTCTTTATTACCAATACTTTCAAGATAAGTTTATAATCAATAATAAACGTGTTACATGTAGAATTTCCCTTTCGTTCTCTTTTTCCTTTTCTTAAACGAAAGAAGGTCGTCGTTTAGTTCGTCTTACTCACATAGTCTTGTCGACTTTCAAATAACTTTTGTCTTCATTGCGTCCTTTCAAAACCAAGTCGGGAGACCGTGAAAGTGTAGGGGAAGTGGAACAAATAAAAAGAGGTATCGTGAGTTGCGGAAGATTGTGTGAAGTAAACGTATATATAATACAATTAATAGACAAAACGGGCCGAACTTAAATTCGAGGTACCCCGGTCCCTCATTAACCCATGATATTTGGTAAACAGTTCACTTACTTTTTAACCTCTTTAAATACCTTTTTTTTAGTCCGAATCCTCTGATGTTTCATCCCTCTCCTCATTCTAAACTCCTGTGCCCATAATGACTCTTCCTCCGATTCCTGTACCTCTCTGACAAACTTTCATAGGTCCCAGACCTCACCCCTTGTAGGAAGGGTATAAATAGAAGGTTTATTTGTATAAAAAAAAACGGGAGTTGTTTCGAATAATATTTTCGGTGTAATTTTTCGGAAATGTCAAGTTGTAAGGAAGGTTCTTTGTTACGTGAGGGTCGTTTTTTCCTACCTTTAGATTAGTGATATGATAAGACACGTAACTCTGTGTAGTTTAGAACACGGAGAAGATGACCCAAGACAGAAGGGAAGTGTGACTCGTGTGGTACTGTGGGGACAGTAGAGTAGAGTAGTAAAGAAAAATTTTGGTATTCTGGACTATCTCATGTTCAAGTCGACAAATTTATCGAAAAACGACCGTTCATGTGTTTATGAAGTTCAAGTATTGTCTACGTGTTCAGGCGAAACCCTCTCCACGCAATACCCGAGTCTGTGTAGGACTCTCAAGAATATTAGTGTAAACAAGTAGACAAGGACACCACATGTGGACATGTTTAAACCGTGCCCGGACCCATGTCACGTCCTCTCAGAGTCCAAGTTACGTTTGAAGACTAGAGAAAAGTGAAGGGAGTCGAAACGTCTGACAAAAGGAGAGTTGAGTATTTTTCTATCCTAAGAGTCGTATAGACCTTCGACGGAAACGGGAAACCACTTTCATAATTTATGTGTGTTTCTTTAGTTGTGCCTAGTTTCTCGTATCTAAATTAAACGTTCATGAAATTTCATCCGTCGTTTTTCTATCTATTTCCAGAAGTCTCAAAACACAATTTTTTCTTGTTGTCTCTCTAAAGTGTCTGTCCCCTATTAGACTCCTCCTCCTGACAGAACATATATAATATAATCAGAGAAATCGTCCTAACATAATTCTACAAAACTGAACGTCTAGAGGGTTTTGAAATTATGACCTAAAAAGATATTTTTGCATAAAATTTTATCAAGTATCTGTTCATATACTTTCTTTCTTTTATGACTTTTTAACTTCTGATAAAGTTCCGATTTCTGATAAAGAACTGACAAGTTTTACAAACGTACGATTCAGTGAGTCAGTCCAGATTGAGAAACACTGGGATACCCCTGACATCGGACGATCCGAGGAGACAGACCCCCCAAGAAACCTGTTCTTATGATCTCACCAAACCGTTATGGATGAAGGTGTCCTAGAAGGGTTGGGTCCCTAACTTGGGGGTAGGGAATATAGAGGACGCAACCGTCCGTCCAAGAAATGGTTTAGACATAGGAAACATCAATTTGTACTGGGACTCATATTGTCGAGAAGACTCAAAACACTCAGGAAGGTCCTTAAACACTTGGACTCCTACATGACCCCTTCGAAGGTGTTGTGGGAGGGAGGTTACCTCCCCGACAGGAATGTCGAATACAAGTGTTGTTGAGGTTGGATCGTTCGTTCAATTAATCGTCTCTTCTACAACTTTCTGAACGCAAAAATAAGAATATGTGACACGAGAAGACAATATACACCTAACGTTTCATAACACGAAATATCTAGATTTTAGTTCTAAAAGTTTCTATACAGACTAGTCTGAAGTCAAACCCGGAAACGACATTTCTATTCCTTACCCCCCGGGGTCTCGTCGTGAAGAAAGGGAAGCACCTTTCTGTTCACCCGTCCGGACTCTCATGTAGGGTTCACCGAGGTGAAGCCACCATGTCTTCACACTGAGTCGTCCGGACCTTTCTTGTTTGGGACGTGTAAGGTAGAGAGAACTCACCCAGGGCTCTCTATTGTAGACTCTGGAACCTTATCCTATGAACTGTCTTCCCAGTAACAAAAGAACACCGGAACTTGGAGTGGCCTACCAAATATGAGCACCACACTAAATACTACCCCTGGACCCTGGCACACGATAGTCAGACTGGAGACCTTCAGGACCTCCGACTCTTTGTTTCCAGTCAGTGCTCTCAAGAGGTACGGATACACCGACTGGGGGTTATTTTGGAACTTGTCATTCCGAAGGGACCAACTACTACGAGAGATACACAAGAGCGTGTAACAAAGACCCTCTTAATTCAACAGCGACAATAAGTCGGTCAGTACAGGCTGAGAAACGCTAGGGTACTTACCTTTATGTGGTCCAAAGGGACAGGAAGTGATAGAGGGCTCTCAAACGAGTTTGAGTACAGGTAACTTACAGTAGGCCGGTAGAGTAGGAGACAACAGGGGAAGAGGAGAACGGGAGTCAGAAAGTGTCGTAGTCCCAGAAAACGTTACTCAGTCAAGAAGTGTAGTCCACCTGTTTCAAAACCTCGAAGTCGAAGTTCATGATAGGTATATTGAGGTGTCCCTTTCCTATCGACGTTCAAACACGGACCAGAGAGACGACTAAATTTAGACATAGGAAAGAGACATCAATTTACACTGGGACTCATATTGTCGAGAAGACTCAAAACACTTAGGAAGATCCTTAAACACTTGGACTCCTACATCACCCCTTGGAAGGTGTTGTGGGAGGGAGGTTACCTCCCCGACAGGAATGTCGAACACAAGTGTTGTTGAGGATATTTGTGGAACGTGGATGTCCATCTGATAGACCGTTGTTTTGAACCCAACAAAAAGGGACGAGTGTTCTGAAAGAGTAAGATCTAGAAAACTTTCTTGTTGTCCTCGACTTTCAGAGGAAACACTTACAGTGACTGAATGTCTGGTTCGACCGGATAGACGTCCTATGACTTTCTAACCCTCTCTTGGTGACTGAAAATGAGAAACAACCAGAGAACGATACTATGAAGAGAGTCGGAGAACTTCTATCACCGAAAGTTTTTCAGTAAGTAGACGGTCGTCCTCCTGGTTACACACAGAGAGAAACACTGGATCCATATCACAAAGACATCCCTCCACAGTTAGTTATAGTGTGAGTAATTTTAGTGGGAGTCTTGTTTATAACTGAAAGAAGTGGTAACAGAGGTGTTTGAACGTAATCTGGATCTGAGACTGTGACTCCTTAAATTATATAGACAGGAAGAAGAAAACCTCTCCTTTCTGCCTATACAATTTTTGTTTATCGTTCAGACTGTTTCGAAGTGTTCACTGCAATTATGTATCGGTCACTACTCTTGGTATGAGAACTAGATCCGACTATCAAGACTTCACATCGCTCGACCATCCTTGACTCCACCTGGGTAGATTGACCTCAACTCTTCGAAACTCTCCGCGACCCCTTCCAGATCCTTCCGGTATTTCCGGTTTGTTCACAAAGACTAGAAGTATATATCAAGTCCCCCGAAAGTTACCAAAGTCTTAAGACGGGAGTTGAGTGTAGAAATAGGGTCAATGTTTCCGAACGATTAATATGGTGTGTATTACCTCTTAGAAGGTACGGTCAAGGCGGAACAGAAGAGAGAGAGTGAGTTGGATGTAGAGAGACGAGGAAGTTTAACTCGACGTTAAGTCAGGGAAGGTCCTTATACTGACCGGACTGATCTGAACCAACAAGGTTTCTGAAGAATCAGTAAAACACGAGAGAAGTGAGGTCTCGTTTTCACTTTCACAATTTTCACTTTCACAATTAGTGAGTCAGTACAGGACTGAGAAACACTGAAGTACCCTTACATCGGGTGGTCCAAGGAGACAGGTACCTTAAGAGGTTCGTTCTTATGACCTTACCAAACGGTAAAGAAAGAGGTCGTCTAGAAGGTTTGGGTCCTCAACTTGGACCCAGAGGACGTAACGTCCATCTAAGAAATGACAGACTCGGTGGTCCCTTCTGGTGAGATCTCAATTGGACTTCAAACCAATATTATGGTCAAAACCATATTATTGGGAAACGAAAAGGTATGTGAAAGTTGTATTTTAATATGTATACAAAGTGACCTTTTGAAAAATCGTAGGTTTAGGTTAGTTTAGTGCAAACGTTTGAGTCATTGGAAAACCTTTAGTATAGATTTTCAATAAACTCAGTTCAAAAAGGACTACTTTATTATTATTACGTTTTTATTCAGTTATATTTACGTTTTGTCGATTCCAATAAAAAATTTAATGTCATTCAATTTCAAAACTTCTTTTTTTAATGTCGTCATCGAATAGACTTGTCTCGAGTAACTATAAAATTTTTCAGGGTTTATCAAATACTTTGGACATCCACTTTATTAACAGGGAGACCTACATGTCTAAAAAAAGAAGACTTATTAAAATATCGGTTACCTACCAAAAAATTTTACTTGTACCCTACATTCGACTCTCTTCTCTGACGTGATGTCGTTTTCGTTCTGTTCCTAAATTTTGTATAGTCATTTACTTGTTAACCATTGGGGGACACTACGGTGTAAAAGAAGAGACGAAATAGGAGTATAAAAATGTGTTAATTATTCGTCTTCTCGGCCCTGAGGTCGTCAAGATCGAGGCATAAGTACCGAGAAAGGTCAAATAGTTGACGGGAGTCGTCACGAGTAATTAGAAACTTTTAAAAGAAGAAATATACCATCTGATGATCCAGAGTCATGATAACGTCAATGAAGCTTTAGTTGTACTGTTTTTTGTCGAGAAGGAAAGAGAAACAGGGGTTTGAACGAAGAGAAAAAAACTAAACTTGATCGTACCAGTAGTTGAGTCTGTCTACGAGTAACATGTAGGAAGACGAGTGTACACTTAGAAGAGAGAACAGGTCAAGGATATATGTAAGTAAGAATATCTAAGACGAGAGTACTACCGAGAGTCAGAGAGGGTAAGAACGAAAGAGACGACGACGATGGAACCGAGTTCAGGAATAACATAAGTAAAAAACAAACACGTGGACGTCGTCAAGGCTTCACCAAATGATCGAAGGTCAAGGAGAGAAGGAGGGTCAGAGAGGAAACGTCACCTCTTTGGCATACAGACAAGGAAAATATGGACCTTATGGGAAGGGGACAGATACGAAAAATTATAAGATGAGTAGGATACTTCAGTGAGGATGTATCAGAAAAAAGAAAGAGGTGATACCATCTCACTAATGTAGTAACTTTCACTTTCAACGAGTCAATACAGGATGAGAAACGTTGAGGTACCTGATATGTCAGGTACCTTAAGAGGTCCAGTCTTATGACCTCATCCATCGGAAAAAGAGGTCCCCTAGAAGGGTTGGGTCCCTAACTTAGGTCCAGAGGACGTAACGTCCACCTAAGAAAGGGTCGACTCGGTGTTCCCTTCGGGTTCTTATGACCTCACCCATCGGATAGGAAAGAGACTACCTAGAAGGACTCGGTCCTTAGTTTGACCCCAGAGGACGTAACGTCCGCCTAAGAAATGATTGACTCGATATTCCCCTCGGACTAATTTAGTAACCGGGATTAATTTACTGGAGGGACATAGATACAGGAAACCAGACAATGAACGACTAAGGAAGAGTTTGACTGTGATCCGAACAAGTACACTGAACGAAACCGATTGACTTGTTATTTTTGAACTGATTTCGTCCCCGAATTTTTTCGGAAGACAGTTAACGACGAGTGTAGAGGAAACTAGGAAGAGTAAAAAGAGAGACTCCTGTACATGTCCGTCAAAGTGACCTTTACTCTGTACACTTTGTCTCGGTTCAGTACTGGGTTCAACTGGGTCGGTTCCGATGGGACCTGACCGGTAGGTCCCATACTGACGTTTACGTACTAACTCGGTTCGACTCTAGTCGTCTTAGTAAGGAGACTACGATCTATACACTCTTTAATAATTACCAACCACAGAACTCAAGTCCAAACCCCACGAAACGATACATCGTCATCGATTGACTATTTAGGTGATACGGACAAAGGTAAAAAATTAATTTTTTAAAAAGAACAAACAAAGAAAACCATCGTGATTCGTCGTACGTCTTAGAATCAAGGGAGTGATCCCTAACTTGAACACGGGGGACGTCACCTTCATGTGTCAGAATTGGTGACCTGGTGGTCCCTTTAGGGTGGGATAAAGAGAAAGACTTTAGAAGGTATATGTATGATAATAACAACAAGTCAACAAGTCAGCACTCACTGAGAAATGCTGGGATACCTGACTTTGTGTGGTCCGAAGGGACAGGAAGTGGAGGACCTCGAACGAGTTTGAGTACAGGTAACTCAACCACTACGGTAGGTTAGTAGAGTAGGAGACAGTAGGGGAAGAGAAGGACGGAAGTTAGAAAGGGTCGTAGTCCCAGAAAAGTTTACTCAGTCAAGAAGGTTAGTCCACCGGTTTCATAACCTCAAAGTCGAAGTCGTAGTCAGGAAGGTTACTTATAAGTCCTGACTAAAGGAAATCCTACCTGACCAAACTAAAGGAACGTCAGGTCCCTGAGAGTTCTCATAAGAGATTGTGATATCAAGTTTTCGTAGTTAAGAAGCCGTAAGTCGGAAGAAATACCAGGTTGAGAGTGTAGGCATGTACTGATGACCTTTTTGGTATCGAAACTGATATACCTGGAAACAACCGTATACATTTTATGTATGACAATAATATCGTAAATAATACAGACTAAGAAGACACCTAACCCAGGAAAATTCAGTTCTCATAAAAAATATTGGGATAATAGATCATGTGTCATCCAAGAGTTCTTTATAAAGAATTAAATTCCTTACATTTATATGTAGTTGAATGGACAGCGATTAGATAACGTTTTGTTGACTCAGTTTACACAAAAATACCGGCAAGTCTAAATCGTTCTCGAAGATAAAGTCAGTTCAGAAACGAATTAACACTTTCTTTTCACAAAAAATAAGGAATTTCAAAAAAGGAAAGTTCAGAATATAAACCTCTAATTCATAGAAAACAAGTTCTTTTCCTCGTCAGTGGGGTCGAGGTCGAGTACCGAACTTTACAGAGTTCCCCTCCTGTACACGACTTTGAACCTAAACCCCTTCTATGGAGGTTTCCATCCCGTTTTACACTTCAGTACAGGTTGAGAAACACTGGGGTACCTGACGTCGGATGGTCCGAGGAGGTAGGTACCCTAAAAGGTCCGTTCTTATGACCTCACCCAACGGTAAAGGAAAAGGTCCTCTAGAAGGGGTGGGTTCCTAACTTGGGTCCAGAGGGCGTAACATCCGTCTGCGAAATGGGAGACTCGGTGGTCTCTTCGGGGTTCCCATCCCGTTCATAACCCTAAATCTCTTTTCCTCCTCCCTCTATTCTCGTACACTCACTAAAGATGTTTAGTGGAATGGTATCGGTAACCACTTTTATACATACCGAAAATTAACTTGGAAGAAAAAGAAGAAGTGTTTTGGATTCAGTCCAAAGTGTCTCTTTTGAGGTATCCGTTGTGATCAACAAAGATACGTCTGTCCATTTTTATTGACATAAAGACTTAAAAAAAAGTCGTACAAACACGTATATAAACTGTCAGATAGTTAGAAGATACTTCTCTAAGATCTATTGTGTTAAACAATAAGAATAAATATTTTATAAATCCGATATTTTATAATTTCAATATGAACATAGAATTTATGATCAGTACTGGTTGGATCTGTCGTATAACTTTTCGTCTCTGTAATGAAACGGTTGTTTCCAGACAGATCAGTTCCGATACCAAAAAGGACACCAGTACATACCTACACTCTCAACCTGTCACTTCTTTCGACTCACGACTTCTTAACTACGAAAACTTGACACCACAACCTCTTCTGAGAACTCTCAGGGGACCTGACGTTCCTCTAGGTTGGTCAGGTAAGACTTCCTCTAGTCGGGACCCTAAAGAAACCTTCCTTACTACGATTTCGACTTCGAGGTCATGAAACCGATGAAGTACGCTTCTCAACTGAGTAACCTTTTCTGAGACAACGACCCTCCCTAACACCCGTCCTCCTCTTCCCCTGCTGTCTCCTACTCTACCGACCTACCGTAGTGACTGAGCTACCTACGTTCAGACTCACTTGAGGTCCTCAACCACTACCTGTCCCTCCGGACCGTACGACGCTAAGTACCCCAGTGGTGCTGACTCGCTGACTTGACTTGATGACTAACTAAACGTATGTACATAAAATACCAATAAAACTAAAAGGTTGGTTACCGTTTATACAACACATATATATGCTTGTAATACACGATATATACATATAAGTATAAGTATATAAATATATTGTACATAATATATAAGTGATAAGTATACATATTATGTATACGAAGTATAATTATATATATTATGTACGTAATATATAAGTGATAAGTATAATATTATGTATATGATATATTAGAACCTCAGGTAACAGCAGTAGAGATGGGGAAATGGGTTCGGGTGACGGAGGGATCATCTCCCAACATACGTACGTCTGTAAATCATTTAAGTAAATGGTATAGACTCGGTTGGGGTGGAGACGGGGAAACTCCAAAGACCTTGTAATCTGTAAGGATAGAAGTTAGAGGAACCATGGTCTTAACCGTGTTATAAACGATGCGTAAACCTGTGACTGATTACCGTACTAGATCCCTTCATCGTCTAAGTACCTGAAGTAAATAAAAGTTCGAAAACAACGGTTCCGATTAACGAATAAATTCATTTACGTAGACTGAACTTATCGTTAACTCCTACAAAACCCTATCAAACTCATAACTTAAAGTGTACGTCACTGGTTCTGATTCTTTTAAGTCCAATTACAGGACTTTTGAAAATTAGTTATGTCTCCGGAAAGAAATATCTTTCTTTAACCGGAACCGTTATAAGTCTGTATTAGTTCATGGGTCTCCCTAGTCTCTCCATTGTCTTTACTCAGTTCTCTTACCCCTGACATCACTCAACTGATGTAAAGACGACACTACACCCTTCCGTCCAGGCCCCACTGGTTTAGTAGGTTCAAAATTTTGGTTAGACCCTTAAGTTTAACATAAACTTACACTTTAAACTTGAATTCAACGAGTGTTGATTAACTCTTATACCTAATAAGAGTACCGATAATTAAACGAAGGAAATTCGTATTTTCTTTATTAAATACTTAAAAGGTTAATGAGAAAAATTTGACATCTGTAATCGGTACTAAGGCAAAACTAAACACTTTCGACGTAGTGTCCTACTTTACCCTCACTGAACCCCCTGTGGACTTCTATACAAAATTCGTTCACAGTGGATAAAAACTCGTCTTTTAGATAAACATACTTACAGAAACTTATATAAACACAGGACATTTTCATTACGAAGGTTGTTTTTACATTGAACACAACCTTTACTCTTTTGTAGTGGATAACGTTCATCCCCGATTGGTCGATCACTATTTCCTTAAGGATTGAGTCGTTCTGGGAGGAGTGTACTTGTCAATTCCGGGTGTATTTTGTTCCGGTGTCACTATTTCCTTAAGGATTGAGTCGTTCTGGGATGAGTGTACTTGTCAATTCCCGGTGTATTTTGTTCCGGTGTCGAGTCACAAAATTATCCTTGAACTTCTTGATATCGTTCCCCGTCGTCCCTCTTAAGTATAACCTGGGGTTTCTTTTATGAACCGAATTTTGAGTTGTAAGTTTTGTGATTCTAGTATACCGTAAGTCAGGGTAGTGAAGTACCGTTTATCTTCCCCTTTTTCACCTTCGTCACTGTTTAAAAGAGAAGAACTCGAGGTTTTAGTGGCGTCTTCCACTGACGTCGGTTCTTTAATCTTCTGTGAACGAAGAACCTTCCTTTCGATACTACTGTTTGGATTTGTCGCATAATTTTTCGTCTCTGTAATGAAACGACTGTTTCTAGGCAGATCAGTTTAGACACCAAAAAGGTCATCAGCACATACTTACACTCTCGACCTGATATTTCTTCCGACTCCCGGTTTCTTAATTACGAAAGTCTGACACCACGACCTCTTCTGAGAACTCTCAGGGAACCTGACGTCCACGAGTTTGGTCAGTTAGGATTTCCTTTAGTTGGGACTTATAAGTACCCTTCCTGACTATGTTTCGACTTCGAGGTCATGAAACTGGTGGACTATGCTTTTCGACTGGGTGACCTTTTCTGGGAAAACAACCCTTTCTAACTTTCGTTTTCCTCTTTTCCCGTCGTCTCCTACTTAACTAACCTATCGTAGTAGTCAAGTTACCTGTACTTGAACCCGTTTGAGACCCTCTATCACTCCCTGTTCCTCCGACCGTACCCCTTGAGGTACCTACCCCAGTGTTTCTCAGTCTGTACTGAATCACTGGTTTGTTGTTGTTGCAGGAAATACCACCGCACAGATGTTTCTCAATGTAAGTTCCGTTTAAAACCCCATATTTAAATGGGTCACAACTAGAAATGGACCGAGTGTGACTATGTCAACTAGTCAACCATTTATACTAGGACACAGGGACCTCATGGGGAACAATGGGACTGGTACGACTAGGAAGAAGTCCTGGGGAGTCTGGAGGAGGTGGTGATCTGTGATACCCAATTATTGACGGACATAATGTTTCTTTTACTTCTAGTACCGTAGACCAGGGTAGTGAAGTACCCTTTATCTACCCCTTTGTTATCTTTGTCACAGTCTGAAATAAAACACCCCGAGGTTTTAGTGACGTCGGTACTTTAATTTTCTGCGAATGAGGAACCTTCTTTTCAATACTGGTTAGATCTATCATATAAATTTTCGTCTCTGTAATGAAACGGTTGTTTCCAGGCAGATCAGTTCTGATACCAAAAAGGACACCAGTACACACCTACACTCTCAACCTGACACTTCTTCCGACTCGTGACTTCTTGACTACGAAAACTTGACACCACAACCTCTTAAGAGAACTCTCAGGGAACCTGACGTTCCTCTAGGTTGGTCAGGTAAGACTTCCTCTAGTCGGGACCCTAAAGAAACCTTCCTTACTACGATTTCGACTTCGAGGTCATGAAACCGATGGAGTACGCTTCTCAACTGAGTAACCTTTTCTGAGACAACGACCCTCCCTAACCCCCGTCCTCCTCTTCCCCTGCTGGCTCCTACTCTACCGACCTACCGTAGTACCTGAGCTACCTGCACTCAGACTCACTTGAGGCCCTCTACCACTACCTGTCCCTCCGGACCGCACGACGCTAAGTACCCCAGCGTTTCTCAGCCTGTGCTGACTCGCTGACTTGACTTGACTATAA